>JAWDGP010003930.1:0-32500 GCA_033675545.1 Elysia crispata | reverse complement strand
GGGGGTTAACCAAGTACAAAAATCGAGTGGTGGGAGGGGCATGGGAGGGTTAAAGGAAAACATACGGTTTGGAGGGATGAGAAAGAGAGGCGGGTTGCAGAAGAAACTGACTGTAGGAAGTGAGAAATACTTGGGTGATAATTAAAAATTGTATGGGTTTAGATTTCGAAGAATGTAAGAATGGTCCGTTTTAGAAATCAGCAAAGGGGAAATGGAGAAAAAAAGAGAGACAGAGAGAGAGAGAGAGAGAGAGAGAGAGAGAGAGAGAGAGAGAGAGAGAGAGAGAGAGAGAGAGAGAGAGAGAGAGAGAGAGCGAGAAAGAGAGAGAGAGAGACAGAGACAGACAGACAGGTAGAGAGAGAGAGAGAGAGAGAGAGAGAGAGAGAGAGAGAGAGAGAGAAAGAGAGAGAGTCTTAGATTTAGACAAACACTCTAAACAATTCTATCTGGGATACAACGAGGAAAATAGTTCATGAATAAGGTTTTTATTTTTTTTTATAAATCTAAAAACCACATCCCCACTCTAATAAGATTATTACCATCGTTTTGGGCCCGCGTTATTATTGTGTTACTTACGCTATGAGATTAATGGGTCCACTCTATGGCTTTCTCCGTGCACGGCATGGTAAAATAATATCCTGGCTTTTCCGGTACAAAGTGGATTAACCAGTACACATTCTACGGCGCAATGACCGCTCCAGGATTGTTCATACGTTTCGCTGCAGTAAAAAAACTTGTTGATTTTTTTTAAACGAAAGAACAGAGAATGGTTATATATGTAGAAAAGAAATACTGCCCAATAACAAAAGTACGAAAGTAACTAACATGCCGACTTATAACTTAATCAACCTGGTCACACAACAAGGGAAAAAAAAAAAAAGAAAGGCATGAGGGATAGGAAAATAAAAAGAAAAGAAAAGAAAGAGAAAAATTGTTGTCAAAGTATATTTACCTTCGAAATCTTAAGAGATATTTTTGCTTGTTTCTAAGCTCTCTAGACTGTTGCTTGAGCAAAAAGCCTTAACTACTATATTTGCAATAATAGATAATTTTAGTACCTATATAGTTTGCTCTCTGGTGTGTTGCTTGAGCAAAGAGCCTTATCTACTATATTGCAACACTAGATATAGTACCTAAATAGTTTGTCTCTAGTGTGTTGCTTGAGCAAAGAGCCTTATCTACTATATTGCACTACTAAATATAGTACCTACATAGTTTGCTCTCTTGTGTGTTGCTTGAGCAAAGAGCCTTATCTACTATATTGCACTACTAAATATAGTACCTACATAGTTGGCTCGCTAGACTATTGGGAGAGTAAAGAGCTTTATCTACCATATTGCACTAGTTAAAAAAAAAGTCGCAGTATTTCTCTCCAAGGTTATCATCGCGAAAAAAAAATACTTAATAAAGTCTTGAGTAAACTTATTGTTTATTGCAAAAGATTTCACTTTAACTTTAAAAAAAAGCACACGTAACAGTCGTATAGCATCGAAAGTTTAACGCTCAGGCTTTCGGTTTGGTATCAGGGGAGTTTGGGAGTTTGGGATTATATCCGGAGTTTTGTCCCCGGGAATGACGCTGTAAACGAATTTTTTCATGAAGCCTCCAAAGTGTGAATGGGTATCTGATTAAATTGGGATAAAAACTCGTCTTCAGTACCCTGGTCATAATGGACATGGCATGCATAAGTTCATGTTCCTATCTGTTTTTTAAGCCTCTGTAAGAACTTTAGCTTTCGTTAGTGTCAGGAGATAGCAAGATCAAGGTGATATTTTAGTTGCGTTCATTATAGAATACCAGAATATATTGAAAATAATTTCAGGGCAGAATTTTACCACAATAATTCTGGCAAAGTGAAATTTAATTTGAAAGGAGGTGTTATCCTACCTACCCCAAATGAATAATTAAATAAATAAATAAATGAATGAATGAATAAATAAATAATAGAATTTTCGGACAAAATAAAAATAATCGTCTGTATAAAAGAAATATTTTGATTTAAAAATCTCATAAAGACAAATTGGAAAGGCATCGCATTCTTCGTTGGTTGTTTCAGTACAGTTTTCCAGCGATGAAATGATTACATTTCAATGTATTATGTATTTAACTAATTAACCGTCATGAAAATAATATTATCTTACACCCTAATCGCTCCACTGGGTATTTTCCTGTAATGTTAAAATAATTTATTTCTAAAAGTCAGAGCTCCGACTCGAATACTTTCAATGAGTTAACCTCGAAATTAAAAAAAAAACATCCTCTTACTAAAACGGTGCAATTTATAATTATAACCAATAGCTTAAGTACTGACAAAACTGGGGCGAATTGAGAAGAAAAATAAATCAAACTCTGTTCGACAGACTTCGAATAAAGACTCAGCCCATTATATCTCATTAACTTAGATAATAAGGTGCAAAAAGTGTATAATCATATCGAAGTAATAACCACATTTAATCTTTTAAATGTGCTGTAATATAATCTCTTAAAGCGTATTTCCTTTACAATATTTTGACAAAGCCATAGTGTAAAATAATTGAAGTCACGTGGTTTACACCTTTGATTGGATGTGTAAACTAAATGTAAGGCTTCTTAAATACAATACAAGCCAAATCATCGAAGTAAACCAAAGTTTACAGAAAGTGAAAGTGTGAGCTACATCGTCAAAATATTTAGCACAGTTGAGATAGTTAGATATTTTTCTTGTGTAGGCCTGTAGGCTGAGTTATAAGTACGTTCTGAGTACAATTCTGTCCTAACTATGCCCAAAATTCCAAAGAGATAGATCACTTCAACCCATACTTGCAAAAGTTGGTTCACTTCGGTGCCTTGTCCTATATTTTAGGAAGCCTCGAGTGGATCTCAAACACGCCCTTCTATTCTCTTTACTTCCAAAAAGGGATAGAACAGTACCAAAGGGAAAGTAGGGAAGTAGGGAAGTTAATCCTTGTTGACGTACAACTCCGGAACAAGAGAAAAGTGCGCAAGCGTCATGACCTTTATGGGACCTTTAACCTGGTTTAGTGAGGGCAGAATGATCCAGTATTTTATGAGTGATTTGATTGATGTTTGCTTCGAAACATACCGAGATAGGTTTCAGCGATGTCATTAATCGGAGAGATATCTCAAAACAACCTTCTCTCTTCTCTCTCTCTCTCTCTCTCTCTCTCTCTCTCTCTCTCTCTCTCTCTCTCTCTCTCTCTCTCTCTCTCTCTCTCTCCCTCTCTCTCTCTCTCTCTCTCTCTCTCTCTCTCTCTCTCTCTCTCTCTCTCTCTCTCTCTCTCTCTCTCTCTCTCTCTCTCTCTCTCTCTCTCTCTCTCTCTCTCTCTCTCTCTCTCTCTCCCCCTCTCTCTCTCCCCCTCTCTCTCTCTTTCTCTCTCTCTCTCTCTCTCTCTCTCTCTCTCTCTCCCCTCTCTCTCTCTCCCTCTCTCTCTCTCTCTCTCTCTCTCTCTCTCTCTCTCTCTCTCTCTCTCTCTCTCTCTCGTCTCTCTCCCCTTAGAGGTTTTGCTGCTGTGATAAAACCCATTCAATTGCAAAGATGGCGTCCATTAGGCAAAAACTCGAAAACTTTTTGAAACAGCCATGATATTGATTGTTTATCTCAAGATTTTTATTCAAAATATGAACGAATGCTTTATATTTAAAAAAAAAAGAAAAAGAAAAAATGAAGAAAAGAAAAAAAGAAAAAGGATGACTAGTTTAAAGAATAATATTGTCTTAAGCTCTAAGGGCTCAATAGGGATAATTTTATAAACTTTTACCCTTTCAGGAGTTTATAATGTTGATTTTTAACTTACACATTTTTCTTTCATTTAAGTGGCATGAGCGTCATTCAACCTTATTTGGTGTGGACGAATCCACACATAGTAAGTTACGACTGAGCTACAGATAATATTAGTTAAACTCGAATAAAAAGAAATGGATCCTGGATACAAAATAAGTATGAAGATGATGATGGTGATTGTAGTGGAGGTGGTGGTGGTGGTGGTGGTGATGGTGATGGCATGGATGTTGGTGATGACGACGACGAAGATGATGGTGGTGTCGATGATGGCGTTGAAATTGGTGATGACGATGATGAAAGAGATGATAATCATGTTGATAATGATGATGATGATATGATGATGGTGGTGGTGGTGGTGGCAGTGATGGCGTTGATTAAAGAGATGATGATGGTGGTGGTGATGATGATGATGATGATGATGATGATGATAATAATGATGATGATGATGATTGTGGTGGTGATGATGATGCTAATAATGATGATGATGATGATGATGACCATGATGATCATAATGATGGTGATGAGGATGATGATAGTGGTGGTGATGATGATGAGGATTACGATGATGAAAATGAGAATGAAGATGAAGGTGATTTTGGTGGAGAAAGTGATATGATCATGACGATGATAAAATATTGAAGATAACAATACAATATTGAAATTCTATCGCAAAAGTAAGCTTATAACATTAGATCAGCAGGTGGCATTTTGGAATGAAAATAACTAAAGAGCTCAATAACTTATAATTCGTGAAACTAAAGGGAAGTTATTCTGAGAAATAATAATCACTCATTACCATATTGCCTCAACTTCGTTTTCTCCCAAAATTTACTTCAAATCAACGGACTTTTCCGAAGTCCAGATTTAACAAACCTCCTATCTCATTTGAATTGTCAGAAACCATGATGCGCATGCTCCTTCAAAGAGCCTCATTGTGGACTTGCAGGGGACTGTACTCCGACAGAAAGTGAGAGCCAAGTCGGGCATATTGGCTGTTGTCATGAATTATACAACCAAGAGGGACAGAAAGAGGCTGTGTTTGATTATGTAAAACACATAAATCCTAGGATTTGCCGGTAAAGCCAAAAAGTGTGCGCATTTTTGGCGAAAAAATATGATTGTCTCAAACGGACATAATGTGGTTGTTGTTTATTTCGAGCCGCTAAAAGAAAAGAGAAATGATACTTTTCTCCTTCTCTCTCTCTCTCTCTCTCTCTCTCTCTCTCTCTCTCTCTCTCTCTCTCTCTCTCTCTCTCTCTCTCTCTCTCTCTTTCTTTCTCTTTCATTATCTTTCTTTCTCTTTCATTATCTTTCTGTTTGTCTGTCTGTCTCTTTCATTCTATCTCTCTCACTATATCTCTCTTTCTCTCTCTATCTCTCTCTGTCTCTAATTGTCTCTTAGCATCTTTTTGTCGTTGTCGTTGTTGTTTTGTTTTGTTTTTTATGTAAATAAAAGCAGTCATGATTTTGCGTTGAATTTAGAGTACTCCTTACGTAGAGCTTCATCTAAATTTATAACTGTCCATTCTTTTAATGCCTGCTTCTCCTTCTCACTTTTTGAATCCTGTAGAATTGTGTGCAAAGTCCTGTTAATCTTTTAGCAGCGCCTCAAAGCCTTGAAGTTCTTCTTATCTGAGAACATTAAATGAACTGCCATCTGATGGTTCAGTTCTTTTTTTTTTTTCCCTTTTTTTCTGAAATTGAAAAAATTAAATCAGACTTTAACTTTTTAAAAAGAGAGGTCACAGCCGCGCATTTATTTAAACATTGTGAAAGTTAAAAGGCTAAAAGTAAAATCTCGATTTCTCTAGTTGTAGATCTTAACCTTTTGATTTGAATAAAGCTGCTGTAAATATCTCCGCCCTAGATCTAGAACCTATGTCGAAGCAACCTTTTTGGATTCTCTACTTAGACATCATGTAGATCTAGATCTAGATCTATTCCAGACGGTTTTAGATCTGCCGCCGCCTACATTGTGTGCTTACTTTCAGTTTCATTCCTGCCATCTCTGCCCAGTTCAGCTTACAGGAAGTAGTTCGCACATTCGCCTTTTTCTTTTAAAAAAATAATAATCATATGTTTCCATTAACTTTCGAAAAATACGGTATGGTGAAAAATAGTATTACCACTCCAATGCTTAGGGTAATTTAAAACTTTATGCCAAATTTGACGTTCCTAGGGGGTCTATAAATGCTCGGTGATATGGTCGTCAATTTTCGCCTAGCTCCATTATATATATATATATATATATATATATATATATATATATATATATATATATATATATATATATATATATATATATATATGCACGGTTTAAAAAAGGTCTTCTCCATTAATCGACGCATTGGCAAGCCACACTCTGTTTTTCTGTGCAGGTAACACTGTTGTCAAACAAATGACAAGTCTATAGAGGTATGATAGACGTCCATTAGTTCCGAAATGGACTATTTCTACTAGAATTCTGTGCGCGAAAAAAAAATAAGTGGGTGCGGTGGACAAGGGGCTTAACTCTAAGAGGAAGAATCTGTCAGTTGAGCTGTCAATCAAAGCGTCAGGTATCAGGATTGCTCGCTGTCTTGGCAGGAAAACGGACGGGCAGACGTCAAGGAACACGATGGCCTTTTTTTAACTGCTTGTGCTATTACATATTAGTGTTAATGGCTAGATCTAGCAGTTTCTTGGCGTCAGATGTGGCCAATTTTTAATTAACATTTAGATTTTTGAAAGGCCTAACAAAGGCAAGAGACGCCTTTACAGCTTCGTAGGCAAAGCACCAGAGTGTTTATTTTTTTAATAAAACCTGACTGGTGCATGTGATGTTGCGGTCGAGCCATATCTAGCCAGTCCTAAAATTTGGCTTTAGCTTTTATATCCGTCTTTTCTCTAAAAGCAGCCCTAAATTTGGCTTTAGCTTTTATATCCGTCTTTTCTCTAAAAGCAGCCCTAAATTTGGCTTTAGCTTTTATATCCGTCTTTTCTCTAAAAGCAGCCCTAAATTTGGCTTTAGCTTTTATATCCGTCTTTTCTCTAAAAGCAGCCCTAAATTTGGCTTTAGCTTTTATATCCGTCTTTTCTCTAAAAGTAAAATTAACGTGTGAAGCTAACCAAAAAGCTGTCAACAAAAAAATTATTAAGAAATAAGTGGAAAAAGTTAATGATAAAATGTTGGAGAGTAAAAGATTTTATTGAGTCATTGACGCATAGCTATCTGAGGATAAATGAGATCTATAATGTTCCTTACGGCAGAAGAGCTGGTGGTGGGAGGGAAAGGGTGTGTGTCTGTGGGAGAGTGGGGAGCTTTGATACAGCTGGTGCCTTAAACCTGCGCAGCACTATATTTAGGTTTTCCCTAAGCCTCTCCCCCTAAGCTTCCTAAAATACAGGCCAAGTCACCGAAGTAAACAAACTTTTGCAGTAAGTGTAAGAATGAGCTTTATTACTTAACTGTTTGGCAGAGTTAGGACGGTTAGATATTTTTGTTGTGTAGGCCTGGAGGCTGAGTTATAATTGCGTTCTGAATACAATGATGTCCTAACTACACCCAAAAGTTAAAAGAAATAGATCACTATAACGCGAACATGCAAAAGTTTGTTCAGTTCGGTGACTTGGCCTGTAAGTCTCGCCACCCCCCACCCACTTTAAAATTCGACCACAGATACCCAGATATCTCCCTTCAGTTTACTTTACATCCGTGGACTCGGGAGGAGCAACACAAACTCCTCTTCCAGAGTCAGAGCAAACAACATCCCAAACCACATCTCAGCCGTGGCTTAGTCGTTTGAGCCAAACTTCATCTGAAAATAAAAAGATGTTTTGATATCGAACCTAAAAAAAAAACAGCTTTTGCAGGCTTGAATGAGACATCTCACTTTAAGATTCCTCAAGAAGAGGTTAAACGTCAAACAGCACAAATGGCTTACTTGAAGCTAGAAAGTTAAGCATTCCAAATAGCTCAGTTGTTAGATTGTTCTACCGGTAGGCAGAAGGTCCGAGGTTCGATTCCCGGTTATGGGCTGATGGACTGGGCTCTCACCTAACCAGCTGCCACCCCAGTTTGATAGAAAGTCCTATGTCCGACCAGTCTTGGAGTATGGTGTAACATCATGGGGTATGGCAGCCAAGAGCAACGTACAAAAGGTAATCTCCGTGCAAAACCAAAACCTTAGAATCATCACAGGGGGTATGAAGTCCACACCAATACGTATAATGGAGAGTCAAAGCCAAATAGAATCCATGCTCGATCGAAGAGACAGGAAACTTTTGACTGGGCGGACTAAATACAAAGCACAGCCAACCAGCAAAATGCACAAGCGTATCAACAATCTTAACAAAGGAAGACTGAAAAGAAGCAGCTTTGCCAAAGAATCAAAACTTATTGAAACAGAAAATGAAATTATTCAAGAAATAAAAAACCTCACACCGCTGGAAACACATGCCTCCACACCGCCATGGGAAAAACAACCCCAAATTGAAATACGGAGCCACATAAGAACTATTGAAAGTAAACATAAGCACTCAGATTTGGAACTGAAAGATTTAACATCCACCTACCTAAACGAAAACTTCCCAAAAGAAGAATGGATAAGGGTTTATACAGACGGATCAGCAGAGAATGCAGTAACAAACGGGGGTAGCGGAGTATACATAGAAATGCCAGATGGAAAAACAACTGAAAGCTCCATACCGACTGGGATACATTGCTCCAACTATAGAGCCGAGCTGGAAGCTATCATGGAAGCACTCACCATTCTAGGGAGGATTACACCATCCATACCCCAAGCTAAAGCAGTCATACTGAGCGACTCTAGGTCCGTCCTAGAAAAGCTGGAAGTTTTAAGAGGAGCAGAAAGACAACAACTGGCTAAGGGCTTCAAGAATGCGGTACAAAATACCCAGTCCCTGGTCCTACAATGGATCCCAGCTCACTGTGGAATAGAAGGCAATGAAAGAGCAGACAGCCTGGCGAAAGAAGGATCACAACTGGAGCAGATAGAAAGAGACCTCATGTACAGTGAAGTTAAGACCATAATAAAAAACAGTATGAAAAACAAGTGGAAAGAGAGCCACCCGAAATTTAACAGACAAGATGGAGTGCACCAACTAGACAGACGCGGTCAAACCACTATTTTTAGACTCAGGACTGGACATAACCGACTGAGGCACCACATGAGCAGAGTTTTCAAAGTTGGAGAGACAAATCTCTGCTCTTGTGGAGAGGCGGCAGAAACGGCTGAACATGTGCTACAGAACTGCCAAACATATGACGCCCTCCGACAGTCCATATGGAATGAGGCTGTGGACATGACCACCAAACTTTATGGACCCCCTCATGAGTTGGAGAGAACGGCAGCCTTCATTGCCAAGGCCGGGATTGCAGTTTGATACCCAAAGCATCCGAGAACAAGAAGAAGAAGAAGAAGAAGATAGAAAGTCTCCTCCCCCGTATAAGATTCTTTGAGACACTTGGGGGATGTAAAACTAATCAAAGGACGTTCTGTAGTTTTCCTTCTGCTTTGGACAAACTACTTGCATCAAAAGAACCGGCTATTATTTGGGAATTAGTTTACAGAAAGTGTGGATGTGTGAGAGAGATAATGAAAGAGAGGAAGAAAGAGATCGAGAGATAGAAAGATAAGAGAGAGAGAGAGAGAGAGAGAAAGATAGTGATTGAGAGAGATAAGAAAAAAAAAGAGACAGACAGGTAGATATTCAGGCAGAGAGAGAGAGAGACAGAGAGACAGAGACGGAGAGAGAGAGAGAAAGAGTGAGACAGAGAAAGAGAGATAGAAAGAAGAGAGACAGACAGAAAAAACGATGGTGATTAAGATAGATAAGAGTGAGAAAAGAGAGAGAGAGGGAGACAACTATATTACCCATGTAGGATCAACTACCGGTAGACTGCTAGCAAAGTTTTTTTTTTCCTATAACAGGCATTCGATCCTAGGCCAAAATACTCAAAGAACTCTCGAGAACAATATCTATGTCTTCAATAATTTAGTTCATTCTCTCTCTCTCTCTCTCTCTCTCTCTCTCTCTCTCTCTCTCTCTCTCTCTCTCTCTCTCTCTCTCTCTCTCTCTCTCTCTAAGTTTCTCTCTCTGTATCTCTTTCTCTTTCCCTCTCTCTCTAGATTCCAAAAACACACACACGTTCTCTTTTTTCTCTCTATCTCTCTCCATCTCTCTCAACCTATCTCATTCTCTCTCTCTATGTCTTTATATATATATATATATATACACATACACACACACACACACATATATATATATATATATCTTTTCTCGGTCTATCTCTCTCTGTGTAACGCATTGTACTATAAGTTGATCTATTCATTTCCTCACCCTTTTTTGGTGCGTAACTTTTGGGTAGCGGATCGACTAGATCTATGTATATTATCTTATTTGGTTGAATAACGTTTGTATTTCAAGCCCAAGAACTTAATTTTGTTTATTGAACACAGCCCGCACTTGTATGGTCAAGATTCTTCTCGAATATCCGACTTAGTTCTAGCATAGTAATGATCTCGTCACCACTTGTTTACCTTTGTTTTGATTGGTTGCTAATTGCTAATGACGTGTACCGAGAATGTTCTCTTACGATTTATGTAATTCCTTTTCTGGATGATTCGACAAGACTTTGTATAAATAAGAATCGAAATTATATTTAGACAGTCAACATCATCGAGTCTACAGTGAGTCAACATCAAGTCTACAGTGAGTGATTATTGAGTCAACCTACAGCGATTGTACAGTCAAGCTCTTGTGTTGGATTAAACAGTTTGCAATTTTTCACTTGCGGACTTCGGACTTATTTTCTATGGACGAATCGTGTGATTGGCTGTAAATATCTTTACATACCTCTAGACAAACAGAGCCTAACAGATCATCCCCATCACCAAATCTATTACACGAGGCATTAGAAGCGTAGCACTGTGAAAACCTGGTCATGTGACCAAAGAGAGGAGGACTTGGGGGGGGGGGGGGTAATAAATGCAGGAATACACTCGAGTGAGTCAGAGAAACAATAAGGACGGAAAGGATAAAGTAAAGAAGCTGGTAAATGGACTCTCCCTCTCTATCTATTTCTCTTTCGCTCTATCTCTATCTCTCTCATTTACTCTTTCTCTCTCTCTTTCTATCTTTCTGTCTGTCCCTCTATCTTTCTCACTCTGTCTCTTTCTCTCTCTCTCTCTCTCTCTCTCTCTTTCATCTTTGCATCTTTTCTTACATTTTTTTAATATTCTGTTTATCTTTATGTCCCTTTCTAAATTAGCCTATTAATGAGTGGTCCTCTATAACTGTGAGTCGCTATTTTTTTTCCATTTCTTTCTGGTTCTTACTCTCTCATTCTCTCTCAATTGGAGAAAGGTTTGGATCACGTCTCTCAAAACATCATTACGAAACGGGTCGTTAAAATTGTTCCTACTGATATGACCAAATCTTAAGTTGTTTTTTTTTAGTTTCAGTTCTTTGATGAAACACACACAGGAGGCAAAAGCTGTTGAGTTTTGTGAAACTGTCGACTTGTTTCGTTTCGTACAATTTTTTAATCTGGCAGATGAGATGTGAAATATACAGGGAGCGCAGCCCACGTAGGCTTCTATCATTGAACAGTTAGGATCTTTGATGAATGACAGCAGCTAAGGTCTAAAGAAAGAAAATGGAGTCCAAAGCTTTACAAATCAATAACAAGATATCGTGTGGTTAACACTTGTTGAGTTAGATTTAGGTCTCTGGTGGCCTTGACACTCTTGTATGCAATAATCTGCCACAAAATGGCGATGTTAGCCTCGTCTTTTCTTAACTCAGACAAGGCTGGGCCGAGCAGTGCAGGGCTGTAAGATGAGACCGTTAGCTACTCTTCGAGTGGAGTGAGTGTCGAGCTTATAATTGAAATCTTTTCGGGTTTGGGGTCTCAAGATGGGAAAATCTTGATGTTTTAATGTTATTTGTGTTAATAATACGTATATTAGTAGTAGTAGTAGCAGTAGTAGTACTATTATATACATGATACTACATATATCATCATCATCATTATTATTGTTACTAGATGTATATGTAGTTACTCTATAGAGGGATGTGTTTTTTTTATAAGGTGAGAATTTTTTTTTGAAATATCATATAAATAAGAGAGAGAGAGAGAGAGAGAGAGAGAGAGAGAGAGAGAGAGAGAGAGAGAGAGAGAGAGAGAGAGAGAGAGAGAGAGAGAGAGAGAGAGAGAGAGAGAGAGAGAGAGAGATGACGGCGAACTACAAAAACTATTTTTTATAAAGAGTAGGAATAAAAAAAAACAAAACAAAAGGGGGTGAAGGTTTTCAGCCACGATCCTCCGCCATATAGGCACTCTCGGTATCGCCTACTCATCCAACACCACATTGACGAAGTACCCTAGTCGCCGGTACCTCTGAGGAGGTTGTGGTTCTCACACACCCGTCCGACAAAACTTCCCTCCCAGCATCTATTCTCCAATGTATAACGAGTGTATTATGGGAGGAGCCACACCAGACCCAAGGCATACATGACGACTGGCGCGCGCCGTCATAGCGTGTGGACCTTGACCGTTTTACGGGTCTTAACACCGTTAGGGATTAGAGCCAGTTCTTGGTTCGTTACCTAGCCAAGCTTACAATCTATTAACAATTGGAGGGCTTTATATAGTGACCTATTGGGAAGTCCAATTTAATGCAGTTTACTTAGTGTGCATTTTGATGCACTGTACTAATTAATTTAATTAATTAACTCGGTTAGAGCTATTAAATTTGATAAAATTGGAAAGCCATTTTGTTTACCTCAATTAAAAAAATGGTTTTGTGAAATTTACTCATGATTTCTTCATAACAAAAATTTCCCCCTCTAAACGTTGCTGTTACAGACAAGTCACTCAAAGTAACAATGGCCTCCACTGTGTTTACATCAGTGAACTTGTTTACATAATGAACGAACTACTGAGTACTAGTCAGGCTGTCTCCCACCCTAGCCAGAATATTGGCAAAGTGAGAAAGACTGCTTCCTTTTATCTTTTCCAACTAAAATATTTCTATGGCTGTAATTTATGTCTGCAAACGTTTTCAGGAATTGGTTATAATACAAATATACAAAGAAAGGTCCTGTTTCAACTTTATGTTGTCATTCTCAAATTCTCCTTCCAACCATTTTGTCTTTTATGAAGCCTTAAATCACAGGTTTCTTAGTCTCAGGAGAAACTGAAAATTCACGTTCTTACTTCTTTACTAATCACATCGCCAGGCCCCTTTGCTCTCTCTCTCTCTCTCTCTCTCTCTCTCTCTCTCTCTCTCTCTCTCTCTCTCTCTCTCTCTCTCTCTCTCTCTCTCTCTCTTTCTTTCTGTTTGTCTCTCTCTCTCTCTCTCTTTTCTATAGTTACTGATATATGTTCTGCAACCTCGTATATAAAATTGAAAGAGAAAAGGAAAAAAAACAAAAAACAAAAAAAAACTAAAGCAGTTCGGGAAAAGGCATATGTGTCGAGACGACCCTTACCAACTAGATAAGGGAAATCAGGATAACGCCCCCCCTCCCCCCCTCTGTCCCACTCATGAAATCTCCATATCTACTCAACCGACAATCATTCCTCTCCGCATAGTTCCTCAATCATCTGCTGGTTTAACTTCATCCCTCAATCTTTCCCAAATTGCTTGTCCTGTCTTTATATCAGAAGAAAATCGCCACATTTTCCTCTTTGTTATACCTCTTTTTTCTTCCATTGTCCATCATAATTCCTATTCCACTTTATGATTTCGCCCCAACTTTATCTTATATATAAATTTTTATCTAAATCAAAAGCGACAACCACCTCTTGATCCCTGCTGACAAGACAAACAACTATTTTAAACTCAGAACAATATGAAAACCTCATAACTAAAAATATACAGAAATAATACACGAAATCTAAAAAAAAAACATTCAATCGCAAATCACAGTGAAGCCCAAATGAAATGCAGAGTGGCTTGAACTCAATGACAGAATTAATACTATAGAGTCAAGAGAGAAGCATATTATCCTCAAAGACAACAAGACAATTTTAAAAATAAACCAAGCTGCAGACCCATAAACCATTGCAAGCCTGAACTGACAGAAATCAGCGAGCAAATTGTAGAGAAAATTGTTCTCGATATCAAATCAAAGACAAGCATCAACTCGTGGAAAAATACAAAAGATGTAATAGACTAGTTCAACATCATTGACAAGCAGAAAAGCCACACAATGATTTGCTATGGCATATGTGATTTCTATTCATCCATATCGAACATATGCACAGCAATTTGCCTCAAAATACTCGATGATTACAGATGAACAAGCCCACATAATCAAACACACCATGAAATTTATGTTATACAAGGATGGAAACCCATGATGTAAAAAGAAACATTCAAACTTCGATGAAGCCATGGGAATTTTTTTTTTTTGAGAGAAAGAGATGAATAGGAAAAAGATAGATTTCTTTATGCTTAAGCTAGAATTGACAACACGTAATAATTTTACACATGTATTCATTCTAGCACAATCTGACCTACACGTATTTAGCTTGGGTGCAAGACAAATGTCATAACCAATTTCTACAGATTTATCAAATAAATGGATGGATTCACTTCAGATAGCTATTATGTTTGAGGTTGTTTTTTTTTTTTCTTTATTCATGCCTCATTGTTCATTAGAAATACACTGTAAATGACATCTTCATAAAGAGTCTGTCAGATAAAAAAATTTGAATTTGAAAAAAAGAAAAAAACTCAGCTCTTTAGCCTAACTATTTCAAAATCAATGGAGCTGAAAATGTAAAAAAAAAATGATAT
This sequence comes from Elysia crispata, assembly GCA_033675545.1. Lineage (NCBI taxonomy): Eukaryota > Metazoa > Mollusca > Gastropoda > Plakobranchidae > Elysia > Elysia crispata. The sequence continues at coordinate 17,908 of JAWDGP010003930.1, read as the reverse complement.
CTCATCAGATGAGAGAACGCTTATATTTTCGGACAATTTTCACCCCTAAAAAGTTTGCAAAAGTTATATGTGTTGTAAATACGAATATTTTTCAATGAGATAACAGCAAAATGCATTCATTCTTTTGTGGAGGTCGGACAGAAGATATATCACAGATGACAAGATTAAATACTTTTAAAATGTTCATAATTACTAAAGCAGCTAAGAAAACAAACTCCACAACAACATGCAATTTAAAATAAGACGAAAGCCTGGTTATGTATATTCCAAATTAGAACACTTTTTAGGTGCACATTTAATATGTGATAGCGTCATACATAAAATTAATCCATAAATTAACAATACCATAACCCTCTTCTATTCAATTGACAAATTTAAAAGAATTCATAAATTCTCAGCAACATTTAAGTCAGAACCAGTCAAGAGCTCCATATCAGACAATCATCTTACTTGTCTCCCACACTGTCAAATCACTCAGCCTATTTCACATTTGCATCTCACAATTCTACCTGGGCACAAAACTAGACTGACTGTCCCTTCCATCACAAAACAGATTGCAGAGTTCAACACGTCCTCGTCAATACCGTACACAATAGCAAATTTGCGATAGATGCAATACTTTTAGCAAAGATCTCTTGCAATGTGGATGCAAAGGAATGTTAAATTAAATGCCACAGATTTTGATGGATTTAAAAAAAACAGAAAAAAAACTATTGAAAATGAGAAAGTTGCAGATTTTTTAATGGTGTAGAATCTCTAAAACATTCTTTTCCTTGATTATTTCAATTTAGGCAACTCTCATCTCATTCAAAAAAAAAAATGAAAAGCCATTATTTAGAGTTACGAGTCAACAATCTAGTTGAATTTTCTGTCACAATTTTGCCCTAAGAATTGATTAAAAAAAAAAAATCAATAATAAAGGCCATAGTTTCCTTCCATATTATTGCTAAATGAACCTTCTTCTATAAGTATCAGAAACCCTCTGCCTTTTGCCAAGTAAATACTCTGCTCAAATCCAGGGGTAGAGGGTGTCAGGGGAAATTGGAGTGGAGGATACTTTGGCAGTTGGCCTGACCTCAGGTGTATTTACCTCAGATGTGTAGCATGAAGACGGAGGCGATGAAGATGAGAGACATGACAAGGACGGGAACAGGTCCACTGTGAAAAGAAAAGAAAAGAAAAGAAAAAAATCATGGCATGAAACAAAGGCATAGTCCATACATGTGTTGACATTTTAAATGAAAAGCAATCAAACTTAAGAACTTATCACAATTTTTTTGTTGCTTTATTTCCACAAAGGAGCTAGTCCTACCAAAGGAATGTCCTTAACTTCTCAATGCAAAAGCAAGTATTAGACAAGGGATCCTAAATTATAAATAATGACGAGTTAAATAGATTCATCTGTAATAAGTCTCATAACAGTAGTACAGATCAAAACACCACGTTTTCTGGTGAATAATAACAAAGGGTGTCAATACCCAAACTCTATTAAATATCTCATCTTTTTTTCTTGCATAGATTGTAAAAGCTGTTATCGTTCACTTTTATATTGATGTATCATTTAAAAGGATTGCACTAAATTGAGGCTCGCTAGAGAGATGCATAAAAAAATTAAAGAAGGAAGTTGGATTATCACAATTTCCTCTATATCCCTTTTACCAATCATGAGCTCAGTGCTATCAAGTATGCCTCTTATCGTATGTCATCTTCAGGCCCACTCAAATTTTATCCCAGTTTTAGAAGGGGATAAAATTAAATACTGTGGTTTGCCTTGAAAATTATCAAGATTAATGCCCCTGTTTGTCACAGATACAGATAAAGGATGATTTGCCGGTTTAACTTAGTCACAGTGAGCCTGCAAACATTCAAACTGACTTTACTCTAAATTACTAAACTGGAGATACAACAAGATAGCACTGGGCTCGCACAATGGTGACCTAGCAGTTGTGATCCACTTGACTGTCAAGAAAAAAATTTGTAGTTGTTAGTTAAATTATGACAAAAAAAAAAGGCTCAACAAGTAAAAACCACAAGTTTTTAAACTATTATTCAAGGCGAATAATCTATCTGACTATCAATGCAAATGGTGTTAAGCCGTTACTTTCCTTTGACTACTCTGTATTTGTCAAACTTATGGGAATTCCAGATTTTGGTGATGCAGTCTAATGTTTAAGCTAAAATGCTTTTTAAAAAATGCCCAGCCATAGGCACTCAAATTATACACAGACCCTCAGCTGCAAGTGAGTTAAATTTGAGCTTCACTAGCAAACTCCGTGTAATTTATCCGTTCCGTTTTAAATGTTCATGGATTTTGCTGGTCATCTTTAATGAAGAATAAATTTTCAGATCACTGACCTCAGCTATTTGCTTTTTGAGCTGTTCATTCTCATTTAGATTCCTCTGGTGTCTCTCCTCTTCCTTCCGACTGACCAGGGAAGCAGTCAGACTCTTTACCATCTGACCATCCCTCTTTGAATGTTGCAGAATTTCTTTAATCTAGTCAAAAGGGAGGAATTTTTTTGTTTCAATGTTAGATAAACTTGTTGCAGATATAAAACATTTCAAAAAGAAATAGGGCAGATTCCCGAAAAGTCATAGAAAGACACAGGTAAGACAGACACATATCGAGGGTATCAATATACATTGAGACTGGGAATAAATACCTGGGTATAACCCGGAAGATGGGAATCAAGATTTGCTATTGCTTTAGGAATTTTTACTTTTTTTTCCTTTAGACAATAAGAATTTTACAAAGAACTGAAATAAGCCTGGGAGCATATCTTTGTTTTTTCATTTTATACTGCAGCAGTTGCCCCTTCTGAATATCCTCTTTGCAACTGACAATGATTATCAGGCATGCCATCCTTGTCATTTATCCATTCCGTTTCAAATGTTCATGAATTTTTCTGGTCATCTTTAATGAAGAATAAATTTTCAGATCAAATTTGCAAGGCTAACCAGTAAAACACCTTTAGAAAGCTTCTTTTGTAAGGGGTGTGATGACTAAAAAATATCTTTGTCACTTATTTCAATTGCAAAATGGTTTCTACCAAAGAAAACACATATATCGGTTTATAATTCTATGAAAGGTAACAAATTTGTTTGCCATCTCATAGTTAAAAAGCCATTTGCTTTAAAAATACTGGATTTTTCGTTAACACAATTTAAAAGTTAACATTCACATGGAGCGACAATTATATTTGCTGAAACATTGCAAATATTTGCTACAGAGAAAACACTCTCAAAGAGCCCTGGTATTGACTAATATTTTTACACATATTACAGAGCTAAATCAGTATAAAAAGATGCAAAAACCAGAAAGCCCATACCTTTATAATTTTCTTTATGATTATCTAAAATTGTGCAATAATTCAATGTTCTTTCAGACTTTTTGATGGTATATTTAAAATTGAAAAAAAAATTTATCAGTAAAAAAAAACATCTTGCATGTATTTTTGTTATTTTTTTGCGTTTATTGTCAGATCCAGGCAGCAATAAGAAAGATGAAATTAGGCAAATCAACAGGCCCTAGCAGTAAATCAGGGGAACTTTTAGGGCACCTGAAGACTATAGAATTGATTCGATCACAGCATTACTCAACAAAATCTATGATTCAGGTCAGATTCCACCAGACATTCCCAAATCCATATTTATGGCACTGTCAAATGAAACCAGGGGCAGCAGAGTGTGAATTGCACATAATGAATAGTTTGATGAGTCATATCACCACAATAATTCTAAGAATGATCATGATGTGAATCAGAAACAAAACCAAATCAGAAATAGCAGAGGAACAGTGAAGAAGGAAAAGGTACAACAAGTCCAATCCTTACTCTTGAACTATGATTGAACCAGCCCTTGAAGTACAAAAAGAGGTATATCTGTGCTTTATTGACTACACAGAGGCATTTGACAAAATACGACATGGTGAGATAATCACACAAACACATTTGAAGATAGATGGAAAAGATCTAAAAACAATTTAAAACATGTACTGGGAACAGACAGCAGCAATGCGAGTTGATGGAAAAATCAGCTCATTAAAAAAAAAAACAAAGCGTTGTGTGTAACAAAGATGTGTGCTTTCCCCAGACCTTTTTTCTTCCTTACTATTACCTTACTATTGAAATTATTATCTAAAACCTAGAAAAATATCCAGGAGTTGAAGTAGGAGGGTACAACGTGAACAACGTGAGATACAATGGAACATTGTACATACTAATGCCAACAAATCTGGAGCCATTGACCTGTTTAAGCCTCACACTCTGGGTCTCATAGGCCAGAAAAATGCAAAGATGTGCAGGACATTTGATAGAGTACAACATGAGGAGATAATCAGACAACTAACACAGTTGAAGAGAGATGGAAAAGATCTATGAGTGATCAAAAACATGCACTGGGAACAGTCAGCAGCAATGCAAGTGGATGGGGAAATCAGCTCATAAAAAAAAATAAAGTGTGGTGTCACACAAGTACGCATGCTTTTTTGAGACCTTTTTCTCCCTACAATGATATTATTACGCAAAACCTAGAAGGATATCCAAGAATTAAAGTAGAAGGGCACCACTTAAGATACTCTACTGCTGTATTAATTAGACATCTTTGAAGAAGAAAGTAGAAAGAAAGTTTGAAATGAAGAGCAAAAAGATAGAAGTAATGGTGGTCAGTCCAAGCAATGATCGTCCACACATCAACATCTTTAATAAAAGGAATAAACTCAAGCAAAGGAATCAGTTTCAATACTTGTTTATGTTAATATCACACGACGGACGTAATTTTCACTGAAATTGCATCATTTCAACAGCCTGTAAACATGATGCAGTATTCGTGCTTTAGATTTATTGAAAAGATTTCATGTGCTTGCTGAGTGATTAAATCTTGGCTATCACATGGACTAAGAATCCCAATAGAAGGAGAAGTAGGAAAGGAGAGGGGAGAGAGAGAGAGAGAGAGAGAGAGAGAGAGAGAGAGAGAGAGAGAGAGAGAGAGAGAGACAGTGAGTAGGATGAGTGACAGAAGCACTGAAAGCGATGACAGATAGAGATCTGTGGAAAGTCATGATTGCCTACGCTGAAGAGCACGGCACCTGATTGATTGATTAGTTCAAAAGACAATTTTCCCTTCTGTTGAACTAGATTTGCATACAGGCGTCTGTCTTGCCATTGTACTTAAAATTTCTCTTCTCTTTTTCTTTTATCATGTTTGTAATGGTACTAGATCTTGACGTTTAACTACAATAATTCAACGCCCACTTTGAAAATACTTTGTACAAAACGAAACAAACTGTGACTGTACAGTAGGCCTTACAAGACTGTTCCCACAGCAGTTGTGAGCATAGTTATTGTCCAAAAACTTTGGTCCATGTGCTCTGACGGGTGTGCAATAAAAAAAATGCTTGGACAGTTGCGAGATACGCTTCCAGTGTCTAAAAATCAACTGATCAATGCTGCTTTTATGGCATACAACAGTTCAAATGTAATAACAATACCTCTGGAATCATGATGAGGCCCATCGACAGGAAGCTGCACAACACAATCGCCAGAGAGACTAAGTCAAAAGTCGTGTTTTCCTGATTGCTGAGGTTGGGCCAGAATGGGGCACTAATAATATACAGCACCTGTATAAGCACATAAGCAAAATTCTCATTTAATTTAATGTTAAGAAGCACCCTGTTAAATACTTATTTACAAAATACTTGAGCTTACAAAAAAATAACAGTACTCTGAAATACAGGCTTATCAAAACCAGTTCAATAAAAAACTTCTAAAGTTCTAAAATGTGACTTGTGCATGCTGAAATATACTACATTTATTTTGACTTTTTAAATATATTCATAAACTTCTGTTTAGATAAAAATCTGAAGTTTTAAAGAAATAAACAGACTGTGTTCAGTTATATAACTCTCTTGAGAAGTCTAAAGTGAAATATCTAGTTCAAAATGCTTATTAAATTTCAATAAGGCTTTTTTTTTTTAATTCTTCCGGCTTCCCTCCTTCGTCCTATCTTTCAATTATTCAAATATAATTTTTCTGTAAGAAAGATTTTAAATCTTGATACTTGAAGTTTTTTTGCTAAAAAATATTTGTATACTGTGCCAAGTCTAGTAATATATAAACTAAGCATATCTTAAACAAAAAGCAAGCAGCAACGTAAAACATATGCATTGTGATGTTTTAAAAAAAAAGTAAACTTGCCATTTTTTTTCATCTCATTTACAAGACAGCTCAACATGTCTTCATAATGCGAGAAAAGCGTATCAAGAAAAATTTGATAGCAATGCCAATACTTCGAAAATGTTTGTCCTGTAAAAATTTGAAATTGAAACCACGCAACTAGGCAATCTGGTATGAATTTCATGCCTACTTATGTTTTTAAATAAAGGAAAGTACAAAAATATGACTGAGCATTTGTCCCCTCCATTGTTGGAACTGAATGACTCTTCCTAGACAATGTCTTAAATAATTAATGAGAGTCACTGAGAGTTTTTAAACAAGATTACTCAATGAAAATCCATTTAAAAAGTATCAGCTCAGTTAGCTTATGATATTTACGCAACTGCTGCTTTCTATATTTTATAAACAGCCAAAAACATTGTGGATTCCCAGAAAGCCCTTTACTTTCTAATTTATTGTAAATGTATATAAAAGTTGAAAGGAATGAAACTGCTTTTGGTTACTCGCCACAACATTGTCGATGCTCATTCAAAAAAATCTGGAGACATTGACCTGTTAAAGCTTCACACCCTGGGTTTCATAGGCCAAGAAGATGAGCAAGATACCCTTGTAGCCAAACACCAAACTTGGACCCAGTGAAACAATCACAGATGAAAGTTGATAACAGAGTCTGGAATTATGAACACAGATCGTCTTGATGGAGTCTGTCTGTTGGAAGGTATTGTGATCAGCACAGCATAGATCATTTGAGTTTGAAACTGCAATAGACTAGGGAGTTTTTCTAAATTGATAAGCAAAACTTATTGTACCAGTACAGTCAATCATCTATTCAAATGCAAAGTCAAAGATCATGCAAGGTCTAAAAAATTAAAATATGCAAGAGGTATAAGATCTACATACTATACATAGACACATAAATATTTTCATAAAACAGTATACAAAAAAAGAGAGATTGTTGAAAAAGATTTAAAGGCAGACAAGATTTTCAAATCTTTATGAGAAATATTTATCTTCTTTCCTCTATCTCTTTGACATCCTTTCACTTCCTGTTATTCCCATTTTTCTTTACTATTTCTCCTCATGACTAAGTGTTGAACCTGAATAAAGATTATATTTCTATGTCTTTTCAAATCTTGACCATGTGGTTTTTTTTTCTGAAAATTTAATGAAACTGAGTCACGTACTAGCACCGAGTATACAAATACCAAAACTCTGCAAAAAAAGTGAAACTAGTACAACTGGACTTACTGGTGAATTGTTCCACCTGGGTCCATACAATGTGGTCTCCTTTAGGTGTGAAAGCAACATTTCGCATATTCCTAGCAATTTTGTAGAATTCATAGCACAATAAATGGCATCCGTTATCTCTTCAAAGTCTTCAGGCATCATCCCTCTTTCCTCCATCTGGTTTAGTTTAAAAAATAAATAGGTGTCATTATCTAATTATATTTTTTTTTTCTTTAAAGTTTAGCAAAGAGTAAAAAATTATGTAAAGTTTCTTTTGTCATTACATTTTCCTAATTTTGAGCCAGAAACTGTTACACTATTTCTTCAGTAATAAACCATGAGCTCTAGTTAAAAGTACCATATGAAAAGTCTAATAGAAGACAATCATGGTTGCTTGTAACAGAGTCACTCCGCAGCAGATTTGTTGTTTAAATGAGCATAGTTATGAACTATTTCAATTTTATTTCCTTTCATGACCTTAAGCCTTTTTAATTTGAGCATTGCAAGAAATAATCTTAGTGAGATTTGAGTGCAAATGTCATAAATTAAAAACATCAGTCTGTACTATCTTAGGAAACCTCCATACAAAAATTCTGAAGTTGAAAAATTTTAATTTTTTTTAGAGTATCAATTGTGTATAAAATATATCTTCATTCCTACTTTTGTGTATAAGTTACTTTAAGTTATTGTTTTCAATCACACACTTTCAAGACAAAGCTTCTGAAGTATTTTGGGCATTAACAAACAAAGATGGTTAGAGTGAACCAATAAGTAAAGTATCCTATAATGTTTTAATTTTGCCTATGTACAGCACATCACGGCTTGTATAGCCTTTCCACCTCCGCTTAAAAAACTTACACAACATTTTAGATTTTGCCTAGCTGAAGTATGGCAAACACTTTGTGGCCAGAAAATGCTAAAGCAAGGTTTCTATAAAGCAAAATCGTTGAGTTTCAATCCTGGAGAAGGGCTTTTTTTTGGTAACACTACGGAGAAATTTTAAAGAATTCATGTAATTTTTTTTTTATTTTGACAAAGAAAAGGAAGAGGACTAAGACATTGATGATGTTCACGATGGAGATGACAGCGCAATACTGATAATCATAAAAGTGGCGAGACAATCTTCAAGTACTTATATAAAAAATAAATATAGATGTATTTGTTTTTATACAAGGGACGCTTTCTCTGCAGTAAAAATTAAAATACCTTTTCCTCTTCATACATACTTGACAACAGCATTGGGGAAGGCAAAGGCCATGACTCATATAACATCATAAGCCACAGAGACGTCAGGGTATTCTGTGATGTGATGAGACTGATGTCAGGCTTGTTGAACATTCTGTCCAGGCGCTCAGTCAACTACTAGGCGGTCTGAAGGAGAAAAAATTGGTGGAATAGGGTGACTTTACATAGGGAGGAAGAGAAGAGGAGGAGGAAGGAAATGTTCTGGTATATGGCTAAATCATTTTGTTTTAAGATTGTCTGAAAGTCATAATGACTCACAGCTCTGACAGTAATTTATAAACAGCCTGTTCCATGAGACAAAACCATGCAAGAATAATATACCAAAATAACAGTAAAGAGCCTCTGTCTCCCATTTTTCAAATGAGATGGATAAACTCATTCCCCATTGTCTTTGCTACGCAAAAAAAAGTTATTATCCTAATGCAGTATAAAAGATGCTCTTACTCAAAGTGCAACAGAGACTGTCCGAACAATGAAAACAACAGGGAAAAGAAAATGGATGACAGAAGAAATTCTGGAACTAATGGAGAAAAGAAGACTCGCAAAACCAAATAAAGTGCGCCATAAGGAAATCAACAAAGAAATCAAACGAAAATGTGATCAAGCAAAAGAAAAATGGCTGAATGAACAATGTGAAGAAATAGAAACAAAACTGTACAAAGAACCCAAAGCAATGTATAAGAGAATACAAGAGATCACAGGAAGAAAGGCAAGCTCAAAAACAGGGTGCATAAAATCAAAAGACGGAAGCATCATCATGGAAAAAGACAAGAAACTTGAAAGGTGGTCGGAATACATCAGCGAATTGTTTGATGATGATAGAAATGAAGATCTAACTGTTAAGGATATCCCAGAAGGCCCAGAAATTATGAGAGAAGAAGTAGAAAATACAATAAAGAACATGAAAACAGGGAAAGCAACTGGACCAGATACGATATCAACAGAAATGATGCAGGCTCTAGAAGGTATAGAACTAGACGCCATAACCAAAATGCTAGACACAATATATGACACTGGAGAAATACCAAAAGAAGTGCTACAGTTAATTTTCATTGTCTTACCAAAAAAAACAAGGAGCGACAGAGTGTGAACAACATTGTACAATAAGCTTAATGAGCCACATGACAAAAATACTCTTGAGAATAATAATGAAAAGAATAAGAAACAAGGTCTACACGGAAATAGCAGACAATCAATGCGGATTTATAGAAGGTAAGGGAACAGCAAATGCAATTTACATTCTCAGGCAAATCATTGAAAGGACCCTAGAGGTAAACAAAGACATGTATGTATGCTTTATTGATTATACAATAGCATTTGACAGAGTAAGACATGAAGAAATCATTACCATTCTGCAACAACTAAACATTGATGGAAAAGATCTAAGGATAATCAAAAACATCTACTGGGAACAGAAAGCAGCAGTAAGAGTTGGAGAAGAAACGAGCAACTTCCAAAATATCAAACGAGGAGTGAGACAAGGATGTGTCCTATCCCAAGACCTTTTCTCCCTGTATAGCGAAATGATCATGAGACAGATAGAGGAAATAGAGGGCTTGAAGATAGGTGGACATAACATTAACAACATAAGATACGCCGATGACACGGTATTAACAGCAGACTCGGAAGAGAAATTACAAGAACTTCTCAACAAAGTAGTGGAAGAAAGCGAAAACAAAGGACTTGAACTAAACAGCAAGAAAACAGAATCAATGATAATAATGAGGAAAACATCAATACCAAAATGCAAAATCAAGATCAAAGAAAACACCATAAAACAAGCCAACTCATTCAAATACCTGGGAACACAGATAACATCAGATGGTAGGACCATCAAGAGATAAAAAGTAGAATTGCTCAAGCTAAAGCCTCATTCCAGCAAATGAAATCCATTATGACAAACATAAAGATGTCAATAGTAGTGAGAAAAAGAATTTTAGAGGCATTTATAGAACCGGTGCTACTCTATGGGTGTGAGACATGGACAATTGACGAGCGAATGAAAAGATCCTGGGAGACAACAGAGATGTGGTTTTTAAGAAGAATGGTGAGAATACCATGGACAGCGAAGAAAACAAATGAAGAAGTCTTAACAGAAGCACAAACCACAAGACAATTAATGACCAAAATACGAAAAAGACAAGCAAAATTTGTTGGTCATGTCATAAGAAGAAACCAACTAGAACATCTGGTAACAACAGGAAAATTTGATGGAAAGAGAGGCAGAGGAAGACCAAGAGGAAAGATGTTGGACAGCCTGGCGGACTGGATGAACATTGGAAAACCATCCGAGATGATCAGAGAGAGATGAGCTGTAGAGTTGGTTGGAGGTCCTTGATCGCTCACGCCAGTAGGCATGGCACCTGAAGAAGAATGCAGTATAACGGTTTCAATACTTTTCCTCAACTTTAAGCCTAGCATGCCAACTTGTCATATGATAGGTCTTCTCTGTCACTTAGCATGCCTAAATCTGTTTCTAAAATACTTGGAAAACTTAAAGGACTGGAAGGACTTTCAAAAATGAACATAAAAAGAGATTATTTAACAGACCTGAAGTAGACACAAAGCCTATATCAATCTTATGAAATCCCACCTTCTCCACTCTACTTACCATGCCAACCCCTGTCATGCTTGGCTTCTACTGTAGATAATAGACTGCGTAAAGTCACCCTCAAGGGCCTCCTCTAGCTGCTCCACAGTTCATATGTGGCAATTGTCCTTGACCTTGTTCTGATCGTCCGGGTATCAACCAATGATGAACCACACATACTTCTCTTCATAAAGTTTCTTTTTACACGCCTGGGAAGATCAAATGAGTAAGAATACAATGATACAGTGACATTTTGACAGAGTGATCTTTCATTTGGTTTCTATAATGACTAATAATTCGATTGATTGGTATAGCTTTTTAAAAATAAAAAGGTATTTTTACTTCGTTTTGCCTAACCAACTGATCACTTTTAGACAAGGCATAGCAGAGGAAGAAAGACCCAAAACTCATCCAAGGAAAGAAAGTCCCCACAGTTCTGAAAGCAAATGCTCTTCAAAATACCAGATTTAGTGTTCTGAGATAACTTCTGCAGTATATATATATATATATATATATATATATATATATATATATATATATATATATAATGCAGTGAGTGTGAAAGTTGTGGTGGGATATTGAAAAGAATTCAAGATACTTGTCAACCCAGCTCATTCAATTGAGTATTGTGGAGTTTGAGTTTCAGAGTGATGAATACAGCACTGAGTTTTAGCCCTCACACATCATCTTCACAACTGTCAAAATGGAAATATTATAGTGATGTCTGTGTCTTAGAAAAGAGCACACACACGCACACAAAGAAAAAAAATTACAGGTTATTAATGGCCATCTGCATTATCTCCATAGTACACTATGATCGTTAACAAGGGATGCAAACCAAACTAGAAAAAATAAATTACAAATTATTGTAATTAAGTCCTTTAATGTTTTGTTAGCAGTGGCTTACCAATAGTAGTAAAAGACTGGGACGGGTAAGCTTTAACTTCCTTGTGGGTGTAAAGATAATGGGGAAATAAGTAGAAATTTTCAAAAGAATACAGATCTGTTGCATTTATTACCTCTCATTATGCTTTTTATCTCCTCCCCCACCCCACTATTATCTTACTCAATTTTTTAAATTCATTCTTAAACATTAATTCTATTTCAAAATGAAACCTTCATCACTTAAAAAGAAAAAAAAACAAAAATTAAATTAAAACTGCAATGTATATCAAAACAATATTCATCCCATCAAAAAATTTTCCTCCATATTGAAAATTTTCATAAACAAGCAAATAAAAAAGATATCCCCAACAGCGTGAAATATTTCATGACCAGGATTAAAATCTGTAGGAAAATGTGAGAAATTTCATTCCTTCATTCGCCCTCATAAGTTCCATATAAAAAGTTACCATCCTTAGTCCTCTATGTATTCACTCTTCCCTCCTTTAGCTCTATCCTCTGTCCTCTATTGTCTCCCTCCATCCATGTCAAACAGTATCTTTTCTCTATCATCCATCTTTCATTCCTCATCCTCTTATTTGTATTTCCCATCCTCATTTATCTGTTTTTATCTTCATCCAGTACTTTTCAGTCATTTCTCTTTATTTGGATAAGCTGACCAGGATCTGGCTTTTCTTGAGATGACCCTGAGCTTTTGGACCGTGGAGCTCCACAGCAGTTGTCGACTTGTTTTCCACTTTCATCTCTGGCTGTATGATAGGTGACCCCTATCAGTTGGGGTGGACATTACCCACCACTGACAGATTCCTGTCATGGTGGATGCTGTCATGCTTGTGGTGGTTGAGTTACATGTATGCACGTTTTATGATTTCTCCTTCAGCATGTAGTTTGATTCTTTCACTTGATTTTCCATCTGAAAAAAGATTAAAAATTGAATGGTCTTACGAGCAATTATGATCGAGACAGAAACAAAATCAAACCAGACAAACAGAGGAACAGTGTGGAGGGAAAAGGTGCAACAAATGCAATCTGCACCCTCTGAACTACACTTCAACAGAATCTGGAAATACAAAAGAGGTATATTTGTGCTTCATTGACAACACCTAAGCATAAAACATGTACTGATAAAAAACAGCAGCAATGCGAGTTGATGGGGAAAATCAACTCATTTAAAAAATAAAGTCTAATGTCACATAAGTATGTGTGCTTTCCCCATACATTTTCTCTCTCTATAGTGAAATTATTATACAAAACCTAGAAGGAAACCCAGGAATTAAAGTAGGAGGGCTCAACTTAAACAACTTGAGGCATGCTGATGACACTGTATTAATGCCCGAAAATAAAGAAGACTTGCAACAATTATTAGACATAGTTGAAGAAGAAAGCAGAAGATAGGGTTGGAATTGAATAGCAAAAGCACAAAAGTGACGGTGGTCAGTGGAAGCAATGAGCGCCCACAGACCAACATATTTATTAATGTGAATAAACTCAAGCAAAGGAATAGATTCAAATTCAATACCAAGTGATGGACACAACTACACTGAAATTGCATCAAGAAAAGTTCAAGCAAAAAAGAGTTTCCAGAGAATGAAATCAATACTAACAAAAAACCACACCTTGATTCACACAAGAAGAAGAGCCCTATAGTGCTATGTTGAACCCATTATGAGGTGTGCATGCGAGGCCTGGACAATTTCAAAACAGTTAAAAAAAGAAACTAGAGGCAAGAGAAATGCGTTTCTACAAATCTCAAGAAAATGCACAGAAATCAATCAAAAATCTGTTACGAGAGGCCGACACAACAAGATCAATCTTAGATACATAAACACCAGACAACCTTTTTTGGCCATATGATGGGAAGACAGAAACTAGAACATCTTGTGACAATTGGAATGATTGACACAGCAGGTAAAGATAGCCTGAAAAGATGATGGATAGACTAACAAAATGAATCAAAATATGACAAGTGATGAGGGATAGAGATGCTGGAAAGTCATGATCTCCCACTTTAAAGAGTACAGAACCTGATTGATTGTCTGATGAGTTCAGAAGAGAATCTCCCCTTCTGTTGGACTAGATTTGGATTAGGCGTCGATCTTGCCATTGTACTAAATTTCCCCTTCTCTTCATTTTTTATCATGCTTGTAATGGAACTAGCTTTAGAGGTTGATGGCTTCTTTTGGTTTAACTATAATAACTCAAAAAGTTATCACTCACATCTGGAAATACTTTGCATGAAATAAAACAAATAGTGACTTCACAGTTGGCCCTATGAGACTGTTCCCTGGGAGCATAGTTATAGTCCAAAAAACTTTGGTCCATGGGCTCTCAGCGATGTGTGAACAGAGTGAGAGAGAGAGAGAGAGAGAGAGAGAGCGAATGGCAGAGAGACACAGAGAGAGAGAGAGAGAGAGAGAGACAGATAAAAATCTAAATTATAATTATAAGAACTGAAAGGGCAAAGAAAAGAAGTTCAAGAGAGAGATAGAGAGAGAGAGAGAGAGAGAGAGAGAATGGCAGAGAGACAGACAGAGAGAGAGAGAGAGAGAGAGAGAGAGACAGATAAAAATCTAAATTATAATTATAAGAACTGAAAGGGCAAAGAAAAGAAGTTCAAGAGAGAGATAGAGAGAGAGAGAGAGAGAGAGAGAGAGAGAGACAGACAGAGAGAGAGACAGAGAGAGAGAGAGAGAGAGAGAGAGAGAGAGAGAGAGAGAGAGAGAGAGAGACAGACAGAGAGTCAGAGCCAGACAGACAGAGACTGATACAGAGTTAAAAATCTAAATTATAATTATGAGAACTGAAAGGGTGAAGAAAAGAAGTTCAAGAGAGAGAGAGAGAGAGAGAGAGAGAGAGAGAGAGAGAGAGAGAGAGAGAGAGAGAGAGAGAGAGAGAGAGAGAGAGAGAGAGAGAGAGAGTCAGAGCCAGACAGACAGAGACTGATACAGAGTTAAAAATCTAAATTATAATTATGAGAACTGAAAGGGTGAAGAAAAGAAGTTCAAGAGAGAGAATGAGACAGAGACAGAGAAAGAGAGAGAGAGAGAGAGAGAGAGAGAGAGATAAAAAGAATAAAAAGGAAAAAAAGAAATAGTGACCGTCAGGGAGAGAGAGGGAGTTTTAAATGTACTGACTGATACAGAGATAAAAATATAAATTATAATTATAGGAACTGAAAAAACAGAGAAAAGAAGTTCAAGAGAGAGAGAGAGAGAGAGAGAGAGAGAGAGAGAGAGAGAGAGAGAGAGAGAGAGAGAGGAGGAAAGAAATAGGGTCAAAAAGGTACAGAGAAAGAGTGAGTTATGTAAAAAAAAAAAAACATTAAGAAAAATATTAAGATTAAAAAATGTCCTTTTTCTTCCCTATTTTCTTCTCAGTCCAAATTGTTGTACCTAAATAAAGATTTTTTTCCCATTTTCATCGCAACTTATCTCATTGTTCAACTATTATCTTGACCATGTGTTTTTTTCTGAAACTTTCATTAATCTGTGTCACATGCTAGCATTGAGTATACAAATACTAAAGCTCTGCAAAAAAAAAAAAATAACCCCTTTCAACTCACTGGACTTACTGGTGAATTGTTCCACTTGAGTCCATGCGATGTGGTCTCCTTTAGCTGTGAAAGTAGCATTGCGCATATTCCCAGCAGTTGTATAAAATTCCTAGCACAATAAATGGCATTGTTTATCTCTTCAGAGCCTTCAAGCTTCATCCTTCATTTCTCCAATCTGGTTTAGTTGAAAAAAAAAACAAACAAATAGGTTTCATTGTTGAACTTTAATTTATTTCTTTAATTGAGAAAATTATGTGACATTTCTTTCGTCAGTATATTTTCCTTTTTTAGTGCCAAAAACTATCACTGCCTGGCAGATTTATTGTTACGGTGAGCATAGTTAGGGACTATTTCAGTTCTATTTTGTGAAACTGTCGACTTGTTTCGTTTCGTACAATTTTTTAATGTGGCAGATGAGATGTGAAATATACAGGCAGCGCAGCCCACGTAGGCTTCTATCATTGAACAGTTAGGATCTTTGATCCAAGACAGTAGCTAAGGTCTAAAGAAAGAAAATGGAGTCCAAAGCTTTACAAATCAATAACAAGATATCGTGTGGTTAACACTTGTTGAGTTAGATTTAGGTCTCTGGTATGCAATAATCTGTCACAAAATGGCGATGTTAGCCTCGTCTTTTCTTAACTCAGACAAGACTGTGCCGAGCAGTGCAGGGCTGTAAGATGAGAGCGTTAGCTACTCTTCGAGTGGAGTGAGTGTCGAGCTTATAATTGAAGTCTTTTTCGGGTTTGGGGCCTCAAGATGGGCAAATCTTGATGTTTTAATGTTATTTGTATTATTAATACGTATATTAGTAGGAGTAGCAGTAGTAGTACTATTATATACATGATACTACATGTATCATCATCAGTATTATTATTGTTATATTTAGTTACTCTATAGTCGGACGTGTTTTAGCCCATTTTAAAATATCAGGTGAGACTTTTTTTTAAACATCATAAAAATAAGAGAGAGAGAAGAAGAGAGAGAGAGAGAGAGAGAGAGAGAGAGAGAGAGAGAGAGAGAGAGAGAGAGAGAGAGAGAGATTTATAAATATATAAATAGGAGTAGGAATAAAACAAAAAAAAACAAAAGGGGGTGAAGGTTTTCAGCCACGATCCTCCGCCATATAGGCACTCTCGGTATCGCCTACTCATCCAACACCACATTGACGAAGTACCCTAGTCGCCGGTACCTCTGAGGAGGTTGTGGTTCTCACACACCCGTCCGACAAAACTTCCCTCCCAGCATCTATTCTCCAATGTATAACGAGTGTATTATGGGAGGAGCCACACCAGACCCAAGGCATACATGACGACTGGCGCGCGCCGTCATAGCGTGTGGACCTTGACCGTTTTACGGGTCTTAACACCGTTAGGGATTAGAGCCAGTTCTTGGTTCGTTACCTAGCCAAGCTTACAACCTATTAACAATTGGAGGGCTTTATATAGTGATCTATTGGGAAGTCCAATTTAATGCAGTTTACTTAATGTGCATATTGATGAATTGTACTAATTAATTTAATTGATTAAGTTTGTTAAAGCTGCTAAATTGGACTAAAATGGAAAGACATTTTATTTATCTCAATTAAAAAAATGGTTTTGTGACATTTACTCATGATTTCTTCATAACAAAAATTTCCCCCTCTAAACGTTGCTGTTACAGACAAGTCCCTCAAAGTAACAATGGCCTCCACTGTGTTTACATCAGTGAACTTGTTTACATAATGAACGAACTACTGAGTACTACTCAGGTTGTCTCCCACCCTCGCCAGGATATTGGTAGAGTGAGAAAGGTTGCTTTCTTTTATCTTTTCCAAATAAATATCTATTTCTGGATGTCTGCGAATTGACCCTCACACAAATATAAACAATAATGTTTGAGCAAAAATGGTATACATGCTACCATTTTTTCCATCCTTCCACAGGTCAAATATAATTGAATCATAACGATGGCTGCCTTGTTTTAAAGACAGCTCCTTGTTTTACTTGTTTCAACTTAAGGTTGTCACTTTCAGATTCTCTTTCCAATCATTTTGTCTTTTAAGAAGCCTAAAAAAAAAGTTTCTTGGTCTCCAGAGAAACTGAAAAATCCCGTTCGTTACTTATCACATTGCCAAGTCTCTTTGCTCATTTTTCTCCGATATGTCCTGGATCAACGTATTGAAGGAGGAAATGAAGAAAGCGTGAAAAAAACAAACAAACAAGCAACTAGAGTATG
>JAWDGP010003929.1:117500-138568 GCA_033675545.1 Elysia crispata | reverse complement strand
ACGCGAGGCTGGCTGCTTTGCGTCGCGGTGCTGGCGATGACCTTCACCCCTGACCCGGCGTGCGGGGCGGGCTCGGGCAAGAACGGGCCGACGAGCCGGCGGAACCACCCGAAGTGCCAGGAGATCACGATCCCGATGTGTGAGAAGATCGGCTACAACATGACCTACATGCCGAACCAGTTCAACCACGAGACCCAGGAGGAGGCTGGCCTAGAGGTGAGTGCCTTTGGACAGAGTACTATGTCTTTAGAGTACTCTGTTGTCTACTTTGATCAGAATACTATGTCTTTATCTCACTCTGTTGTCTACTTTGATCAGAATACTATGTCTTTATCTCACTCTGTTGTCTACTTTGATCAGAATACTATGTCTTTATAGTACTCCGTTGTGTGCTTTGATCAGAGTTCTATGTCTTTAGAGTACTCTGTTGTGTACTTTGTTCAGAGTACTATGTCTTTGTCGCCCTCTGTTGTGTGCTTTGATCAGAGTACTATGTCTATATAGTACTCAGTTTTGCCTTGAAACATCTGCTTTCATGTTTACAATAAATTTTAGCTGACACTGACAGAAAGAGAAAATTTCTTCAATTTGCCCATAATATTTAAAACCGGCATCAGAAAACAACAATTAATTATGATTCGTACAATCAGTTATTTGACATTTCAATTCCACCCACCTAAATCCCCCAGTCCCCTTCCTGCTCAAGCTTTGATTTGACCAAAATGCCTCAAGTTTTTACCAAAACGGCAAAATGATACTAGCAAAATATATTTTAAAAAATCTGTTTAACGAAGATATAATTAAAAAAAAAAAAAAAGGAAATATAGAGGTTCCTTATCGCCTTGGATTAACCCTTCAACTCCCACCCCTTCTTCCTTTGTTAAAACCCATTTAACCCCCAGGAAAACACACCAGATAACAGCTAAGTTCTATTTCCTCGATAGAAGATATCAACTTCACGAAAAAGGCAAGGTCATTGGCCAGGTTACTCGCATTTTTTTGAGCCTCAGATTTAGAGCTGGTCTCCCATGCGAGATTCTAACTCTAAAGCTTATCTCCATAATTACCAATGTTATCGCCACGCGGCTCTCTCACCTGCCAGCCAAACGTCCATCACGAACCTGGGAGTGGTAATCCTGGGGGCAACCCCCTCCCCCCCCCCACACACACACACAAACAAACACACACCCTGACACACACTTTCTCTTAATCCTTTTCTTTTCTTTCCACTTTCATTTCCACGGTCCCTTTATCATTACATGTATTATTATTTTTAGTAGTAGTAGTAGTACTAGCAGCAGCAGCAGCAGCAGCAGCAGCAGTAGTAGTAGTAGTAGTAGTAGTAGTAGTAGTAGTAGTAGTAGTAGTAGTAGTAGTAGTAGTAGTAGTAGTAGTGGTGGTGGTGGTGGTGGTGGTATTTTCATTATCATTATTATCACCATTATCACTATTATTCTTATCATCATCATCATCATCATCATCATCATCATCATCATCATCATCACCATCATCATCAATATCATTGTCATGAGATCAGATCTGTCAATCTATCCAAGTCCTACCACGAACCAACCAATCAACCAATATTTCCTCGTGCCCTCCATCCCCCCAGGTCCACCAGTTCTTCCCCTTGGTTGGCATCCGCTGCTCGCCTGACCTCCAGTTCTTCCTGTGCTCCATGTACACGCCCATCTGTATGGAGAGCTACAACAAGCACCTACCGGCATGCAAGTCGCTCTGCGAGCGCGCCAGAAACGGATGCGGCCCGCTCATGAGGTGAGAGGTCACGACCCCCCAAAGAGTGAAGGGGTCAATGAGATCAGGGGTTATAAATTAATGTTAATCATGGCAATGACTGCAGTTCATTTTGTGGCCGCGTTTTACGACCTTCCTGCGGGTCTAATGTTGACCGTTGGGGTGATCTATTATACGTTGATGGGTTAATTGTTTTCTGAATAACTGGGCGAGGATTCGGCCAAAAAAGAAACTGTGGTAGTTGTAAATAAATCTGTATAAACGTTGTTTTTTAATCTCTGTATTTTATTTCTTTTTGGCTGCACAAAACATACTTATATGTTGGTTTTCCTTCCTCTCTTTGTCTGTTTCTGTCTGTCTCTGTCTGCATGTGTGTGTGTGTGTGTGTCTCTCTCTCACTCTCTCTCTATCTCTCTCTAGCTCTGCAATATAATCTACCTCTTTGTGTCTTTGATTCTTTATTTGCCTTTGTCTCTATCTGTGACTCTCTCTCACTCTCTCTCTCTCTCTCTCTCTCTCTCTCTCTCTCTCTCTCTCTCTCTCCCTCTCTGCTGGATGACAAGTCTAACTAATGCCTATTGTATGCGAGTTATGCCAGGCTGTTGTTTTCTTTTCCAAAATGTCAATCACTCAAATAGCGTGCCTCCATTCGACTAATTATCTTATTAGTTTTTGGCCAAGTCATAACCATCTCTCTCCTCTCTTCCTCTCTCTTCACTCTTCTTTCTCTCTCTCTCTCTATCTATCTACTTGACACACAACTATCTGTCTGTCTGTCTGTCTGTCTGTCTGTCTCTCTCTCTCTCTCTCTCTCTCTCTCTCTCTCTCTCTCTGTCTCTCTCTAGCTCTAATCTCTCTGTGTCTTTGATTCTGTCTCTGCCTTTGTCTCTATCTGACTCTCTGACTCTCTCTCTCTCTCTCTCTCTCTCTCTCTCTCTCTCTCTCTCTCTCTCTCTCTCTCTCTCTCTCTCTCTCTTCTCTGTTTCTCTCTCTCTAGCTATACATCTGTCTCTCTCTAGCTCTATATATCAATCTATCTATCTCTCTGGTTCTTTGATTCTGTCTCTGTCTTTATCTCTATCTGACTCTCTCTCTCTCTATCTATCTATCTCTCTCTCTCTCTCTCTAGCTCTATATATCTATGTCTGTGATTCTGTCTATGGCTTTGTCTCTATCTGACTCTATGCCTCTCTCTCTCTCTCTCTCTCTCTCTCTCTCTCTCTCTCTCTCTCTCTCTCTCCATTCTAACCCACATAGCCAATCTTGTCCACGCCGAACCATGTAGATCCAGCTCCAGGGAACCCCACCAGGCAGCGAGCGACTGTCGCTTGTCACCCTCTCGAAAGTATTTAACATGTAGAGAGTGCTCAGAACTGCCACTCGGAAAGATTCCAGCTTGTAGCAGACGAGAAGACAAGGCCTGGGAGGGATAACAGTAGGCTGTGGAGGAATCAACGCACCGCTCGTTTAGTTTAGTTCCCCCCCAAAAAAAATGTCGCGCAGCGTTCCCTAAGATAGGGCGTTGTATTTTTATTTTAATAAAATCAGCGACTTTTATGTGCGAGGCCACTTCAGTCAGGGCACGATAAACGGAGAGAAAGAAGTAATGAAAGCAAATCTCAAACGTTTATATGGAGAGGAAGAAGTAATGAAGGCAATTCTTAAACGTTTATATGGAGAGGAAGAAGTAATGAAGGCAATTCTTAAACGTTTATATGGAGAGAAAGAAGTAATGAAGGCAATTCTTAAACGTTTATATGGAGAGAAAGAAGTAATGAGAGCAAATCTTAAACGTTTATATGGAGAGGAAGAAGTAATGAGAGCAAATCTCAAATGTTTATATGGAGAGAAAGAAGTAATGAGAGCAAATCTTAAACGTTTATATGGAGAGAAAGAAGTAATGAAAGCAAATCTTAAACGTTTATATGGAGAGAAAGAAGTAATGAGAGCAAATCTCAAACGTTTATATGGAGAGAAAGAAGTAATGAGAGCAAATCTTAAACGTTTATATGGAGAGAAAGAAGTAATGAGAGCAATTCTTAAACGTTTATATGGAGAGAAAGAAGTAATGAGAGCAAATCTCAAACGTTTATATGGAGAGAAAGAAGTAATGAGAGCAAATCTTAAACGTTTATACGGAGAGAAAGAAGTAAATGAAGGCAAATCTTAAATCTATACGAATAGAAAGAAGTAATGAAAGCAAATCTTAAAATCTATACGAATAGAAAGAAGTAATGAAAGCAATTATTAGAAAATTATCCGTAGAGAAAGAAGTAACGAAAGCAAATCTTTAAAATATGGAAAAAAAAATATTTTTCCTAAATTTTAATGATAAATTATAGGGGGGTTTTATTATTATTTTTTTTTTTTTAATTCTTTTTTGAACTACATTTGTTTGTTTTTATTTTATTATGCCTCTGTTGGTAGATCTGGAAAGAGAATGTCAAGAACTGCTAGCTGTTAGGAACTCATTTCTACACTCACCACTCTTTTTTGTTTAGTTTTGTTTTGTTTTGTTTTGTTTTTCTTGTGTTTCCGATCATTGTATTCCTCGCTCATCCATTCTCTTTTTCGGTTCTCTCGTTCATTTATTTTTCCTTATCTATCTATCTATCTATCTTTCTTTTTTTTTTTTTAATCGTTTTGCCAGTTAAACTCATGGTTTTTCAGTTTCTTATTTCTTCCCATCCCAACCTTTCTCTCTCTGATTCTCTTTCTTTCGCTTTCTTCTCTCTGTTTCCTTATCTTTCTCTTTCGTTATCTCTTTTTCTTTCTTTCACTCTCTTCCTCTCTCTCTCCCCCCCTCTCTCGCTCCCTCTCTCTCTTCCTCTCTCTCTCTCTCTCTCTCTCTCTCTCTCTCTCTCTCTCTCTCTCTCTCTCTCTCTCTCTCTCTTCTTCTTCTTCTTCTTCTCTCTCTCCCTCTCTCTCTCTTTCTCTCTCTTTCTTCCTCTCTCTCTCTCTCACTTCCTCTCTCTCTCTCTCTTCCTCTCTCTCCCCTCTCTCTCTCTTCCCGACCCCCCCCCCCCCCCCCTTTTCATATCCTGATACTTCTATTTTTTTTAACCTCTCGAGACTGGCAGCTAAAAATAAAAATTCAAATAAAAAAAAGTTTATGTGACAAGTTGGCCCACACGTTTTATGGTCTTAATTAAGTTGATAAGGATCCAGGCAGACGACAAAAGTCAGTAGGCAGGCAGGTG
Organism: Elysia crispata; assembly: GCA_033675545.1. Taxonomy (NCBI): domain Eukaryota; kingdom Metazoa; phylum Mollusca; class Gastropoda; family Plakobranchidae; genus Elysia; species Elysia crispata. Next base: position 133,613 of record JAWDGP010003929.1, on the reverse strand, counting down.
CAAACAAAGCAATCCTAGCATTTTGTTTGTCTCAATCCAAGAAACACAAACATCAATCATGGAATGAACATTCCTATTTTTGTACACGACCCAATAGGTTACATCTTTTTTTTTTCTTTATTTATTTTCTACAATTAATCTGTTTATCACCCCTCTATCCATTTATCTATTTACCTCACAATTTTTCTTTATCTATCATTTTACATATCTGCCTATCTATCTATCTATCTATCTATCTTTCTATCTATCTGTCTGTCTGTCTGTCTGCCTGTCTGTCTGTCTCTGTCTGTCTATCTGTCTATCTATCTATCTATCTATCTCTCTATCTATCTGTCTATCTATCTATCTATCTGTCTGTCTGTCTATCTGTCTATCTATCTATCTATCTATCTATCTATCTATCTATCTACCTATCTATCTGTCTATCTATCTGTCTATCTATCTATCTATCTATCTATCTATCTATCTATCTTTATGAATTATGTCGGTCTTATTTCTTTCTCTCTGTGTACGTCATGCACCGGTCCCTGCCTACTTTTCCTTATCTCACTTCCTCATTTTTTATTTCATTCTCCTCCCAATCCGTCAATCCCAAAACCAAAAGCAGGACGCCAAACACTCAGGATGAAAGAAAGTCAAAAGTCCCTAATATTCAGACCAGGGCCCATAACTCCAGTCTTAGCCGCCGCTTTATCGCCGATTACAATGGTCACATTCTTATCAAAGAGCAAACAAGAGGGAAATTCAAAATCAACTGACAAATGTCAACAAAAGAGTTTGCTCTTCTTCCTGTCCCCAGCTTGCACCGTCGTAAAACTCGGATAAACCGAAGTTTTAGGACACCACCTCTTTTTGCGTTATTCCTGCCACTGCGCTGTACGGATAAGAGTAGTTTTTGTTCAGACATAAATTTGTTTCGTTATAAGCGTATACTCGAATTAACAATGTACTGCGTAAGCGATTTCGTGCCAACGCCGAGACAAGTGTGTGACCGTTTCGAGAACAAGGTCGAATTTGAGGATACTGGTCTTATGCTCTACCTTTGTTCCGGAAAACCTTATTCCTTCGTTCTGTTCAACTTGAAAATAATTTGAATACACTTGGATTTTTTATTCTCTGTATGACAATATTGCTGTGGCTGACTTTGTTTAACTTGACTTTGTTACAACAAAGCCCATAAAACCCAAGGGGACTCATGCCATTCTTTAACAAAGAACTTTTTTTTCATGTCAAAAGAATTATTTCAGTAGCACAAGATTTTACAACTTATCAAGTTAAGAAATATTTAAGTAAAACCGCTTTGGATGATCGCCAGATTTTTCTGTTATCTACAACAAAACTTGAAAAGTTTGTAAGTTTTTTTACAAAACAATAATAAGGAATGTAGATTTTTAAATCTATCAAGCCAATCCTACTTCCGTGTGGTTGAGACAAGCACGTTGGATCAGGGAACAAAGATTGCAAAAATATAGAGACAGAAAGTACAAGGAGTAATGTAGGTGACCTATATCGATATAACATTATTGTGTGTGTGTGTGTGTATTGTGGGTCATTCGTGTGTGTTTCTGTGCGATATTTTGAGTTTTCATGGGCCCTGTGCAGTACCAGAGCCTTTTCAGTTACACAAGGTAGCTTTAAGCGCTAAGCACTCTGTAGGTTAGAGAAGAAAGCATCGCATAAAAATTATCCAAATCCCCTAATTGACTTGTCTGATTGGCTTATAAAACAAAAAATACGCTAATCCTCTGATTGGCTTGTAAAATAAAAATACCCTAATCCTCTGATTGGCTTATAAAATGAAATTACCTAACCCTCTGATTGGCTAATAAAAATATCTTAATCCTCTGATTGCCTTATAACAACATCCTAATCTTTCTAATTGGCTTCTGTCTATTTTCACAGACATTACGGCTTCGCCTGGCCGGAGAGGATGAGGTGTGAAAATCTTCCCGAGTACGGCAAGGAACTTTGCATGGACCCCACCCTGGCCAGCCAGGACGCTCAAAATGGAGGGACCTCCTCATCGAGAAGCGGATCCTCCTCCTCCTCCTCCTCCTCCTCCAGCGGCGCCAAACAGGGGCATCCGTCCAAGGGAGGTCACCAAGGCTCTCTCGGCGGAAGTGGCCCCAAGAAACAGGGCCTCGGCGGTCATGGCGGGCTTGGCGGCGGGCTCCACAAGCCCGGGGCTGGCAGCGTCATGGGCGGGGGCGTCTCCCAGAGCCAGGGCGGCTGGATATTCAACGGCCCGCCCGCGGTCGGGGCTCCGATCTTCAACCCCGCGGGCGTGAGGCCCATGCCCTCACCACACGACCAGCTAACGCCGGCCAAGGGAGTTAACAACAGGAACTGCACCTGCTTTTGTCGGGAGCCGCTAGTGGTGAGTGGTGCTGTAGTTATTTATGTCTATGTGGTGAGCGTATCTCTATATTCTATATCGTTGCCCTGCGCTTTTTGCGTAGTCTTATCCATTTTAGTTCACTTTGTATTTCTTGGCACATAGTAACAAAATAAACCAAATTTCAGTTACCGATTCTAAGGGAGTGAGCTTTCTTAACGAGTTTATAGTAAGAAGCCAAGCAGACAAAATAATTGATGGAATACTTACCTCCCTATGCAACCAATAATGTTGCAGATTAGCAATATTTATTGTTTACTTTTAATCAATTACGCCAAAGTTACATATGTCTACAAGCTGTAATTCAAAAACTAATTTGAAATAAGTGGAGCTCCGTGTAACGAGTTAGCCAGAAGTCGACATAGAGCAAAATAATTTCCGTGCGGAATCTCTCTCTCTCTCTCTCTCTCTCTCTCTCTCTCTCTCTCTCTCTCTCTCTCTCTCTCTCTGTCTCTCTCTCTCTCTCTCTGTCTCTGTCTCTCTGCCTCTCTCTCTGTCTCTCTGTCTCTCTCTGTGTCTCTCTCTGTCTCTCTCTCTCTTACTCTCTGTCTCTCTCTCTCTTTGTCTCGCTTTCTCTCTCTCTCGCTTTCTCTCTGTCTCTCTCTGACTCTCTCTCTTTCTCTCTCTCTCTGTCTCGCTTTCTCTCTCTCTCTCTCTCACACACACACACACTTTACCCCTATCTCTACCACACATTATTCACCTCATTGTCATCAGTTCTAACTTCTATTTTCCCATCAACTCTCTCTTTCTCCTCGCTCATCCACCTTACATTTTTATGGCATAAACCAAAGGTCGCATAATTTCGAGCAGGTATTATGTCATAACCAAGCAAACTAAAGACATAAAGCACCATGACGCTCTCCAACAAAACATCTTTGACCCCCCCATAAAGATCCGTTTATGGATGTTCTGATCCGCAGGGTGACCCCATTCGACCCCCTATTGCTCTAAAACCCTCGTAACACGAATATCCGGTAAATTAACCAAGCAGTTTGATCACAATAGCACTGGTATTACATGAGGAAATTTGAAACAATCTCAGCGAGTCGCTGTATTTACAAGCAAGATTTCGAATTTATTTTAAGTTACGGGGTAAAGTTAGTCCTCAATACGTCTTTAAAACTGTTGAGTACTACATTATTAAGTGGTGATGTCAGAGACAAGTAATTGTGCAAAAGGTTGATACCGTTACCTATCATATTGGAATGGGTTTTTTTTTTGTTTTTTTTTTGGTGAAGTGTTAAGTACCTTTAAGGGTAAAGAAAAAAAAATTCACCATACATTTAGCTACTTTCGCAACGGGACCCTCCCCCCCCCCACACACACACACACTCGCACACACACACTTTCCGAACCGACTGGTGTTATCTCCCCTTCCACTGCCTACTCTGAATCAACGACTACCTAAGCTTCAAAGTTTCACATCGGCCAGGATGAGTCCAGAGTGCTGATAAAGTCTGTCCAAACTATACACGAATAAGACATAAAAACGCAGGAACATTGGGATACTATACTATACTATACTATCCATTAATTTTACATCGGCCACGACGAGTCCCTAATGCTGATAAAGTCTGTCCGATAGGAAAATGTACTAGAATGAGGCATAAAACCAAAAGAACATTTGAACCCTACCCACAACGGATCAGTGAATATTTGAACTACACCAGGAATTACAGTAAAATCCTGGCTAAACCAGAAGATCAAAGACACAAAGCCACGACGATTTGATGCCGTAAAAGTAACACCCCTGTGTTGATTAATAATGGATGCTTCCGCTGCCCTATTCTGCTTGATCCTAGCGCTTTACGGGTCTAGTCAATTGGATGGAAAGGGGGATTAAGCGTCAAGTGTTTTAATTCTTTCCATTTATTTCCCTTGTTCGAGGACCTCTTCAGACACTGATCTTGTTTTTGATCTCTTTTATTGTCGCGTGGAGGTCATTTACTCACCGGAGCCTTGTTCATGGTCATGCAACGATGGTTAGCATGAACTGGTGTTCTGTCGTGAGGTACAAGAATTCACAGTGACATCTTTCAAATTTCTCTCTCCATTTGTTTGTTTTTTTCATTTTCATGATTTGTCTTTATTTAAGTCCCTATGACTGTCCTTCTCTACGTCAATTTATTTGTCTGTTTGCCTGTCTCTCCTTTTTACTCCCCGCCCCCTCTCTTTCTCTCTCTCGCTCTCTCTCTCTATCTATCTATCTATCTATCTCTATCTATCCATCTATCTATCTCCCAAAACTCTACTCTTTACAACCCTCGCTCTTTCTATTTTTCTCTCTCTTCTCAAAAATCTCCTCTCCCCTCACCCCCTTCTCTCTCTCTCTCTCTCTCTCTCTCTCTCTCTCTCTCTCTCTCTCTCTCTCTCTCTCTCTCTCTCTCGTCTTCTAACAAGTGATGTTTTTAACGAAAAACAAAATCTCAGTTTCTTTATTAAAAAACGCTAATTTTAAGAATTTTTTTCCTCTCGGTCAAGACTGGTATCGATTCAATTCTAAAACATTCTCCCCACCACCCTCCCCACTCCTCTAGGTTCTTTCCTTTTTTTTTCTTACACTCCCTAAGTCTTACAATACCTTAACCGTTGCGTCATGATTCTTCTAAATCCATAAGGTGATAGAATCGACGAAAGACCAAATTTCCAAATTAATTCAAAGTCGAAACGAGTATACGAATTTAATCCTACGCAACCCCCCCCCCCCCCCCCCCCCCCCCCAAAAAAAAAAAAAAAAAAAAAAGATACATAAATAAATTAATTAATTAATTAATGAAAAAAACATAACCATACACTGTCATATATATACAACCATCGGGCCTCTACAAGGCATCCTTTCGAAATCTTCTCTTCCTCGTGCCTCTCTCATTCGCAGATAAGCCCAGAGTTCAACCACTAAAGTAGTTCAAGTCGAAACGAGGATTCGAATTAATACTGCAACAACACCGAAATAAAAATAAAAAATAAAACAAAATCACAACCTTACTCTGTCATATATATACAACCATAGGACCTCTACGTCAAGGCACCCTCTCTAAATCTCCTCTCCCTCGCGCCTGTCTCCAGTAGATAAACCCAGAGTCGAACCACCAAATCAGTTCCAAGCCGAAACGAGTATTCGAATTAATACTGCAACAACACCGAAAACAAAAAAATAAAATCATAATCTTACACTGTCATATATATACAACCATAGGACCTCTACGTCAAGGCACCCTCCCTTAATCTTCTCCCCCTCGTGCCTCTCTCCAGGAGATCAGCCCAGGGTCGAACCACCAAATCAGTTCCAAGCCGAAACGAGTATTCGAATTAATACTGCAACAACACCGAAAACAAAAAAATAAAATCATAATCTTACACTGTCATATATATATATATATATATATATACACACAACCATAGGACCTCTACGTCAAGGCACCCTCCCTTAATCTCCTCCCCCTCGCGCCTGTCTCCAGGAGATCAGCCCAGGGTCGAACCACCAGAAGATCAAGACTGGAGGAGTCCCAGACTGCGCGCTCAGCTGCCACAGCCCATACTTCTCGGACCACGAGAAGACTTTCGCCACCTTCTGGGTGGGCCTGTGGTCAATTCTGTGCTGCATCTCCACCTCGATGACCGTGTCCACCTTCTTCGTGGACATGAAGAGATTCAAGTATCCCGAGAGGCCCATCATCTTTTTGAGGTGAGCGTAAAAAAAATCTGGCGTTGTCGATTCGGGATGCTATTAAAGACGAAAAAAAAAATGGTTTATTAAACGGTAAAGTTTTTAACTTTTAAAAGTGTAAAGCGGGCCATGTGCAGGACCATCAAATAATGAATGACTAACGATTGGCAAGGTAATTATTATTGCAATACCTAGTGCCTTCTACTGATAGTCGGACAGATATCCACCTATCTATCTATTTATCTATCTATCTATTGTCTAAACATCTATCTATCTATCGTCTAAATATCTATCTATCTAAATATATGTCTATCCATCTATCTATTTATATAAATGTCTGTCTGTCTTTATATCTGCATATCTGTCTATCTATTTATTTTATCAATATCTGTCTATCGATCTAAATTATCTCCGCTTACATCAAAACCAGCTCTCATCAATATCCCCCCTACCTTACCCCCTACCTTCCCCTACCTTACCCCCTACCTTCCCCTACCTTACCCCCTACCTTCCCCTACCTTACCCCCTACCTTACCCCCTACCTTACCCCCTACCTTCCCCTACCTTACCCCCTACCTTACCCCCTACCTTACCCCCTACCTTACCCCCTACCTTCCCCTACCTTACCCCCTACCTTACCCCCTACCTTACCCCCTACCTTTTCCCTCTCCAGCGCGTGCTACCTGCTGGTCAGCGTGGGCTACATCATCCGCCTGATAGCCGGTCACGAGGCTGTGGCCTGTGACAGCGCCGGGGCCATCAGGTACGAGACGACTGGACCCTACCTGTGCACGGCCGTCTTCCTCCTCGTCTACTTCTTCGGCATGGCGTCCAGCATCTGGTGGGTGATCCTCTCCTTCACCTGGTTTCTGGCGGCGGGGCTCAAGTGGGGCCAGGAGGCTATCGCAAGGTAAGACGCGCCTCTTGGTTTGCTTGATACTCTTTGGCCGAACTTAAAAAAAATACTCTTTGTTTCGCGTGGTAAGCTTCGTGGTATTATACTTACAAGTTTTAGGAGATCTGTAACGTAAATTATAGGTTATAACTTGACCCGAGGCATGATGTGATATCTTAGTGGTGTGTTTGATATAGCTGGTCCAGTCAGGTGATCTCAGGTATGCCTTAGACGCTGAAATAATCGACACTTCTTAAATGGTAAACATGAAACAAAAGAGACCGTTTTTTTTTCATTATGATTATTTTTTGGTCGGTCGTGCTATCAGTTACTGCACCATGACTGAAGGTGTTAAGGCTTAATTAAATCCAACCAAGCTCAGCTTATGACTGTTATTAACTTAGAATACTCTGATGTCTGACCCGTTTAATAATTTTTCATCCTGTGACTTTGGTCCGCAGCTACTCCCAATACTTCCACCTGGCAGCGTGGCTGATCCCCTCTGTGAAGAGCATCGCTGTCCTGGCCATGTCCTCCGTGGACGGCGACCCCGTGGCCGGAATCTGCTACGTGGGCAACCAGTCGGTGGCCAACCTCCGCGGATTCGTGATCGCGCCTTTGGTGGTGTACCTCATCATCGGGACCTCGTTCCTCCTGGCCGGCTTCGTCTCCCTCTTCCGCATCCGCAACGTGATCAAGCAGCAGGGCCGCGGGAAGACGGACAAGCTGGAGCGGCTGATGATCCGCATCGGCGTGTTCTCCTTCCTCTACACCGTGCCGGCCACCATCGTGATCGCGTGCTACATGTATGAGCAGCACCTGCGGCACGACTGGGAGACGGCGTGGACCTGCAAGGGCTGCTGGCCCAGCAAGGCGTCGCCCGACTACACCGTGTTCATGCTCAAGTACTTCATGTGTCTGGTGATCGGCACCACGTCCGGCTTCTGGATCTGGTCCGGCAAGACGCTCGAGTCCTGGAAGAAGCTCTTCAACGGCAGCGTCTGCTGTCCCGGAAACGCCTACCCGAGCCGGAAGTACGCCAATGCCAGCTACCAGCCGGCCAAGCCTCATCCGCTGAGTCACGTATGAACAATTTGTTTCGCAAAACATGACTGAAATCATTCAAGCTGTGTGGGAGGTATTTCCACCTTTTCTGCTAGACCTAGCTTTGCCCTGTAAAAAAAAAAAAAAAGAAAAAGAAAAAGAAAACCAACCCTCCGTAAGACGTAGGGGATGTGTATCAAAAGCTAGATCTAACTTTCGGGTCGGCAGGAGTCACGCCAAAAGCCTGGCGTCGATCCCGTCGTCCTTCAAATTAAAACAGACATTTCGAGCTGGGTTGTTGGAAAAACCTGGCTTCTTTTGTTGGACCTTAACTTTGGCCACTGAGGCAGGTCACAAAGATGTAGAAGTCACGGCATTAATTAAAAAAAAAATGTAGCTTCTTACCAAGAATGCTCCTCTTTCAATCTGAAACGTGTTTTATTTGCAAGACTTGTATATTTACAGCAACCATCTCCACGTATGTTCGCCGCTGTAACTCAGAAGACGGACGGTAAAAAAACTCCAATGGCTCAAAAAACCGTGCTGTGTTCATTCTAGAATACACATTCACTGGCCAGAACAAGTGATACTCGTAAACAACACCCACACAAAAATAACAATAATGATAATAATAATAATAATAATAATAATAATAATAATAATAATAATAATAATAATAATAATAATAATAATAACAATAGTAACAATAATAAAGAAAATCACAATGCCAAGCGCGCTGAGAGCTTGGTTGTAACCCGTTAGCTAACTAGTTTGCAAATTTATGGTCAGATGGTCAGGTTTATACTCACCAATTTGGTTTCCACATTTCCTTTTGGAAAGGGGTGGGGGTTGACCCAATAGAAGCCTTCAAGATGCCTTCCCCTCTCCTCGTCCTTTACCCCCCCCCCCCCTCCTAGCTGCTTTTCAGCCGAGCCAGCCGAGTTACTAGCTAGCGTCAATCAATGCTATGAAGAAGACGCACCTAGTAACACGTTTCTGAACAGCTGCAGTTGGAACCAGAGGAAAACAAACTTTTGAGATTAAAAACAAAAACGTCGACTCTAGTTCTTCGAGTCTGAGCTTTAGTGACGCTATTTCAAATGCCCTGTTAAACCTAAGCTTTGTGTTGTTGGAATCCCACGCTCTACGGTGATTGAAGCTTACTCTCTGTCGAGGTTGAACCCAACGCTCTATGGTTTGTGAACCCCACGCTCTGTGATTTGTGAACCTCACAATCTGTAGCAATTGAACCCCACGCTCTGTGGTTTGTGAACCCCACGCTCTGCAGTGGAACCCCACGCTCTGTGATTTGTGAACCTCACAATCTGCAGCGATTGAACCACCCCACGCTCTGTGGTTTGTGAACCTTACAATCTGCAGCGATTGAACCACCCCACGCTCTGCAGTGGTTGAACCCCACGCTCTGTGGTTTGTGAACCTAACAATCTGCAGCGACTGAACCACCCCACGCTCTGCAGCGATTGAACCACCCCACGCTCTGCAGCGGTTGAACCCCACGCTCTGCAGTGGTTGAACCCCACGCTCTGCGGTGGTGTCTATGTACAAAGAGCCGCTAGTGGAGATAGAGGATCGTCTAACACGTAACTGCGGAACCACTTACCGAACATTGTGGCGGAAAAGACTCATTTACAGCTTGGTAATATGAACAACTGCAATAAGTAACAGAATACGTCCGGTCTTATTTACGCAAGACTCATCGACACAATACAGCATGACCCGTCGCTCATGGTGGGGTCACTTCTAGCAATTCTACTAGAAGATCTGAAGCAAGTTTGTTTGTTTTGTTGTTGTTTTTTGGTTTTGTTTTTTTTTTTATTCTGCTAAAGCACGAAGTGTTCTTTTTCATTTCATGTGTTACTCGTTCAAAAAAAAATTAATGTCAACGAGAGGAATTGTGAACCCTCTTTTTACGTTGATCATTCGTAGTTCTGTTACTGGTCTAGATCTTTTGTCTTTTACGTCGACGGAAATGGTAAATGAGTAAAGTTTTATAATTTATATATATAATGGATTTAAATAGAACAGAACTTTTATTCATTATAATTGACATAAGAAACTTGCTTAGTTTCCTTTTTAACGATTTTTAACTGTCATTATTATGCCATTTTACAATAATGAAATTTATCTATAATATCTGTCGTATAATATTCTTAGAGTTTTTTTGTTTTTTTTTGGATAAGACGGGTAGACAGAGAGAGAGCGAGAGAGAGAGAGAGAGAGAGAGAGAGAGAGAAAGAGAGAGAGAGAGAGACATGGAGACAGACAGACTGACAGACTGACCGACAGACAAAGAGAGAGAGAGGGGGGTAGACAGACAGACTGACATCAGACAAAGAGAGGGAGAGAGAGAGAGAGAGAGAGAGACGGAGAGAGAAAGAGAAAGAGAGAGAGAGAGAGAGAGAGAGAGAGAGAGAGAGAGATCTTTTCTTATTATCAATACAGAGTGGGTTTTTTTTTTTAATATCAACATCATCAGTAGTATTTTTTTTAAATCTCTTTGACTTTTTTCCTTGTTACCAATAATTATTTATTTTTTACATTGTTGCACGACGGGGATTAGGGCGACCACAATGTTTGAGGAGCACATAGTTTGAAGACTATTTAAATTTGAACTCATTGTAGTGTTTGTTCCATGATTCCTGTAAAATAAGTGATTCTTCCTGTTCTTGCTGTTTTCAGTTACGAAGAGCAGAGGCCTGAATTGAGAAATTTTCAATGTAATTTCGTTGAAATGTTAAGAAAAAATGGTTTATAAAGGTAATACGTGTGATTGAGTGAATAGATCTACTATGAAAATTTTGTAAATACATGTTATGTTATGATATTGTGAAGCGACCAGGATGGGCGATTGTAAAATTGAAGTGAATTTGTTTAAAAACTTTTATCAATAATTTGTATGTGAAACAAATATAATTTATATCTAAGAAAAATGAAGAGAAAGTATGGGGAAATTAATGGTTGATAATTGCCTAAATGGAGAGAATTAAGGATATGCAAGAGAGAGAGAGAGAGAGAGAAAATGAGAAAGAGAGAGTGAGAGAGGGAGTGAGAGAGAGTGAGTGGTAAAGAGAATGAGAAAGAGTGAGAGAATGAGAAAGAGAGAGTGAGAGAGAGAATGAGAAAGAGGGAGTGAGAGAGAGTGAGAGAGAGAGAATGGGTGAGAGAGAGTGAGAGAGAGCGGGAGAGACAGAGAGTGAGAGAGAAAGTGAGAGAGAGAGAAAAGGCAATGACCTACAGAGCTGAGAAAGCTTAAAGCTTTGCAATTGTCTGAAATTCAGAAAGTGATATGATAGAACTTCTCTTGCGTAAATCTACAACGTCTCCCAATCCCAGAATGCAATGCTGAGTTAGAGACAGGAAGAGGATGTTTCAGGGCACAGATTTCATGCGAGCAAAAATTGGAAAAAATATCTAAATAAATTATTATAGACGTTTTTCTGTGTACTCCACTATACAGAAAAACATCAGCTTGGGATGTTTGTACATCAATGTACCCTTAAACACGAGGTACAGATTTATTTTACTGTGCATAAGTCATGAACATGTTCTCAAGGTCTCGAGGACTGAATGCTTATAACTCAGGACTTTTAGAGCTAGCAGAATAATAATCCTTTTCGTTCTATGTCAGTAATACTTATTGTGGAATAGTTGTCTAAATCGACGACATTTGAATTCCAAACCTTGTACTTCCCTGATGCATGTCTGTGGAAGTTCCAACAGGGCTAATAGATCGTTACAGTATATCACCTTCGAACTTGTTTTTTTTTTTTTTGCAGAAAGAAGCGAAAGTTTTTAAAGTTAGCGCAGTTTTGCGAAGCCTTCAGATTCTATGAAGTATGCATCATTAAACTGATCTTAACAGATAGCTGTAGAATCAATATGAAACAATTTCAAAATGTAGGCAGTATCATACAGTGAAACACTGATAAACCGAAAAGATTTTCTTGCAGACCCTGGATTTCGGTTTAACAGTATTCCGACGTAAAATTCTTAAACTCATCACTGGCGATAGTCCTTCTAAGGATTCGAGATGTGTAAAATTTTCTAGTTCTAAATTCACTCTTTGATCTTTGCAAAAACCTTTACTTATCTTCAATATCAATAAATCTTCCAGATGAGTAAACAAAGAAAATTAATTAATAAATAAGTAAACCGAAAGGAAAAAAGGAAATAGTAGTTATTCAATATTTTTACCTTGTACCACGTAAAGATAGAGGATAAAAATAAACGGAATTTTGTAAGAGCAGTCAACAATTTTTGTAAAAATTTCAATCTATTTATAGTTCCCTTTACATGTTCATTTTCCTGGAAGTACAAAAATAAATTATGAATTCCCGAAAGGCGGCGCACCTCTTTGCACCTTTGATGGGAATTTCCAAAGGATCTAAAAATAGATTGAAAAAAAAAAAAAAAACAGGATTACATTAATTTTACTTGTTTCTACGAACGGGCTGTTGTTATTTCATGCTGTATTTTTATGTTGTGTCAGTCAAAGAAATGACTGGAGCACGGGCAATATGTTTTGTATTACATGTATATATCAATATATAAATATTCTTGCACATACGATACATTTCAATCTAAAAGTAAAATGAATGTATTTAATGTACAGTTTTCCCAAAACGTACCTCATACAGGTCTGTCTACTTTCGTCTTTTATTCCACAAAACTATGTGTGAAAAGATGTAATATTGGCATTAAAAGAATACATAATGGTATCATTCTATCATACATTGTACTGTATAGGAATTGAAATTTCTACGTTAATTTTTAGTTGTTTTTTTTCTATAATGAATGCATTGTGTGTAAATATAATGAGTTGCGTGCACATTATAGAATTTCTCTGTGCTAAACGGTTTGTAAAGCTGTAAAGATTGTAAGTTTTAAACATCTTGTTATTATGACAATTAGATGGAATACTTTTTATCACATTGTGTAAGATAACAGAGAGGCTTCGCTGTTGATTGAGACTGAGAGCTGTGTGAGGAAGAATTGTGGGACTTTGTCAACAGGTGAGGCGATAAGAAAGAAACCATTTTCCTTAACCAATAATGACAAAACATGGATGAAAGGTAATTTTCTTGACTTCATTGCTCATTTCTTTATAAAAAAAATCATCTGCCTTCCTCCGAATCGTCTGAAAGTTTTGAATATATTGTTGAAAAAAGATTTTTATCATCATCATCATCATCATCATCATCATCAGCATCATTATCATCATCAGCATCATTATCATCATCATCATCTTTATCATCATCATCATCATCATCTTCATCATCATCATCATCATCATCACCATCATCATAATCATCGTTATAATCACCATCATCAACATCACCATCAGTTTGCAAACGTGACAGCGAGACAGTCTGCGAAATGAAAGCGTATACATTTTCTTTTTATTGCTCTGTCACATTCAGGCAGGCACGTTAAAAACTTGAGAATAAAAATAATAAAATTCACACCAATAACAATATAAAGCGTTACTGTGTTGTTGTTTTTTTTCTGTTTTATTATCCGTGTTAAGTGATATTCTTAGCTTTCGTGATGCTGTTGTCAATCATATAATATGTAGAGTCTGGCAGTATTTTAGGTCATGCTGTTTCAAATAGACGGAATAGGACAAAAGCTTCGGTAAACCAATTATTTTGACCCGTTCCCTACCCCCAAGCCGTGTGGCTCGGCTCGGATAGTGAGAGATTTTCTAGACCCCGAGCCAGGTGGGCCGGCTCACCATGATGAACTTATTCTACGAATCTATGAAAATACGACGAAGTGGAAATATGGTCATGTCTATTATAGGTCCTGGTTCCTGCTTACTTTCACTTTCGATCCATGTTTGTTAGTTGTGTTTTTGTTTAGTTAGATCTTTAAAATTCGTGCGACTTCGAGGATTTACTGTGTAAGTAAACAAAATGTCATCAGGAGAACGCACCCCTCTCCAAAAGACGGTGTTCAGCTGAAGTTATGAAATTAGAGTAAAACTAAGGAGAGGATAAAGATTAGGGAATTTTATGGGGCGAAGATAGTGATGTATCGTGTGCTGACTCTAGATCTAGTGGTAGCGGTAGTGATAGTTACAGATGTGAGTCTGATTTAGCGAAGTCTAGATCTAGAGGCAAAGGGGCGTTGTCCTCCTCAAAGGGCAAGAAAGTTCTAGTTCGTGGTGATAGTTCTAGATCTACTATCAATGTGAGGGCAGAAAATGATGGACACAGTTCTAGATCTACTATCAATGTGAGGGCAGAAAATGATGGACACAGTTCTAGATCTACTATCAATGTGAGGGCAGAAAATGATGGACACAGTTCTAGATCTACTATCAATGTGAGGGCAGAAAATGATGGACACAGTTCTAGATCTACTATCAATGTGAGGGCAGAAAATGATGGACACAGTTCTAGATCTACTATCAATGTGAGGGCAGAAAATGATGGACACAGTTCTAAATCTACTATCAATGTGAGGGCAGAAAATGATGGACACAGTTCTAGATCTACTATCAATGTGAGGGCAGAAAATGATGGACACAGTTCTGGATCTACTATCAATGTGAGGGCAGAAAATGATGGACACAGTTCTAGATCTACTATCAATGTGAGGGCAGAAAATGATGGACACAGTTCTGGATCTACTATCAATGTGAGGGCAGAAAATGATGGACACAGTTCTAGATCTACTATCAATGTGAGGGCAGAAAATGATGGACACAGTTCTGGATCTAGTGTTGACAAAGAAATAGATGAAGCAGCACACACCAGAAAAGTTTCAGATCTAGATCTAGATCCAGGCAAACATTCATCAGGTCTAGCGAATAATGGTGAAGTGGGGTGGAAAAGTAATAACTTTTAAAGTTTATAGATATTTATGTGAAATTTTCGGTAAAATTGCAGCAACGGCCCACCTCACGTCGGGTTTCACAATTGAACGTTTCCCGACGAAATCGAAACTTGCAGTTTAATGGGATTTTAGAGCAACACAAAAATGCTTGTATCTTGAAAAGTATTTATTTACGACGAATAAACCTTCATATTCGTCTACAGCATATCAATTTCTTTAAGAAAAATAAAGTTTTAAAGCTTAGGGTGAGTTGGGCCGATAGCTGCTATAAAACCAAACTTTCTGTGTTGATTTATATTTGGATTACATTACTGGTGACACAAAAGGATATAGCCCTGATGATATTCAGGCTCTACACGTAAGTGGTTAGTTGAAAAAATAGACATAATTTTTTTTCATTTTCTAGGTCACGTTTATTTTTTTTTTTCAAATGTTTAACATAATGAAAAAATATTTTACTCTGTGTAGTTTTGTGCTCCTTTCAAAGATAAACATTTTGATATGTATTACGTCTACGTTATTAATGTGAATAAAAGCAATAAAGTAAATTCTTAAAACCCCTTCACTAATTTAACCGCAGAGTTTATACACTGGGGCCCAGCGGTTAAATTCTGGCGTATAGTCGCTCTATCTCTCTTTGACGGGTTTCTTTAAATTACCTAATGTTTAAAAACGACATGATGCTGCATTTCATTAAAAATAAATAAATAAATCAGTAGCGGTTTTGTGTTTATGGTCCGGTACAGAGTACTGGACATAAAATAGTTTATTGGTTTTCAGCTTTCAATGAAGAGCAGTATCAGACACCTTGGTAGTAAACTAAGATACTAGTCTGAGAAAAAGTGGTATCGTCCATCTTAGCAAGGAACTACGATACTAGTCTGAAAAAAAGTGGTATTGTCCACCTTCGTGGTAGACTATGATACTAGTTTGAGGGAAGTAGCATCGTTCACCTTGACAGTAAATTACTGTCTGAAAAGAGTGGTATCGTCTACCTTGGCAGAAACTGCGAAACTAGTCAGAAAAAAAGTAGTATCATTGATTGCAAACTAAGAAACTAGTCTGAAAAAAGAAGTATCATTGATAGTAAACTTAGAAGCTAGTCTGACAAAAGAAGTATCATTGATAGTAAACTAAGAAACTAGTCTGGAAAAAGTAGTATCATTGATAGTAAAATAAGAAACTAGTCTGGAAAAAGTAGTATCATTGATAGTAAACTAAGAAACTAGTCTGGAAAAAGTAGTATCA
>JAWDGP010003929.1:95000-110000 GCA_033675545.1 Elysia crispata | reverse complement strand
TAATTTTTCTTTTTTTTTGCCTATTAAAAGCCGGCCTAATTTTATTTATTCTTTTATTTACTTATTAACTTATTTTGGACTCGGGCGTAGTGTAAATAAGCACAATGGCTGTAGACCGTTTTTTTTCTCTCTCTTTTGGAGATAAGGAGTTTGGGATGGATGCTGAAACATTTTGATAGCTTAGACCTGCAGCTATTTTTTTTTTCTTTTTGAGATGAAAGGGGTTGGAGAGACTGAGAAAGAGAGAGAGAGAGAGAGAGAGAGAGAGAGAGAGAGAGAGAGAGAGAGAGACAGACAGACAGACAGACAGACAGACAGACAGACAGACAGACAGACAGATAGACAGACAGACAGGCAGACGGAAAGAGAGAGACAGACAGAGACATAGACAGACCAACATATTGGAGCCATTACAGAAGTCTCTGTTCTCTGTAAACGCCATCGGATTCCGATAGTTGAAGTATTTTGTGTATGAAACAGACTGATGGATACACAGCATTAAAAAAAGGAAAGGGGGGGGGGGGAGGTTGGAGAGAATAGGAAGAAAATTGGCAGGAGGTTTGAACTTTGAGTGTATGTGGGTTTTTTTTTTTTTTTTGTTTTTTTTTTGGGGGGGGTGGGAATAGAGAGTATTCTGAAATGGTTTTTGCTTCAATTTGTCAACACTAGATTCAATTATCGATGATTGTTCGATTTGCCTTGTTCAAATTGACACAATTATTTCTGATAACTAGAGAAGCCGAGTCAGGTACTTTCGATTTAGACTTCAAAAACTTGTTGTTTTTTTTTTTTGACCTTCAAAGAGGATTTAGAATAATTGTTGTCTTCTCAGCAAATGTATTTATTTTGATAGACTGAAGGCTGACATCTGTCACACCATGGTCATTAGAATCTGATGATGGTCAAGGACAAACCGCCTAACAGCGTGACTTGGTTTTTAAAGTAATATCTGCGGCACAGAATATGATTGCTATATCAAGGCTATCCGGTGTGTGGCAAAATTATTCGGATTGAGAGAGAGAGAGAGAGGGAGGGAAGAGAAAGAAAGAGAGATAGGAATAAAAAAAAACAGAAGGAGATGGGGAAAGATATAGAGAAATAGAAAGAGAGAGAGAGAGAGAGAGAGAGAGAGAGAGAGAGAGAGAGAGAGAGAGAGAGAGAGAGAAAGAGAGAGTGAGAGAGAGAGAGACAGCAAGAGAGAGAGAGAGAGAATCTGATAGAGGCAAAGAGAGAGGAAGAGGAATACAGGGAAAGAAAAAGAAAGATGGGAAAGATATAGAGAAATAGAAAGAGATAGAGAAATAGAAAGAGAGAGGGAAAGAGAGAGAGAGAGAGAGAGAGAGAGAGAGAGAGAGAGAGAGAGAGAGAGAGAAGTAGTAAAGAAAAATCAACCACAAACCTAGAGAGAGAGAGAGAGAGAGAGAGAGAGAGAGAGAGAGAGAGAGAGAGAGATTTAGACTAGACGAGAAAGTGAAAACAATCGAAAGACAGAGAAGAGACAGACAGCCAGCCAGACAAACAGTCAGGCAAGCAAATGCAGAAAAAATAAGGGGGGAGTGGAATGGAGAGGAAGATGGAAATACAACGGTGAGGAGATAATTTTTTAGAGACCACATAAAGGCTAGACACTGGTTACTTGTAGAACCTCTCTTGATTCTGTTTGTTCTGCATTTCAAACTTCCCATTCGTCCTTTTTAAAAACGTCGATAAATTTGGCCCCCATCGGTCTGTACAATCCCTCCTCCATTCCCCCCCCGGGTTATTTCTTCTCTCCTCACTTCTCTGCTCGGTGTCAAATGTCAAAAACTTTCAGGTTTACCCAGAGGATGTAGCTAATACAGCAACGCAAAGGATAGAGTGGAAAAAAAAAAACCGAACAAGTTTCTGGGAATTTTTTTTTTCTTCTTCTCCGAGGAGATTTTTTTAGCGCGCGGTGAGCTAATATTCGATAAAGCCTGTCGGTTGCTCTAGAAACGAAAATAAACAAGACGCGGCCATGACGGCTGGCATGTGGTAGCAGCAGCAGCAGCAGCAGCAGCAGTAAGTAGCAAGGAACGGGGTTTAGGAGACGTGTAGAGTTTCTGGATGTTGCCGCGGCTGCTGACGACGGCAATATTCTGATTATTATCTCCGTGTCGCAGCAATAATTGCTCGGATTGTGTTCCCCGTCTGCGGCTCCGATGGCTCTCAATAGGGAGAAAAAAACCCGTGACGTCACGACCGCTTGACTACGCTTGTTACTGGTTCTAAACAGATTTTTTGGTTATTTCTTCCTCAACTGCTTGTTTTCCCCTAAGTTGTTTAAAAAGGAAGAAGTTCTACAAGTAACTAGAATCTAGCCAGTAATAGTTTTAGTCTATATAAGTTTTCTCTGCACCGTTCTATTTCCATCTCCTTACCCATCCCCATCCCCCCTTTTTTTGTCTTTGTGTGATTATCTGTTTTGTTTTGTTTTGTTTTTTTTCCTAGCTGTATGGCTGTCTGTCTGTCTGTTCTCTGTCTTTCATTTGTTAAGGATGTAGGAAAATGTTACTTCCATTTCGCGTTGTTTGGTGTGAGAAAATGGTCCTATCTCAGGAGCGGCGCTGATGAAGTCACATTTCGGTTGTTGTTACATTATGGTAGGAGTATAGCTCTTGGTTGAGCGTTCGACTGCAGTCGCCACTGTGAACCATAAGGTGCTGGTTCGAACCTTCGGGATAAGAATGCATTAGGCGCGACGGGGGCGTCCTCTAAAGAAGCTTTGGAAATATTTCTTTTGTACTCGGAAGGTTTTTTTTTTAATCACATCATAATAATTATTATAATAATAATAATAATAATAATAATAATAATAATAATAATAATAATAATAATAATAATAATAATAATAATAATAATAATAATAATAATAATAATAATAATAATAATAATAATAATAATAATAATAATAATAATAATTGTAGTCTGTTTTCGCATAAACGAGAACTTATGTGATATAATTTTTCCTACTCGCCTTAGTTTTAAACAAAAATCACTTTTACAGAATTCTTTTTTAAATTGTTAATAAAAGGATCGGAAAATCAAGTTTAAAAAAAAAAAAAAAAAAAATATATATATATATATATATATATATATATATATATATATATATATATATATATATATATATATATATATATATATATATAGAGAGAGAGAGAGAGAGAGAGAGAGAGAGAGAGAGAGAGACAAAAGTTAATCAGTGTAACTATCCGTTTTATATAATGATAATCTTGATATAGCGGGTTTTTGATGCGGTCCTAGACAAAAGTTTACCTTCCTCTTTTATATACAATTTTTTTTTTACCTTAATTGAACTACATTATTTTATGTTATATTTCTTGTTTATCTCGAGATTTTATGGAAGCTAATCCGCCTGTTTCTTTCATCACTTCCAGCTATAATTAGAATTTCCCCCGCTCCTTCCGAACAAAACAACTGGCGGCATCAAACAACAAGGAACAATCGCTTGAACAAACAGAACACCTGCAACTTGTAGCATCAACATCAACAACAACGACAACAACAATAGCTCTTTCTCTCTCTCTCTCTCTTTCTCTCTCTCTCTCTCTCTCTCACACTCTCACTCTCACTCACTCTCTCTCTCTCTCTCTCTCTCTCTCTCTCTCTCTCTCTCTCTCTCTCCCAGCCATTATTTTCCTAATAAAGCTTTCACAAGGCCTAAAATAATCCGTCCAGCGAGTTTTCTTCGTTGTCATGGCAACGAGCAAAGCTGCCTCTCCGGCGAGAGAAAATAATAATTTCTTTCATCTCAACTCCACCAGTTCTATATCCGACCCTCCGGCAGGTTTGCTTCTTTTTCTTTTTTTTCAAATCTCTGTGTGGAATACATAGAAAAGTTCACTGTCCTTTTTTAGTGACGAGTAAGGGGCGGTAGGGCTGGAGAAGGGTGGAGGAGAATAAAGAGCTCTCTTGCCGTCAGGTGATCAATACTGCCACCTACGTAGCTATAGGCTCGTTAGGAATATGCTCCCCGTGACGTCAATTGGAAAAAAAAATTTCACTCTCTCGTCTTAGATTTTCCTTTGAAGACAATTTGACATTGCAACTATTTTTTACTTCGATGCTGAGGAGGTTTGAAGTACGTCAAGAACGACAACCTAGCAATGCCAACAGCTCTACAGTGATGCAGGCGTAATGTGTGGTGTTATTTTTGTCGCAGATGGAAGCAAAATGAAGGTTGTAATTACTGATAGATGGTTCTTTCTTGGGTGAGATTGACTAGAAGAGGAAAACTGCGCAGGCTGATGGTATCATGATAGCTGGGTGGCCCAGAAAGACAGCGACTTGTAATTATTTTGTGTTTCCGAGTGTTGTTTAGCTTGGCAGAGCTAGAGGATAATGGATGGTGAGGATTGGAAAGATTGGAGTGATGTTATTTCTGTCGGTGTTAAAACTTATGTTGAATGTCGCCAGAATTGAATCGCGTTTTTGTTTGTTTGTTTTTGTCTGCGACTCTCGAAAAAACTTGCGGGTTATTGGTTGTGTTCTTGTGCGGTTATTGTGGTGATGGTAATGGAGAAGAGGATGTTGACGATAATAATGATGATGATGATGATGATGATGATGATGATGGTAATGGTGGTGGTGGTGGTGGTAGTGATGATGATGATGATGGTGATGATGATAATGGTGACGATGATATTGATGAGGGTGGTGGTGATGGTGGTGGTGATAGTGATGAAGATGATGATGATGATGATGATGATGATAATGGTGACGATGATATTGATGAGGATGGTGGTGATGGTGGTGGTGATAGTGATGAAGATGATGATGATGATGATGATGATGATGATGATGATGATGTTGAAGATTCCGATGATGAGGATGATGGTGATGTTGATAATGATAATAATGATTATGATGATAATTTTGACCATGGTGATGATGGTGACGACGATGGTGATGAGGATGGTGATGGTGATAATGTTTATTATGATGATTATAATGAGGATGATGATGATGATGGTGAATGATAAGAATGATAATGATGATGATGATGATGATAATGTGATGGTGATAATGTTTATGAGGATCATGATATTGATGATGGTGATTTTCATGATGATGATGATGGTGATTTTCATGATGATGATGATGATGATGATGGTGATGATGATGATGATGGTGATGATGATGATGATGATGATGATGATGATTATGGCCGGAGATAATGATGGGAAGTGACGAGGAAATGATGATTTTGAAGAAGATTAAAGCATGCCCATGTCGAAAGTAGAAAGTATTACTTTGCAGACACAACAGATGGTTACCAAGGAGATACGAGCGGTTGCCGATCACGATGTTGTGTAACTACAGCAGGTCTTGTATGAAGACATGTTAAGTCATTTCTTTTTGCTGCCCAACCGTTTGAAGTTTAAGGTGATCTGCAATAACTCGCTTGGTTTTGGGAATTTCTATTCAAATAAAAAAAAAAAAAAAAAAAAAAAAAAAGACAAAAAGAAAATAAATAAAAACCTGAGTGGATATTCTGTATACTTGTTTGGCGCGATGCAATCATGCATTCATATTGATTGATTGAGTGATTGAACGATTGATTGATAAGTAACGGGTGAGAAGTTTGATTTAATGAGCACACCTCAACCTCCTAACAAAGACTATTCTTTAGCTTTGAACTTTCACTTTCTTCTTAAATTTATGATTGTTCATGTAATAGACAATTACCGGCTCTTTCTTTCCAGGAATGTACTGTCTGCTTTAAAAATTTTTTTCTTTCTCTCTCTGTTTATCTCTGACTATCTCTCTCTGTCTCTCTCTCTCTCTCTCTCTCTCTCTCTCTCTCTCTCTCTCTCTCTCTCTCTCTCTCTCTCTCTCTCGCCTGCAATACATATTTCACATTACAGGCTTCCTTGCTCTCTCATTTTCTTTCTTTGTTGGTCTTTCTAGCTGTCTTGTTCTCTCTCTGTGTGTCTGTGTGTCTGTCTGTCTGTCTGTCTCCCTCCCTCCCTCCTTCTCTCTCTTGTGCACTCTTTCTCCTTTTCCCCCTTCTTACTGTCTTTTTCACCCTCTCCCCCCCCCCTCTCCTCCCCTCCCTCTACCCCCATCTAGAACTTCTCTCTCCAATCCTCCCCCCAAGGCGGCCTGAGCCCAATCAAACGCGTGACTAACCCTCCCGCGGCAGAATCAAGTTTGGCCTCTGATTGAAAATGTCGTCAAGATGCTACAAGTGTCTTTAACCGACCCATTAGGCTCACAATGGCTGAAAACCCTGGCCATAATTACATTTCGCTTCCCTTGTGTGAAACCGCCCCGGCGCGGAGAGCCGAGTCGGGTGAGAGTTGCCGGGTTGGCTTCACTTAGAGTGGGAATTTCTCATCGAAACTGAAGTCGATGATTTTCGCGCCTGTTGCTCGGGGCAGTTAGAGAGAAAGGGCTGGATGGGATTGTAGCTGGGGGAGAAGGTCGAAATGAGACTGGGCTGTGGGTTGAGAGGGAGGGAGGGAGGGGGAGAGAGAGAGAGAAAGAGGGAGAAGCAGAGAGAGAGGGAGATTGTAGCTGGGAGAGAGGGAGAGAGGGAGAGAGAGAGAGAGAGAGAGAGAGAGAGAGAGAGAGAGAGAGAGAGGAAGTTTATATGAGCGAAAGCTAGAACGAGAAAGAAAGGCAGAAAGATAAATAAATTGATAAAGAAACAGAGAGAGGTAGAGAGAGGTAGAGAGAGAAAGAGAAAGAGACAGAGACAGAGACAGAGTAATGTGAGTGAAAGGTAGAGAAAGAAAGAAAGGCGGAAAGAGAGAGAGAGAGAGAGAGAGAGAGAGAGAGAGAGAGAGAGAGAGAGAGAGAGAGAGAGAGAGAGAGAGAGAGAGAGAGGAAGTTTATATGAGCGAAAGCTAGAACGAGAAAGAAAGGCAGAAAGATAAATAAATTGATAAAGAAACAGAGAGAGGTAGAGAGAGACATAGAGAGAGAGACAGACAGACAGACAGACAGACAGAACGAAGCTTTAAGTCTTTTTCTTTTTTTGTCAAGTAATCTATTAAAATCGTGATTTGGTATAAATCTAAAATAAGGGCTGACCCAAAAACAAGTTTCAAAATAACGTCAATAGCAAACAGCAAAATCTGGGGGAAAAAAATAAGAAATAAGACGGGTCGAAGGCTCGTGAGCCAGAAAAAAAAGTCTTAGAAGACAAGACAGAAATAAGGTAATGAGAGGGCTAGAAATCTTCGAAAGCAGTAATAGTTGGGTATGAATTTAAAAAAAAAAAGGTCAGGATATCTTCAAATGGTTATGATTGTTATTGTGAAGAGACAATTTGCCTGAACTGTTACGTAGATCGATAGAGGTAAGAAAGATGGAGAAACAAGGATGGCGAAAGAAAAATTGAGAGGGAGAGAGAGAATGAGAAGGAAAGATAGAATGAAAGGGAAGGAAGAAGGACGGAAGAAAGAACGAGAGAGAGAGAGAGAGAGAGAGAGAGAGAGAGAGAGAGAGAGAGAGAGAGAGAGAGCAACAATATAGTTTTCATCCCTTCCCACCCCCCCTCCCCGACAAACCTTCTTTTTCTTTTTCAATTTAATAATGACCAAAAGAACCCATTGAAACAATATGTACTGTTTGGTTTTACGTCTTTCATAGTATTTTGGTCTTCGTCTCTTCTCTTTTTTTATTTTTTATTACATTTTTTTTTAATATAAATGGGCGCGAAATAAAACCCCCTTTTTCTGTTTCATAGAAGTCTTTCACATGTTCAAATATTATAGAGTAAAAAAAAAAAAAAAAAAAAAAAAAAATTCGAATGCGAAACTCTCGGACACAACGTTTAAATGTAATTTTAAATTTTGTGCTCTTTTGTCCGTATAAGTGCAAGTTGGGTGATTGTTTACACCTTAAGACATGTTCAAACAATCATCATAGCCACCATCATACCCTCCACACTCCAAAACCGTGGTTTCAGCAGCAAGAGAAGCCATTTCTTCTGCTTTTTGGGGAGGTTTTCTTGATTCCCCTTCCCCCCTCTAATTCTATGATATTTATTCGTCTTCAGAGACTTGAGTGGTCTTTTAAAACAGACGGGCTAGTTAAGACAAAACAAAAAAAAACGGAAAAAAAAAATCGTGGTTTATTTCGTTGAGGTCTTAACTATAGAGCTTACATTGGTCTTGAGGGGTAAAAGTCGTTTGAAAACAGCTCCCAGATTGGTAGTGAATCATGTTGAAAGTTACCGACTCAAATCTTTCCGGGCTTCCTCGTTGTTGTACATGTATGAACCCTTGTGGTATGACTCAATATCTCGAAGGGAGAAAGTTTGGCGAAGAGCTTGGAGAAATTATTATCGGTATCAAGAGATGTTCACATTCACCGAGGTTTATCCGTTTGCAATATGCGCTTCGTTTCGATTCTTTACGTCGCGCTCTGTCTGTCTGTCTGTCTGTCTGTCTGTCCCTCTGTCTGTCTGTCTGTCTCTGTCTGTCTCTGTCTCTCTCTCTCTCTCTCTCTCTCTCTCTCTCTCTCTCTCTCTCTCTCTCTCTTTCTCTTCCTGTGTCTCTCTCCCTCTCTCTTTCTGTTTTACCCTTTCTGCCTTTCTTTCTCGTTCTAGCTTTCGCTCATATAACCCTTCCCTCTCTATCCATCTTTCTCTGCCTCTCTCTCTCTTTCTCTCTCTCTCTCTCTCTCTCTCTCTCTCTCTTTCTCTCTCTTTCTTCTCTCTCTCTCTCTCTCTCTCTCACTCTCTCTCTAGCCTCCTTTTTAAAGATATCTTTAGCCTCCACCTATGAGAACAAGGCAAAGTTCTTGTTTCGGTATAAATAATTGTAGTTTTTGATCAAGCGGTCAATGAAAGTTCTATTTCGTTCTTTACTTTCGATCAGTTAATTAAGGCTATGCGGGTATTTTTTTTTATTGACATACCTCGGCTAAGATTTGACCTTTGAACGATTCTGTCCTATTTTTATACCTTTTTCTTCTCTTTGTTTTTGTTTGTTTTTATTTTTGTTTTGTTTTGTTGTTTTGTTGTTTGTTTTTTTTTTTTATATAAACGCATGAATCAGATTTAACCGCCCAAGTGCCGGGCGTAAATCGGCCATTATTTTAACGACTCTAATGGGCTTATACACACTTTGTAATACATTGGAAGTTATCTTCCTTGAAAAGAAGAGTTCTACTTCCTGTCGAAATCGAAAATACACTTTTTCACAGTTTCCATAGCGGTTTTGTGTACCTTTCCATCGGATCACATCCATCAAACTCTAGACTTGTGAAAAATGTCTGACCCTGGTTCTAGTCCATCGGATATCAAGCAAACTATAATACTGACCTAAAAACAATTTTTAGAAGAGCTACACAGTAACGGTGAGGTAGGTTTTGATGTAAATATTCCTCACACCAATGAAGATAGTGGCAGTAGTAGTGGTAGGGATAGCAAAGATACACCAATTGTTAGATCTAGAGTGTAGATCTAGATCTAGTGGAAGTGATGCTTCAACCAGAGTAGTTGAGTCTGTAGATGAATCAGATGCAGATTTATACCCTAATGTCTAGAGTAGGCGGTGAAATTATTTTGTTACACTAAATGAATTTTGCTTGTAAAATTAGTTAGATTTGCAAAAATAGGGTGACAAAAAAATTTGAATGTACTGAGGGGGTGAACTTCACATTCAACTTTGTTTATATATTGATAGGAGAGAATAAGTTCTAAAAAAATGGTGTTTGATCATCGTTTTTGGTCAGAAGTCATTAGAGCTATACATTTTCTAAAAGCAAAATAAAGCGTGTATAATTTTCTCTTTTTAGTAAGAAGCTAGACGATAGGCCTACCAGTTTCAATTTTTTTTTTTATTTATAAAAGCACGTATTTTGTATGAAAAAAAAATGGATGTTAGCATTTCAAAGTCAAGGTCAAGGTCATCTAATTGTCGTTATTTGATGCCGAAAAATATATCTAAATGTAGTAGCCATCCTTTTAGCTCGTTATGAGTTGTCTTCAATTATAGGGGCGAGTCGTGTTTAAGGAATAGTGGAAGAGTACGAGGAACCAGAGATAGTATGTTTTCTCTTCAGAACCGAGCGTCTTTTCTTTCTATCCGGAGTGCGATGCGTTAACAAGAATTGCCTGGAAGTTTGGTGGAGATAATTATAGTCGAGTCTTGTTATAGTTATAAGATAAGGCGCATTGCTTCTGAAATGCGTTTTTTTTTTCATTCCAAATACCACTACTTTTTATTATTATTATTATTATTATTATTATTATTATTATTATTATTATTATTATTATTATTATTATTATTATTATTATTATTATTATTATTATTATTATTTAGTATTATTACTATTATTATTATTATTATTATTATTATTATTATTATTATTATTATTATTATTATTATTATTATTATTATTATTATTATTACTATTATTATTATTATTATTATTATTATTATTATTATTATTATTATTATTATTATTATTATTATTATTATTATTATTATTATTATTATTATTATTATTATTATTATTATTATTACTATTATTATTATTATTATTATTGTTATTACTATTATTATTATTATTATTATTATTATTATTATTATTATTACTATTATTACTATTATTTATTGTTATTCTTGCTTCATTCTTCCTCCTAATCTACTCTATTTAATTCGGTTGACCGAACTTTTAAGCGCAACTTAACGGGCAGTGGAACCTCTTCACGGGCAGTGGAACCTCTTCACGGGCAGTGGAACCCCTTCACACAATCATTCTATCAAAACAGCGTTTTTCGTGAAATCATCACAGCCAGCTCTTTACAGCCATCACTGTCTTGATCTCGTTGAGGACTAGAAAGTAAGTTGGTAGAGATCCCAGATTTGATCTCCGGGTGCGCCAATCAGGCAATAGGTTCGGATGCTATCTGACCAGCCTTATTCTTGGCTTGATATGAAATCATTATTTATGTACAAGATTCTTCAGAAAACTTGGAGGACATTAAGATTCCTATTAAGTTCTTTGTATCGGAATCTACAATGGTGTGAAAATTAAAAGGTATAAAATATTCCCAGCGCCTTATCAACATAGCAAGTCTAGATTTTTTTCAAAGAAGATCTTGATTACACGTTTATTATCCAAACTTTTTTGTTTTTTTTTTTGTTTTTTTGTTTTTTTTTGTTTTTTTTGTTTAGTTTTTTTTTTTTTTTTGTAACGTTTTATATTTGTATTGTTAATCATGTTGTTTTAGATCATTTTGACTTTTGAGTTGTTCCTAAAATCCCAGGCACCACTGTAATTTTCATTGCTGAAAATAAGCAAATGTCAACTTTCGAAGTTACATCACTTTTCGGCGGTTCAAATATTTGGAGAATTTGATGAGTGCTTTGTCATAATGTTATATGATAAATGATACATGTAAGATAAAACTTTTTTTGTGGAGTCCTCTTCGCCAAAACTCTGTCAAACCGAGACCCTTTTACTTCATCTCCTGCTCTCCAGTCCCTGGGCCCTTGCCGGTGTTCGTAGAGGGCGATAACTAAATCCGCCGTCATGTAAGGGGAGTAACTCAATAAGGCCATCTCTAATGGGGGAGTGAATCACGACTGCGGGCGGCTAGACTAGGGCGTGAGTCAGCTCATCCTCGAGATTTCACTCCAGCCCGATCTCTCATCTCAAGAGGATCAAGCCGTGAGCAAATAATCTTTGAACAAAGGATTAAATAAAAAAAAAAATAAAATAAAAAGAAGAAGAAGAAGGGCACCTCAGTCTCTTATCTTTGAGGAGATGGAGAGTTCCCGTGGAGTGGCGTTAAAAACCAGATTAGACTGGAGATTAATTTTTTTGAGGTTTTACAAGAGATTTGGGTTCCCCTCAGAGCGGAGCTCGTGGCGGACAAGGCGGGAAGCATCACAGTGGTCAGTGGTGGTGGTGGTGGTCTGGCCAGGGTCAGTGGGGTCTGGGTTTGGAGATTAGTTTGGAGTTTGAGATTTTAGATTATTTTCGTCGCCATCATCATCATCATCATCATCATCATCATCATCATCATCATATCATCATCATCATCATCCTCATCACCACCATCATCATCCTCATCACTACACCACCACCACCACCACCACCACCACCATCATCATCATCAACATCACCAACATTATCATATCATCATCATCATCATCATCATCATCATCATCATCATCATCATTTTATCATCATCATCATCATCATCATCATTTTCAACACTATCATTATATCATCATCGCTATTATCATATCATCACATACATCATCCTCATCATCATCATCATCATCATCATCTACATCCTCATTTTCACTATTTTCAGAGTTAAAGCCCAAGAAGCCTGTAAGCAATTGAGCTCCAGCTCAAGTAGCCTGTAGTAAGCAACAGAGCTGTTATCTGGCAGATTTATTTCATTCTATATCAGATTTCTTTCTGACCAAGCAAAACCGCTACGGTGGGATTCTTAGCTTACCACAAACAAACTTAATGGAGAGTGAAAGGAAGAAAATGAGGACAGAAAATTATAGCCCAGTCCACCATTGATTTGCGATCGGACAAGTTAGAGACGGAGTGGGAGAGGGAAAAATGTTTTCATGTTTATTTGTGAAGTTAACTGGATATTTTCCTGCCACTAGTCTCTGAGTGTGGATCTCTTCTCTCTCTCTCTCTCTCTCTCTCTCTCTCTCTCTCTCTCTCTCTCTCTCTCTCTCTCTCTCTCTCTCTCTCTCTCTCTCCCCCTTTCTCTCTCTCTCTCTCTCTCTCTCTCTCTCTCTCTCTCTCTCTCTCTCTCTCCCCCTCCCCCTTTCTCTCTCTCGAACATAGAGGAGAGGAAACACTTATTCAATGAATACAGCTGAACATCAATATTTGCTCAGAACACGTTTCCCAGTGCTATACAGATTCTCTCTCTCTCTCTCTCTCTCTCTCTCTCTCTCTCTCTCTCTCTCTCTCTCTCTCTCTCTCCCTCCCTCTCTCTCTCTCTCCCTCTCTCTCTCTCTCTCTTTCTCTCTCTCTCACTCTCTCTCTCTTCTCTTTTCTTCTGGCTCTATCACACCCTATCTATCTATCTATCTATCTATCTATCTATCTATCTATCTGACTATCTATCTGTCTATCTATCTATCTATCTATCTATCTATCTATCTATCTATCTATCTATCTATCTGTCTCTCTCTCTCTCTCTCTCTCTCTCTCTCTCTCTCGTCCTCCTTCCATCTCCTCGTAATTATGTTTATACTTATTCTTTTATTACCTATATATCAAAGATATTACCTGACCCAATGTATCGTTATTACCAGCAGGAAATATTTATTCAACCATCTAATAAGTCGCCGCGTTAAAAAAAACACCTTGTACATCACCCTTTTCTTCTCGGACCCAGTTGGAAAATGACACCCCAGCTGTCTCATGAACCCACGCTTTTTCTTTTATACAAATCCAAGGTCTGATTTGACAAACAGTGTGTAAAAAATCATAAAAAAAGATGGAACTAGACTTTTAAAAACTGAAACATTAAGAGGAGTTAGATAAGTATTACCACGGCATTTCTAAGCTGACAACGCAGCTGCTATTAGAGAGAGAGAGAGAGAGAGAGAGAGAGAGAGAGAGAGAGAGAGAGAGAGAGAGAGAGAGAGAGAGAGAGAGAGAGAGAGAGAGAGAGAGAGAGAGAGAGAGAGAGAGAGAGAGAGAGAGAGAGAGAGAGAGAGAGAGAGAGACAAAAAGACCCCTCAAGTATTAGACTAGATCTAAAAAAATTCTAGGGACTTTATCTTTGAAGTATTTTCCTCTCCCTCCAGATATCAGTTCCCTTGCAGCTTTGAAGTTCAGCAGTAGACTCTCGAATTCCGGATCACCGAAGAGGAGGCTCAAATTTTCGAGTTCTTCCCCAGCCAGATGCGGTGATTGGTTCACAGCTATGAACCAGCTCTTTTCGCGGTCACCTGGGTAAGGTCTAGCTGCTACTGGGTTTTTGGGGATTTTGGAGGCCTCTTGGAAAAAATCTTCTTTTTTTTTTCTCCCCTTTTGTAAAAAATAGAAACAAAACAAACAGAATGATGACATTCAATGCATTTTTTAGTTTTATTTTATTTCTTAGTTCTTATTTTTTTTTTTTTTTTTTTTGACGATATATTTCCGCTACTACTTCCAATTATATATATATATATATATATATATATATATATATATATATATATATATGCACACACACACACACACAGAGACACATTATTTAATTTAATTAAATTTGTTTTCTTTATTTTGTCGATTGATAAGAAAAGCGTACGTTTATACACAAGATGAACAGGAAAAAAATGATCCTACAGAGTAACAGAAATTAGTACATGGTGGGGCAGACCAAAGAGGTGACAAGTCAAAACTAATAGAATGGGCAGCCTCAAAGGTTAGATAAACCTCTTTTAAAGGCTGACAATTCAGATGGGTGAAGAAAGCTTTTTTCCTCTCTCGATCCTCTATAGTGCTCTGACGCTTAGATAAATCAAGAGGTGGAGAGAAAAGTGAAGTAAAGTGTGTTAAATGCGCTCTAAGTTGGTCTTTTCCTCCATCCTCTGACGTCTTGAAGTTATAACTGGGTTCTTCATCTTCAGCGGCGTCTGTTAAAATTTTAAAATGCCAGACGTTTAATTATTTCTTGTTCATTTCTGGCGTTAGTAAAAGGTGATGGGTGCCGAGCAATCTATAAATCGATGTTTCTAATCCCACTGCGGCAAACATTAATTTTGTCCGTCATTTTTCACTTGCAGCTTTATCTTTACCACTGCTGAGCACTACCTAAACCTCGAGCTTTTATAATTCAGAAGATTAAGGCAATTTGTTCGTGTCACCTTTCCAGACCTTGGTGGAAAAAAAATAATAAAAAAAAAAATAAATAAAAACCTGTACCACCGGGAAGTGAGTAAAGCCTTCTTTATCTCTTCGCTTTCATTACGTTATATGAGGACCTCTCACTAAGACAGCTTCCGGGACTATGTGTAC
>JAWDGP010003929.1:85000-92500 GCA_033675545.1 Elysia crispata | reverse complement strand
ATCTGCGACCACGGCTCTCCGATTCACTCCGTCATCTGCAGCATGCATGGGTAGCTGTGTTCCTGATACTCTTGTCTGTTGCTCATTTGTTGAGGCTTTCTACGTACCTGAGCCATTGTCTCCCTCTGTCCGTTCTACCCATCTATTTTCCCTGTCATACTGAAGTGTCCAAGTCCTCGGTTTTTGTTTACGGGCCCATTTTCCTGTTTCTAATAGTCTTCATCAAAGATCTGTGAATGCCAACAAGTGCAAGAAACTTCTCGTTTGTTTTCTTTTCCTTCCATGATCAATTTAGCTAGGCTTTCATTTAACCCTCTCCCACACCCTTCTCTCAATCTCTCTCTCTCTCTCTCTCTCTCTCTCTCTCTCTCTCTCTCTCTCTCTACATATTCCTCTCCATCTCTCTCTCTCTCCAAATCTCTCTCTATGTCTCTCCTTCTCTCTCTCTGTCTCTACCTATCTACCTCTCTCTATCTCTCTCCTTCCCTCTCTCCCTCTTTACTTATCTATCTCTCTCTCTCTATCTCTCTCTCCCCCCCCCCCCTTTCTTTCTCTCTCTCTTTCTCTCATTATCCATCCCTTTTTTTTTTCAAACATCGCATTATTTATATGGTGGGCCCTCCATTCCTCCCAATTTGCCAGTCGCAGTTTAGATAGTATCTTCCAACATTATTCTTACCCCTGCGAAACGCCCCTCATTCTCCCCCCAACAAAGGCTGCCATATGGACGCAACAATGACATAAAGTACAGCCTCTTCGAAGAAACTGAAATAAAGGGAAGAAACTCGCGCGTGAGTCGCAATTCCGCTGATTGAGAGCGAAAAACGAACGGAATTGCAACATTCATAGTGATCTCCCTTTCTGCAACATTGATAATAACCTGCCCTCTGCACCGAAACAAAACGCTGTTTGAGGTTAGCCAGAGCGACGTAATATTATCACGGTCTGAAAGGGAAAGCTCCGAAGAATGGCTGCCATGCGATTCAAAAGGTGTCAGTCGATATGGTCGCGTATTGAACTTGTCCTCTTTAAAAAGTGAATCTTGCCACACGATTGGTCGTGGAAGCTCTACATTCCGCAGCCGGGCGGACTCGAATACCGTCTGATTATTTATATCGATAAAGGTTTTGTTTCTGCATAGTATATAGTAGATCTTGATTAGGATCATTCTTAGTTAGGAAATAATGGCGGTTTTTTGTTGTCTTTTTTTTTTAAACTTTGAATGGTTCCATTTTGGTTGTTCAATTTTATTCTTATTTCAGTATGTCCCCGCTATAGGAACCGTGAAATTCGAACATATGTAGGAGTTTTTTTTTAATTTTCTCGCTTGAAAGGATGGAGTCGATGAAAAAAAATGAAAATCTTTCACGCTCTCTGTCGAATATGAGTTAATTTTATTCGCCTACCGTTTGTCTGCAAATGAGGGCAATTAAGAAATCGATTCCGGACATTTTCGATTTTTGTTCGAATATTTGGATTAAAAAAAAAATTAATTATGGATCTGAGAACGTCCACTGGAGAAACTCTGACGCATATTTGTACCGCATAATTTCTACCTGTTGACACCCGTGAAGAAAAAAAAATAAAAGATATGAGGATTTTGTGTTGCTACGGCTAATACAAAGATATGAGGATTTTGTGCTGCTACGGCTAATACAAAGATATGAGGATTTTGTGCTGCTACGGCTAATACAAAGATATGAGGATTTTGTGCTGCTACGGCTAATACAAAGAAATATTTGATTATCAATTTTTGGACAAACAGATAGGCAAGTGCTGCTGGCATACAGGTGGTTTACTATGGAAGTGTAAAAAATTTAAATCAAGATAAAGTTATACGAGCGCAACAGAATGATGAGGTTTTAATTTACTGCAGTTTCCGATAACCTTTACGATTATTGTCATTTTTACTATCATGATGACCTATAGTCTTGGCAGAGCAGTGTTGTTAGGATAATTGATTATGGTTGCAGGAAAGTTAATAACATTTTGTGATCAAGACTTGAGCGATAAAACCAGAGAAAGAGGGATTAGCAGGGGGGAAAGGGAGGAGGGAGGGGGGGAACTAAGAGATTGATAGTAAAAGATACAGAAAGCAGAAAAAGAGCAGTTGAACAAGAGATAAAAATGAAGGATAGAGACATAGGCAAAGCAGAGAAAAAAACAAAGAAAGAGAGAGACAAAGAGAGACAAAGAGAGAGAGAGAGAAGAGAGAAGAGAGAGAGAGAGAGAGAGAGAGAGAGAGAGAGAGAGAGAGAGAGAGAGAGAGAGAGAGAGAGAGAGAGAGAGAGAGAGAGAATGATAAATATTTAAATAGAATGGCATAGAACTTACGAAAGAGACGTACAGAAAATAGATAGTACAATATTCGAAAAAAAAAAAAAGATAATGACAAAATGATAAAAACATTTCATTCAATTTTTTCCTCGATAATTTTGAAATAAGCTTTCAACGAATAACAATTTTTTTTTTCATTTTGATCCCTGTCTGCCGCATAGTTTTAAACTCTTTGAAGACGTCTTACTTATGCATACGAAAAACCCTAAAAATTGAAACTAATGGCCCGAAACTGTCTGCAAGCGATTAGAAATCACCTGAGAATTATTTGTGTGTGTGTGAGTGTGTGAGTATGATGGGGACGAGTTCTAATTGCTTGATATATTCCGCCGATAGCTTAGGCAGAAGCAATTTAAACGGGACCAATCCATGACCGTGACAAGTGTTAGAGCTTCATACCATTTTTTTCTCTAATGTATATAGATCTAATCTAGATCTAGCTCCGCCTACAAAGTTTTCCCTGCCGTGGAAAGCTTCAACTTATGGCGGTACCCATCTTGCTCATCTCGCATAAAACCAGTGACTCGTTTCGTGTCGCGGCCTGAGAGCAAGCGAAATTCGCTTCTTTCGACGGTAGGCAAAGTTGGTAATTAGTGAGTGATTATCATAAAACTCCTGAAGCCAAAGGACGGGGGATCCTAGATTTAACGCTTCCTCGCCTCCATGCTTCCACTGCTGTCAGAACTTCCGGACTCGCTGAGTTAAATTCAGATTCAGACTGAATATTGCACGACTCTATCTGCTAGAACGGTGAGAGAGTGAGTCAGGTTTTCGCGCTACGAAATGGCTTGTTATCATGTTTTTATAGTTACTCCAAAAAAATATAACAAAATAAAAAAGAAAAGAAGAGAGGAAAAAAAAGTTCACCATAAGGATACGTTAAACCGTTAGT
This sequence comes from Elysia crispata, assembly GCA_033675545.1. Lineage (NCBI taxonomy): Eukaryota > Metazoa > Mollusca > Gastropoda > Plakobranchidae > Elysia > Elysia crispata. The sequence goes on along the minus strand of JAWDGP010003929.1, from coordinate 89,271 downwards.
TGACGTTGTCTCAATTTTTTTCTTTCTTTCTTTTTTTTTTTTTTTTTTTTTTTTTTTGATCATCGGTTTTTATTAAACGTGGCGGATTTCTCACTTTCGTAATAAGTTAATTAGAATTCAGTATTAATTCACTTGTGTTCGATGTCTTTATAAGCCTGGTATGGAAAAAAACCCATTAGCAAAGTATGCAATATATAGAAAAAAATCAATTTAGTCATTATGGACTATGGAAATCAGTAATTTCCGGCCGTTTTTCCAGGAGATTTTTTTCTACAAATACTTATCAAGCAGATGTCCAAAACTGAGGGTAATATATACACGTCTCAAGCATATTTATCTTAAAGGTCTTTAACTGCGTATGATTTTAACAATTCCCATCATAAAGAGAGGGTTCACTAAGTAAGCGCGTGAGTGTGGTCACTAAGCAAGTGTGTGTGTGTGTGTGTGTTCACTATGCAAGCGTATGTGTGTTCACTAAGCAAACGTGTGTGTGTGTGGTCACTAAGCAAGCGTGTGTGTGTGTGTGTTCACTATTCAAGCGTATGTGTATTCACTAAGCAAACGTGTGTGTGTGGTCACTAAGCAAGCGTGTGTGTGTGTGTTCACTATTCAAGCGTATGTGTGTTCACTAAGCAAACGTGTGTGTGTTCACTAAGCAAGCGTGTGTGTGTGTGCGTGTTCACTAAGCAAGAATGTGTGTGAGCTCACTAAGCAAGCGTGTGTGTGTGTTCACTAGCATGGTGTGTGTGTGTGTTCACTAAGCAAGCGTGTGTGTGTGTTCACTAAGCAAGCGTGTGTGCGTGTGTGTTCACTAAGTAAGCGCGTATGTGTGCCTGTTCACTAAGCAAGCATGTGTGTGTGAGCTCAATAAGCAAGCGTGTGTGCGTATGTGTGTTCACTAAGCAAGCGTGTGTGCGTATGTGTATTCACTAAGCGAGCGTGTCTGTGTGTTCACTATGCAAGCGTGTGTGTTCACTAAGCAAGCAAGCAAGCGTGTGTGTATTCACTATGCAAAGCCTGTGTGTGTTCACCAAGCAAGCGTGTGGGTATGTTCACTAAGCAAGAGCGTGTGTGTATTGTCACTAAGCAAGCGTGTGTGCGTGTATTTACTAAGCAAGCGTGTGTGTGTGTATGTTCACTAAGCAAGCGTGTGTGTGTATGTTCACTAAGCAAGCGTGTGTGTGTATGTTCACTAAGCAAGCGTGTGTGTGTATGTTCACTAAGCAAGCGTGTGTGCGTGTGTTTACTAAGCAAGCGTGTGTGTGTGTATGTTCACTAAGCAAGCGTGTGTGTGTATGTTCACTAAGCAAGCGTGTGTGTATGTTCACTAAGCAAGCGTGTGTGTGTATGTTCACTAAGCAAGCGTGTGTGTGTATGTTCACTAAGCAAGCGTGTGTGTGTGTGTTCACTAAGCAAGCGTGTGTGCGTGTGTTTACTAAGCAAGCGTGTGTGTGTATGTTCACTAAGCAAGCGTGTGTGCGTGTGTTCACTAAGCAAGCGTGTGTGTGTGTTCACTAAGCAAGCGTGTGTGCGTGTGTTTACTAAGCAAGCGTGTATGTGTGTTCACTAAGCAAGCGTGTGTGCGTGTGTTTACTAAGCAAGCGTGTATGTGTGTTCACTAAGCAAGCGTGTGTGCGTGTGTTCACTAAGCAAGCGTGTGTGTGTATGTTCACTAAGCAAGCGTGCGTGTGTTTACTAAGCAAGCGTGTGTGTGTGTTCACTAAGCAAGCGTGTGTGTGTATGTTCACTAAGCAAGCGTGTGTGTGTATGTTCACTAAGCAAGCGTGTGTGTGTGTTCACTAAGCAAGCGTGTGTGCGTGTGTTTACTAAGCAAGCGTGTGTGCGTGTGTTTACTAAGCAAGCGTGTGTGTGTATGTTCACTAAGCAAGCGTGTGTGTGTATGTTCACTAAGCAAGTGTGTGCGTGCGTGTTCACTAAGCAAGAATGTGTGTGAGCTCAGTAAGCAAGCGTGTGTGTGTGTTCACTAGGCAAGCGTGTGTGTGTGTTCACTAAGCAAGCGTGTGTGTGTGTGTTCACTAAGCAAGCGTGTGTGTGTGTATTTCGGGGAGGGGAGAAGGGAAGGTAAAGGATAGAATAGCTGCCATAAATTTATTGATAAGAATCACAATCAAGGCTGTTATTAAATATTTTAGTTAGTTCCTCTGTCCTCCAAAAAAGATAAAAGAATCAATAAAAAACACGAGAGAGAGAGAGAGAGAGAGAGAGAGAGGGGGGGGGGGGAGATAGAGGGAGGGAGGGATAGAGACGGAGAGACGGAGAGACCGAGAGAGATGAGAGAGAGGGGCAGAGAAACAGAGAGAGAAACAGAGAAAGAAAGAGAGAGAGAGAGGGATAGAGACATAGAGAGACAGAGACCGAGAGAGATGAGAATGAAGGTCAGAGTGTCAGAGAGAGAAAGAGAGAGAGAGAGAGAGGGGGAGGGATAGAGAGACAGAGAGAGGGAGGGATAGAGACAGAGATACCGCGAGAGATGAGAGAGGGACATAGAGACAGAGAGAAAGAGAGAGAGAGAGAGAGAGAGAGAGAGAGGGAGGAATAGAGACAGAGAGAGTGGGAGGGATAGAGCCTGAGAGAGATGAGAGAGAAGGACAGATAGAGAGAGACAGAGAGAGAGAGAGAGAGGGGGAGGGATAGAGACAGAGAAACAGAGAGACCGAGAGAGAAGAGAGAGAGAGGGACATAGAGACAGAGAGAGGGGTGAGGGATAGAGACAGAGAAACAGAGAGACCGAGAGAGAAGAGAGAGAGAGGGACAGATAGAGAGAGACAGAGAGAGAGAGAGAGGGGGAGGGATAGAGACAGAGAAACAGAGAGACCGAGAGAGAAGAGAGAGAGGGACATAGAGACAGAGAGAGAGAGAGAGGAATAGAGACAGAGAGAGTGGGAGGGATAGAGCCTGAGAGAGATGAGAGAGAAGGACAGATAGATAGAGACAGAGAGAGAGAGAGGGGGAGGGATAGAGACAGAGAAACAGAGAGACCGAGAGAGAAGAGAGAGAGGGACATAGAGACAGAGAGAGGGGGAGGGATAGAGACAGAGAAACAGAGAGACCGAGAGAGAAGAGAGAGAGGGACATAGAGACAGAGAGAGGGGGAGGGATAGAGACAGAGAAACAGAGAGACCGAGAGAGAAGAGAGAGAGAGGGACATAGAGACAGAGAGAGGGGGAGGGATAGAGACAGAGAAACAGAGAGACCGAGAGAGAAGAGAGAGAGGGACAGATAGAGAGAGACAGAGAGAGAGAGAGAGGGGGAGGGATAGAGACAGAGAAACAGAGAGACCGAGAGAGAAGAGAGAGAGGGACATAGAGACAGAGAGAGGGGGAGGGATAGAGACAGAGAAACAGAGAGACCGAGAGAGAAGAGAGAGAGGGACATAGAGACAGAGAGAGGGCCGGAGGGATAGAGACAGAGAGAGAGACAGAGAGAGAAAGAGAGAGAGGGAGACGAGAGAGGGATAGAGACAGAAAAACAGAGAGACCGAGAGAGAAGAGAGAGAGACAGAGAGAGAGAATAGAGAGGGACATAGAGACATAGAGAGAGAGAGTAAGAGAGAGAGAGAGAGAGAGAGAGAGAGAGAATTAATTTTCGTAGTCCTATAAACTCTGATTGCAGCAGGTTTTTTTTTCATTTTTCCCCATTGCAGCTTATCCGTTCAGATCATCAACAATAATAATTTTGCAGACATGATAATCACATATCAAAAACGAATTATCATAAAAGGAACCCCAAAACTTCGTGAAATAATCCCAAAACATATGATATAACCTGACTGAAAGTAACCGAGTCAACTTCGTTAATCGCTCTAAATCCTTGAGTCAGACCACGCATGCGCAAACAGTAAATAGGCAGGAAACGACGGTTAGGACATAATGTACACAATGGCTGAGGTACAAATTGAAATTTTTATCTCGTGCTTGTCTCTCTGACATTGAGACGTAACCACCATGCGCAAACAATGGATTTTAATTGATCTTGCACCGGAAGTGACGCCTGAGACATGCGCAAGAGCACGATACCTCGAACTCGAAACTGATAGTGGAGTTCACTCCTGATCCGGAGTGAATGTGCCATTTTGGTTTGTGGCATTAGACATTATTGTTTCTCTCAAAAATATGAAAATTACAAGCGGCAGTTGTGGATAATTTTTTTTTTAAATGTTGAACAAGGCATACTTTCATCTATGAATAAGCTGTATATATATATAAATAAAGATTCAAATACAACACTTAGGTTGAAAATAAAAGAGGAAG
>JAWDGP010003929.1:70000-80000 GCA_033675545.1 Elysia crispata | reverse complement strand
CATTGGGTGATTTGGGAGCCTTCTATAACTTGCAGCTTGACATAGAATTTTGGTGTCCCTTCTTGTTTCTATTGATTGCAGCCCATCATTATCATGTAAGGTTAAATAACTGCGCGGCTAAGACTTTCCGCAAGGCAGTGGAGTTTTACGCACCTAATGCGAAAATTTATGAGGAAGCGTTTTATAAGCGTTTGGGATCCAAAAACAGATTGGGAAAGTGCAGAATTAGTCGATTTTCATCATGCCCAATACTATGGGGTGATAGAAACCCATCCAGAATTACGTTAGCTGGATACCCTCATAGATCATTATTTCATGTTTTTAAGAGTTCGATCTTCCCTCGATCTTCTAATAAAGGAATTACGTTATCTGGATACCCTTATAGATCATTATTTCATGTTTTTAAGATTTCGATCTTCCCTCGATCTTCTATTAATAAAGGAATTACGTTAGCTGGATACCCTCATAGATCATTATTTCATGTTTTTAAGATTTCGATCTTCCCTCGATCTTCTAATAAAGGAATTACGTTAGCTGGATACCCTCATAGATAATTATTTCATGTTTTTAAGATTTCGATCTTCCCTCGATCTTCTAATAAAGGAATTACGTTAGCTGGATACCCTAATAGATCATTATTTCATGTTTTTAAGATTTCGATCTTCTCTCGATCTTCTAATAAAGGAATTACGTTAGCTGGATACCCTCATAGATAATTATTTCATGTTTTTAAGATTTCGATCTTCCCTCGATCTTCTAATAAAGGAATTACGTTATCTGGATACCCTCATAGATCATTATTTCATGTTTTTAAGATTTCGATCTTCCCTCGATCTTCTAAACGCATGTCAGTCCAGCTATAACTGGTGTAGGAGCTATGCGGGCATGCCGTGTAGCTAAACCCCGCACTGATCTAGAGCCCAGGTCTAGGTTTAGGACCAGCGTTCCCGTACATAATCCCCTCAGACAAAAAGCAGAAGTGAAAAGGGCGGAGCAGTAAGACGAGGTCAAAATCGGATTAAATACAGAGTGCAAGCGTGACAGAGAGGGGGGGGGGGGGGACCCTCTTGGCGTTCATGGCACTAGTTCTCCCCCTTGTCACCCGAATTAGAGCGCATGACACGTTCGGGAAAATCCGCGGTAATTACGGTATTTCAGAGCGTCTTACGTAACGGTTTTGAGCGGTGCCGATTTGAACGGGTATCCGGTGCTGCGGAGAGTTTATCGGACCGTGAAAAAAATTCCTAGGTGTTGGAATTTGAGTACATAAAAGACTTGGGTCACGATTAATTTAGATTTAAACCTAGTGGTCCTAATTTTTTTGTTTACATTGTTTGGGTATCAACCTTTGATTTAGAACGTTTGGTGGCGGTTTGCTTTTGTTATGATTTTGGTTTTGTTTTTTTTCTTTTTGCTCAAATGTTTGGATTACAACCTTCAAACCTACATCTCTATCATTTTTCTACAACTCATGGTGTTTTTTCTCCTATTTTACTTTCTACCTCCCTGGTCTTTTGTCTGTGGGTCTTTCATTCTGCCAGTCTATTGTGTCTCATCAAGTTATTCTCTCTGCCTCTTATTCTTCCGCCTCTCTCTCTGTCTCTTCTTCTCCCGCCTCTCTCTCTCTCTCTGTCTCTCTCTCTCTCTCTCTCTCTCTCTCTCTCTCTCTCTCTCTCTTTATGTAATTTCTATCTACCGAACTATCTACTCATTTATCTATTTATCTATGTATCTGTCTTTCTGTCTATCTATCTATCGATTTATATCTCTGTCTAACTATGTATCTAACATTTATCTATCCACCTATTTATCTGTCATGCATCGATCTATCTGTCTATTCATCAGTCTATCTATCTCTGTAGTATTATATATATATATATATATATATATATATATATATATTTATATATTCTTTCCAATCCATCTTTATCTTAAACAATCAAATCTTTCTGTTAACTTATTTAACTAGACCCAGCTAGGAATCACAAGGCCCCTCCTACTCTGGCTCTTCCTTTTCTCTCCTCCCTGACCGCCTGCTGTAACCCTGAGCCTCACAGTTTTCCATCCTAGAACTCAGACTGTAGAAACGATTCCGCGCCGCTTACTCCCAGAATTCCCTCAACTCCAATGGCGTGAAAATCACTGTGGACCGGCCGTGCTTCGCGGAGTGAAGGCATTGTGGGTGGCTCCTACTCGTGCTGGTTGCTTCACTATAATTATGGAAAGACAAGAAAAGCTCAGTTTTTCTATGAATAAGAGAGTCATAGGGTGGCATATTTCCCTTCATTTTCTTTTTAAAATCAAACTTTTGGATTTTTAGAAATATTAATTGACACGAGTATGTTGGTCGAGAGGGGAAAATTATATATTGTGGAATCGAAAACTCGCTTATAAGGGTTCGTCATAGTTAATTGTTTCGTATTATCTGTAATGACCAAAAGACGGTTAACTCTAAAATGACTGTATTTCATGCCCAGAAGCGTACAGTTAGCCATTTTTCATCTGAAAGTTATCATTCTCTTTTTTTGAAGAGTCTTGTAGCTTAAATTTTTAGAAAAAAAAATGATTTGATTTACCAGCTAATTAATCTGGCTGATCTCGACTGAAATTACTTCAATTTTCCCCAAGTGAATGAACCTCCTGACGATTCAGATATAATATGACCTTTGACCGTAACTTATATAGCATTTTTTTTTCTTTTTGGAGTGGCTTTATGGTTGCCTGTGAGCATTTTTATATATAAATATATTATATAATATCTTTAAGTGGCTGTATTTGCCTTACTTTTCTGAAAAGTACGTAAATAAGGCAAATAGAGAGTAAAATTTCAAATTTGGTATTGGGTGAGGGTACTTCTCCTTTTTTTTAAATTCTCGCTTGGGTATTTCTGTGTTACATATCGTCTCTGAGTTTCTCTTATTTAGATAAATAAAATTATCAGCTTAGAAATACTGGGAAACAAGAACATTCTTTTCTTTCTCACTGTGTTTAGAGTTCCGTTAAAAGGTTCCTTACAAGGCATTCAATAACACTGTATGTCTTTCTTCCTCTCAATATCTTTTTCTCTTCCTACACGTTCCTCTCTCGTTCTATCGCTCTCTGTATTCATCTTCCACCTATGTATCTATCCATCTCAATCTTATCCTCTCTGAATCCTTGTTCTTTTTTTTTTCTCTCTTCTCACTCTCTGTCCCTCTTTACTTTTCCCTTCTCTCTCTCTCTCTCTCTCTCTCTCTCTCTCTCTCTCTCTCTCTCTCTCTCTCTCTCTCTCTCCCTCTCTCTCTCTCCCTTTCTTTCTCCGGTCACTCTCAAAATCTCTCACTCTTTCTTCCTTGCCCCTTTTTTTTCTCTGATTGCAGCAGATTTTTGTCAATCTTTCCCCATTGCAGCTTATCCGTTCAGATCATCAACAATAACAATTATTCAGACATGATAATCACATATCAAAAACGAATTATCATAAAAGTAATCACAAAACTTCGTGAAATAATCTCAAAACAGATGATAACCTTACTGAAAGTAACCGAGTCAACTTCTCTAATCGCTCTAAATCCTTGAGTCAGACCACGCATGCGCAAACAGTAAATAGGCAGGAAACGACGGTTAGGACATAATATAAACAATGGCTGAGGTACAAATTGAAATTTTTATCTCGTGCTTGTCTCTCTGACATTGAGACGTAACGACCATGCGCAAACAATAGATTTTAATTGATCCTGCACCGGAAGTGACGCCTGAGACATGCGCAAGAGCACGATACCTCGAAATCGAAACTGATAGTGGAGTTGACTCCTGATCCGGAGTGAATGTATCATTTTGGTTTGTGGCATTAGACATTATTGTTTCTCTCAGGAAATTTGAAAATTACAACCGGCATTAGTGGATAATTCTTTTTTTTTTTTATGTTGAACAAGGCATACTTTCATCTATGAATGAGCTGTATATATATATATATATATATATATATATATATATATATATATATATGTATACAAAGATTGAAATACAACACCTATGTTGAAAATTAAAGAGGAAGAGAAATAGGAAATGCAGAGAAAGAGAGAGAGAGAGAGAGAGAGAGAGAGAGAGAGAAAGTAATCACAAAACTTCGTGAAATAATCTCAAAACAGATGATAACCTTACTGAAAGTAACCGAGTCAACTTCTCTAATCGCTCTAAATCCTTGAGTCAGACCACGCATGCGCAAACAGTAAATAGGCAGGAAACGACGGTTAGGACATAATATAAACAATGGCTGAGGTACAAATTGAAATTTTTATCTCGTGCTTGTCTCTCTGACATTGAGACGTAACGACCATGCGCAAACAATAGATTTTAATTGATCCTGCACCGGAAGTGACGCCTGAGACATGCGCAAGAGCACGATACCTCGAAATCGAAACTGATAGTGGAGTTGACTCCTGATCCGGAGTGAATGTATCATTTTGGTTTGTGGCATTAGACATTATTGTTTCTCTCAGGAAATTTGAAAATTACAACCGGCATTAGTGGATAATTCTTTTTTTTTTTATGTTGAACAAGGCATACTTTCATCTATGAATGAGCTGTATATATATATATATATATATATATATATATATATATATATATATATATGTATACAAAGATTGAAATACAACACCTATGTTGAAAATTAAAGAGGAAGAGAAATAGGAAATGCAGAGAAAGAGAGAGAGAGAGAGAGAGAGAGAGAGAGAGAGAGAGAGAGAGAGAGAGAGAGAGAGAGAGAGAGGGGGGGGGTGGAAAGAGGCAGAGTGTTTGTGTGTGTGTGTGTGTATGTTAATTAGCAATCATGAAGAGAAACAGTAGATTTATGACTTTAAAGAAACAGGCTTTATTTTTTTATCATTATTATCTAAAACTATGTAATTTTTTCAAAAAATAATATCGCTTTGCATTTAATTCCAGAAAGGCTAACCCACACTATTTACTTCTCCTTTTTTTAAATTCTCGCTTGGGTATTTCTGAGATACATATCGTCTCTGAGTTCCTCTTATTTAGATAAATAAAATTATCAGTTTAGAAATACTGGGAAACAAGAACATTCTTTTCTTTCTCACTGTGTTTAGAGTTCCTTTAAAAGGTTCCTTACAAGGCATTCAATAACACTGTATGTCTTTCTTCCTCTCAATATCTTTTTCTCTTCCTATACGTTCCTCTCTCGTTCTATCGCTCTCTGTATTCATCTTCCACCTATGTATCTATCCATCTCAATCTCATCCTCTCTGAATCCTTGTTCTTTTTTTCTTCTCTCTTCTCACTCTCTGTCCCTCTTTACTTTTCCCTTCTCTCTCTCTATCTCCATCTCTCTATCTATCTATCTATCTATCTATCTATCTCTCACTCTCTCCCAGATTTTTCTCAAACTCTCTCTTTATATCTCTTTCCCAGATTCTCCTCAAACTCTCTCTCTCTCTCTCTCTCTCTCTCTCTCTCTCTCTCTCTCTTTCTCTCTCTCTCTCTTCCTGTTTTCTTCTTAGGTCAGTCTCAACATCTCTCTCTCTCTCTCTCTCTCTCTCTCTCTCTCTCTCTCTCTCTCTCTCTCTCTCTCTCTCTCTCTCTCTCTCTCTCTCTCTCTCTTCCTTCCCCCTGTCTTTCTCTTTCTTCCTTGCCCCTTTTTTTCTCTTTCTCTTCAACCCTTTCTCCAGCGTTGAGTAACTTCTAATGAAGCCAGCTTTGGAAGTGTCTAGTCTATACTTACGTTTCTTTCTCTCCATCTCCACCGCCAGCTTGCGAAAATCCCCGTCAGGAGAAGGAAGTCAAGAGGCGCTACTTAGAACCGGATGTGGCCTCCGTCGAAGTAGCTGAGTTACGCCGATAAGTGCTCAGAGTCGGGTCAGTTTTTTACTTAATATGGCGAAAATTGCTTGGCCAGCCATAGTTTGTCCCAAAAGTCTGAGCCAGTTTCTTCTTTGTTTGTGAAAGAAAGTGAAAAACTTCGTCAGACCTAATTTTGGCCTGCGTTATAATAGGGACCGGCCTTTCCAACCCATCGAAAAACATCTTGTCCTGGGGTTATCTTTGATTGAAAAGTTACAAAAACTTCATCGTATGGGCGATTTATTGCGTGTGATGGTTTAATTCATTTAGTTTTTATTTGATTTCAGTGAAAGGGGGTCGTGATTATCTATAATTAAACTGCATTGACCAATTATCTAATAGTGTTTATGATTGGAAATGTAGACTTTTATTTATTATTATTTTCTTAATCCACAAGCAGATATGCCAAACATGATCAATTCTTAGACCTGACATACTAACTTCATGAAACGGTGGTTTGAGCCAAAACTTTGTTGATTCAATTTTAAATCTTTATTATGATAAACCTTTAAGGTGAGCATTTCAAAATCACAACGGCTTTTTTCCCATGTGATCAGAAACTTGATGTCCGGCAGGAGAATGTTCACGAGGTAAGACTCAAACTTCAGCTTCGACTGCAGAGCGGCTTTATGTGGCGAGTGAAACGTTTATAAAATTTTCGTTAGGGAAACAAATTATTTCATGACGACTGAAATCCTATCACTCTCTTGGCATTCGACACAAAAATCACCATTATCACGTGAACGAAACATGCTTCACTGTTAAAGCATTTTTTCCCCTCAGTTTTCTAGAGATGCCGTTTAAGTACATATGCACTGATGATGTCAACAAATTATTTGCCTTTCCCACCAAACCCGTAAGACAAAATGAGTCACGAGTTTGACCAACTATTTTACCCATAGCACCACCCCTTGACGATCACTTCTGACTTGTGTTGAACTTTAATTCTTCTCGATTGCCAGTGTCGCGTTGTCCGGACGCCTCTCAGCGGTAAAGCTTCCTGCCGTACGGGCCATTTCCGGATCGCCCGGAAAACCAGCCTAAGTGTTTTGAGCAATCTCAGACAGTTTCCCACGATTATTTTCGCCGTAGATGTCTTGAGATTCTCTCAAGCACTTGTTATTGTTACTAATTATGTTTGGATGACGTTGCAGATTTACAACAATACTTAATGGAAAATAGAACGTGATCCTGAAAACCTTTGTTGCAGCTTGTTTTGTTTTGTTTTTTTTCTTTAATCGCCGTTTTTTTTAGTTATCGTTTTCGCATGTATCCATCGTCGTAGATGATGGCGAACGGCGGTTTTTGGACATTAATTCTACGACCTTAATGAATTAAGTCATCTTGTGCCCATTTTACACACACACAAAAAATCGCAAATAAACAGTCAAACTCACTTGACCACGTTTGTATGGAAAACATTATTTCTGTTAAACAAGTTTTTAAAAGTAATTTTAAAAAAGCCTTTCATTTTTTTAATAAATTAAAGATGTAGAATGTCTATTCTCTATTAGAAATATACTTATTCCGAAACGATTTGGGGGGAGGAAAAGTGTGACGTCACTTCAGGTTCTAACCAATATGACTGTAATAGCAGCGTAGCTTTGTGGGGTCCACTCCGCAGCAAATGCTGTGGGTTATCCTCACAATTAATGACAGCCAGTCGGAGCAGGAATACAGTACGCCATGAAGTCAACCTCTCCATTTTAGACTTTCTTGTTGTTATAAGTAAGAATGATAAAAGCTCAAGTTTTAAGGTAGTGATTAGCAGTGGTTTGTACAAGGCTTTAAGTGAAAATGACCGAAAAATGCTTGAATCTGTGGGATTAGAACCATCGATTTATAGATGCTTCGGCACCCATCGCCTTGCCACTCAAAAAGAACATAGCTTATACCAATACGCCACTACGCTCCCTTAATAAAAGACGTGACAATTGACTCTTGAGCGTTTAGAACCAATTATAAAGCGTTGCTAAGGGGAAGTGACTTCAACTTAACAGATCCTAGTCGAAAGCTCATGTAACCAAAGATGTTCTAATTTTAGCATTATAGTGCTATTATTAGATCATGTAACATTGGATATCACAAATTGAAACTGGTGACGAATTAAGGGATGACTACTATGCAGTAATTTTAGAATTGATCGCCTGGAGGGTCCATTCTAAACCAAAAGCTATATGCATGGGAATAAGACCAACAACTAAAAAACATATCAAAGACACAAAAAAATATTTTAAACTCCATTTCCTATAGGCTTGAAACAGTTTTTGGTTTCGCTTGGTCTTCGTATGTTACAGCTCTGGCTTTGATGAAATTGTTAAAAGGACAAAATATTCGTCATATTTTCTGGGTCTTTGGTTTCACTCGCACCTGCCCAATAATTCAATGTCCAACCGATGTAATTCCCAACTAGATAAAGATCTAATCTGCTAAATGTTTTGTTTTTTCGCTGTTGCTTTTTTCCCCCTCCAAAATGGCCGAATTACAACATAGCATATTGATGCCAGATTTCATTATTCTTCTGATTGATGTAAAGCATAAGATAGCTTGGCATAATCTTATCATCTAGACGTTTTCCGTAATAGTGGACAATAGCTAGGTAAGTACTTTAACAATCTATTCAAAAGATCTTTAAACGCTTAGTACGGTTAGAAATGCCCTTTAGTTGCATTCCTTAAGGAATTTCATGCCTGCCCGTATATTCCTATCTACAGGAAAAAGGGCCTTTAAAAGGATTTATAAATAGATTGGGATTTTCCAAACTTAACTCGTTTTTCTTATTACTCTCTATGTGCATCGAATTTAGCATAAAAACGGATTTTCTTGAACCGAAATGCTTTATGTCGCAGAATTTTATTTCATGGCCATTGTATAAGAAATTGTAAAAAGTTATTTTATTTCCAAGATGCGACTGGAAGATGTACAAGTAAAATCATTACAGTTGAAGATCAACCACCATAACATTTGCGTGTTTGAGTGTGTATGTGTGTGTGTGTGGGTGGGGGGGGAGGGAGGGCTTCGGCGGTTTCAATCACGTCTCCCTAGCCCTGGTTTCTGGTTTGATAGAGAGTCGCTTGTCCTGTTACAGGATTCCTGCGGGAAATTAGGGGCTTTGGAACCATCCGCAGGACAACCATAGCATTATCTCATGATATGCTGTGGTCAAAAACACACCTCATTGCGGTTGACCCTCTAGAAGCCACACAGCGGTACACTTTGAGGAAAATTGAGATATTTCAAATACAGACTTCTTTAGGTGTATATAACAGTAGTTTACAAATTAGAATTTGACAAACATTTTATGGCGTCACAATACGTGCCACAAAATGGCACACTGGGCATTTAAAGTCACACCGAAATTGTTGTGCCATACAATGGCATATCTACGATGATTTAGAAATGACACAGTTAAACTGTGTGAAATGCAAGGAAACAGTTACTGACTTAAGGCACTGATAAACTTTGCATTTTCTGAACTGAAGGAAACTCCGATTGGGGATGTCTATCATGTTAGTCCAGTTACTTCGGAAGACTTTACTAGATGCTCTGCTGTTTGCGAGCTCTATAATGTTTTCTCAGGAAGCATGACGGATACAAAAAGCTTGTAATAAAATAATTGGAGAATTGCAGGCACCGCGTCAGAAAGATGTATTTATCAATACAGGGTAGTCGTCCTTTCTCTCAGTTTCTATGATTGTCTGTCTGTGTGGCTATATGTCTGCTTCTCTCTCTCTCTCTCTCTCTCTCTCTCTCTCTCTCTCGCTCTGTCTCTCAGTCCCTGTCTGTATGTCTGTCTGTCTTTCTGTCTGTCTGTCTGTCTGTCTCTCTCTCTCTCGCTCTGTCTCTCTGTGCCTGTCGGTATGACTTTCTGGCTGTCTCTCTCTCTCACTCTCTCTCTCTGTGTCTCTCTCTCTCTCTGTGTCTCTCTCTCTCTCTCTCTGTGTCTCTCTCTCTCTCTCTCTTATTCTTCCCTTCCTATTCCCCGTTCACCACCACTTCCCCCACCTGCGCCATCTCAACCATCCTCTTCTCCCTCACCCCCTTTTTCTCCCGGACTGGTTCAAAAGGCCCTCCTCCCTCTCTCTCTCTCTCTCTTTCTGTTTCTCCCCTCCGCTATTGAAGCAGCCTCTCAGTCTCGCCTCGCCAGACTCTGTAGAGC
>JAWDGP010003929.1:65000-67500 GCA_033675545.1 Elysia crispata | reverse complement strand
ATCGGTTTAGGGTAAAGACAGAGTTTTTCTGCAGCCAAACGTTAAATGTTGTTTTAAGTTGTCGTGACGATTGGGTTTAATTGCCCAGTTCGAAACTTGCACGACCAGTGGTAGATTCTACGAACATTTCATACAGCCTTAACGCAGTAGTTAAGAGAACTTCAAGAAATAATTATTTCAAGCTTTCAATTACTTCGAAAATTCGAAAAGAAACTAAAGATCTAACGCGAGCTGGCTGTACTTGTGAATATGGAATACCTCGTCGTTTGTTAGAAAACACCCAGCAGTTCTTTGGAGAATATCCCGCTGTTCATAAGAAAACACCCAGAAGTTCCTTGGAGAACATCCCGCTGTTCATAAGAAAACACCTAGAAGTTCCTTGGAAAACATCCTGCTGTTCATAAGAAAACACCTAGAAGTTCCTTGGAGAACATCCCGCTGTTCATAAGAAAACAACCACAAGTTCCTTGGAGAACATCCCGCTGTTCTTAAGAAAACACCCGGAAGTTCTTTGGAGAACATCCCGCTGTTCATAAGAAAACACCTAGAAGTTCCTTGGAAAACATCCTGCTGTTCATAAGAAAACACCTAGAAGTTCCTTGGAGAACATCCCGCTGTTCATAAGAAAACACCTAGAAGTTCCTTGGAGAACATCCCGCTGTTCATAAGAAAACACCCAGCAGTTCCGTGAAGAACATTCCGTAGCTCGTTAGAAAACACCCAGCAGTTATTTGAAGAACATTCCGCTGTTGATAAGAAAACACCCAGCAGTTCCTTGGAGAACATTCCGTAGTTCATTACAAAACACCCAGCAGTTCCTTGGAGAACATTCCGTAGTTCGTTACAAAACACCCAGCAGTTCCTTGGAGAACATTCCGTAGTTCGTTAGAAAACACCCAGCAGTTCCTTGGAGAACATTCCGTAGTTCGTTACAAAACACCCAGCAGTTCCTTGGAGAACATTCCGTAGTTCATTACAAAACACCCAGCAGTTCCTTGGAGAACATTCCGTAGTTCGTTACAAAACACCCAGCAGTTCCTTGGAGAACATTCCGTAGTTCGTTACAAAACACCCAGCAGTTCCTTGGAGAACATTCCGTAGTTCGTTACAAAACACCCAGCAGTTCCTTGGAGAACATTCCGTAGTTCGTTAGAAAAAAACCAGCAGTTCTTTGAAGAACATTCCGTAGTTCGTTAGAAAACACCCAGCAGTTCCTTGGAGAATATCCCGCTGTTCATAAGAAAACACCCAGTAGTTCCTTGGAGAACATTCCGTAGTTCGTTAGAAAACACCCAGCAGTTCCTTGAAGAACATTCCGTAGTTCGTTAGAAAACACCCAGCAGTTCCTTGGAGAATATCCCGCTGTTCATAAGAAAACACCCAGCAGTTATTTGAAGAACATCCCGCTGTTCATAAGAAAACACCCAGCAGTTCCTTGAAGGACATTTCGCAGTCCCTTGTAGTTTGAAACCGACCCTTGCAGAAGATGCACACAGATCTGAAGAGGTGAATACAAACACAGGCTACCTATCTGTGACCCACAAACCCGTCATTTCAATGAAGTCAGGCGAAAAGAAATAAAAACAAATCGCGCTTAACCAAGGGTTTATACTCGCAGAGGAAACATAGCAAACAAGAGGGAGGCTTTCTTTTTTATATAAGCCCAGACCACCATCATCTTCTGGTCGACATAATTCCTTAGGCAGTATATTTTTTTTTAATTTCATGTCACGTGACAAAAGTGGCATTTAGTCTTCTGGTCGACATAATGCCTTATGCAGTATATGTTTTGTTTCATGTCACGTGACAAAACTGGTATTTGGTCTCTGGTCAACATAATGCCTCATGCACCATATTTTGTTTTGTTTCATGTCACGTGACAAAACTGGTTTTTGGTCAACGATCTATGATATTTTTTTTAAAAGAAAAGTGCTCGCTCAAGATGGTAGCACTAAGGTAATGATGAACTGAAAACCGGCACAAACTTGGCATCAAAGGAAATGATTTGTTTTACCATGTCAACCTAAGATATTCGCTCTGGCCAATTTTAAGAGTTTCTTGTGATGGATTCGGACGATCAATAGTATTAGTAAAACCGGCTGGAAAAAAATGTGTCTTTATATTGTTTTAATCTTCTTCACAAAACTATGCAATATGTATAGAGGAATTTAGGTTTAATAAACCGTAAATATCTTTTGTATGTTATTTTTGAGTGATTAAAAAACCGTAAATATCTCTTGTACGTTATTTTGAGTGATTAATAAACCGTAGATATCTCTTGTATGTTATTTTGAGTGATTAATAAACCGTAAATATCTCTTGTACGTTATTTTGAGTGATTAATAAACCGTAAATATCTCTTGTACGTTATTTTGAGTGATTAATAAACCGTAAATATCTCTTGTACGTTATTTTGAGTGATTAATAAACCGTAAATATCTCTTGCACGTTATTTTCAGTGATTAATAAACCGTAAATATCTCTTGCACGTTATATTGAG
>JAWDGP010003929.1:37500-57500 GCA_033675545.1 Elysia crispata | reverse complement strand
TATTATTATTATTATTATTATTATTATTATTATTATTATTAATAGGGGGGGGTTGTGGGTCGTGAGGTTTAAGAGAAACTTTTAATTCTGGGCTTGACCTTTTTTTGTCATCTTCTTCAAACTAATAATTTTCAACTTCTTATTTCCTTTCATTTCTCTTCGGGTTCATTACATAGAAAGATATTATTACTTCCTCATTCTTAGCTGTGTCTTTAAATTCGTCTCTGTTTTCAAACAGAAACAATTCTAAAAAAAAACAAACTATTCTTTCTAGAAATGTCAACTTATTTTTGTTGACTATAGCGACTCGTGCTATCGCTTCTTGATGAGTCAGGGCATGCATATATCGAACCTAGGGCTATCATGGTATTATTCACAGCAGCTAGAATATCTATGGTGAACTTAAGTGGAAAGGCTCTATCAGAAAACATGAAAAAAGTGAAAGTCTGAGGGAAAATACCGCTTTAAAAAATTTTTGCTTTGGATGGTTGCGATCCGACATTTCTTTTTTTTTGTTATTAATTTTTTTTTTTTTTAAAGGAAAGTTTATGCTAACAGATGTAATGCAGTTTTATTGAAACTAGTCCGGGAGGGATTGCGACGCGGTTGTCTTTCTTGTAAGCTTTGACAAATAGATCAATTTGAAGGGCTTCACTTTCTTTTTATATAGTTATGATATATTGATTCGCCCCCCTTCCCCCCCCCCCCCACATCTTCTCTCTCTCGCACTCTCTCTCCCTCCCTCCCACGTACCTCGCTCTTTTTCTCTCTCTCTCACTCCCTCCCCCATACCTCTCTCCCTCTCTCTCTCTCCCTCCCTCCCCTATACCTCCCTCTCTCTTTCTCACCCATCTGCTAACTATTTTCACTTCTTTAAAATTGTCCTCTCTATTGACCCCTTACATTTTTTCCTCCCTCTCTCTCTCCCTCTCTGCCTGTCTCTCTGTCTGTCTCTCCCTCCCTCTCTCTCTCCCTCTCTGCCCCTCTCCAGAACAGCAAAACTCTCCACCGAGGTCAGGAGAGCCAGAAGAATCGTGACACTAATGACTCCAGAACGTCTGTGTCACTTCGCTAACCCTCAGAGTCTAGTCTAACCTTTGCCAGTGTCGCAATCCTAACGCATGCGCTCTGACAGCTTTGCTCGACTATCAGTATAATGTAGTGTTCGACAAATATATTATCTTCCTTCTCACTACCACCCCCGCCACCCCCGCTCGCTTCTTCTGCTTTTTTTTTTCTCATTCTTCACCATTTCGCCTACAGTTTGGCCATTTTCTCTTACTATACAAATACATACATACATACATACATACATACATACATACATACATACATACATACATACATACATACATACATACATACATACATACATACATACATACATACATACATACATACATACATACATACATTACATACCTACCTACCTACCTACCTACATTACCTACCTTACCTACCTTACCTACATTACCTACCTTACCTACATTACCTACATTACGTACCTTACGTACCTTACGTACATTACCTACATTACGTACATTACGTACCTTACGTACATTACGTACATTACGTACGTACATTACGTACATTACGTACGTACATTACGTACATTACGTACGTACATTACGTACATTACGTACATTACGTACGTACATTACGTACATTACGTACATTACGTACGTACATTACGTACATTACGTACGTACATTACGTACTTTACGTACATTACATACGTACATTACGTACATTACGTACGTACATTACGTACATTACGTACGTACGTACGTACATACATTACGTACGTACGTACATACATTACGTACGTTACGTACATTACGTACTTTACGTACATTACGTACATTACGTACATTACGTACATACATACATTAAATACATACATACATACATACATACATACATACATACATACATACATACATACATACATACATACATACATACATACATACATACATACATACATACATACATACATACATACATACATACATACATACATACATACATACATACATACATACATACATACATTACATACATTACATACATACATACATACATACATACATACATTACACATACATACATACATACATACATACATACATACATACATACATACATACATAAATTACATACATACATACATACATACATACATACATACATACATACATACATACATACATACATACATACATACATACATACATACATACATACATACATACATACATACATACATACATACATACATACATACATACATACATACATACATACATACATACATACATACATACATACATACATACATACATACATACATACATACATACATACATACATACATACATACATACATACATACATACATACATACATACATACATACATACATACATACATACATACATACATACATACATACATACATACATACATACATACATACATACATACATACATACATACATACATACATACATACATACATACATACATACATACATACATACATACATACATACATACATACATACATACATACATACATACATACATACATACATACATACATACATACATACATACATACATACATACATACATACATACATACATACATACATACATACATACATACATACATACATACATACATACATACATACATACATACTCATTCTTTCCAAATGTTTATTTCTCTTTCTGGTTTGGTTTTTGTTTTTCTCATTTCAAACCGACATCATATATTCTCCTTCTATTTCCCCTCTCCCTCCCTCTCTTTCTCTATTTTTCTTTATTTCTTCCCTCCCTGACTCTCACTCACTCTCTGTTTCTCCTCTGTGCTTGTGCTTTTCACTATACTCCCTCTTTCTTAATTTTAGGGAGGAAGCAAAACTAAGGGCTTGGGAAAAAGGTTTAAAATGACAGCAGGTAGAGAGAAATTGAATCAACATTTCTGAATAGAAAAAAAAAAGGGGGGGGGGGGAGAGAGAGAGAGAGAGAGAGAGAGAGAGAGAGAGAGAGAGAGAGAGAGAGAGGGGATAGTTTATCGTTAAGTCATATTTATAGTTAAATATTATGGACACATTCGAAAACTTTACGAGGAATTCTGGGAGTCAGAGTTCGGGGCGCGCTACATCAACACAATTGTTGCCATAACTCAGCTTATTCTCGTAGTCCTCCAGCTCCCCAGCTTTGAAATACTGAAAAAAAAAATTGAAGAAATAAAATTGTAGAAAAAAGAAGAAAAAAACAAAAAAAACAAAAACCCCGAGACTTACCTGCAAGTTGATGATTAGTTCTGATATTTTATCGACTCCGGAGGCAGGAACGGGGGTGAGGTGAGGGGGGGGGGGGGGGGGGGGTAGTGAATATAAATGCCCTCCCTTGTATGAAATATAATTATTATCATATCAACGCTTCACACGATGTTTTCCCTCCCTGTTCTGTATTATCTTATTGCCTCATCTCGTGGGCACTCCAGGAGTGACTGAAAGCGGGAATCAGCATGGCTCCGTTCCTGACATTAGAGTCATTGAAACCAAAACTAATACTATCCACTGAAGATAATTCTCCTTTGGTTTTTTTTAATAATATTGGCGGCGGTTATTAAAAAAAAAAATTTAAAAAACTTTAAAAAGACAGAAAAAAAAAGAAAAAACTAATAAAGACTTTATTAAAAAAAAAAAAAAAGAAACAATAACCGTGTCCTCATAAAGCCCAAAACAATACAAATTTGAGTTACTTTTCAGGGGCGGGTTATGGTGCTGGGTGGAGTTTGAAAATTGTTGAAATTTTTTTTTTTTTTGAATATCCCCCTCCTTTCATCAGTCACTACCTCTAGTCTCTTAGTCTGAAAAGCTCCAAACATCGATATTTTTTTTTTTTTTTGCATCGACATTAATTTCACCCAGGTGTGCAAGAGTGGCAATCAGAGCCTGGCATGGGTCATCTAGGACAGGGCGGTCTGTTTCTGGGTCAAGGTCAAAGGTCGAGGTCAATCGGCTTGGATCTAGATCTACTCGGCGCGATGATTAGTTGCCAGCTCTCGTTCTTTGATTGTGAAGGACCGAGGCTTCCTAAAATACAGGCCAAGTCACCGAACTGAACAAACTTTTTCATGTTTGAGTTAAAGTCATCTGTTTCTTTTAACTTTTGGGCGTAGTTAGGACATAATTGTACTCAGACCGCAATTAGGGCTACACAATAAAAAAAAAAAAATATATATATATATATATATATATATATATATATATATATATATATATGTATATTTATATCTGTCCTAACTCTGCCAAACAGTGAAATGCTGTACCTCATTCTTACACTTACTGTAAAGATTTGTTCACTTCCGTGACTTGGCCTGTATTTGAGGAAGTCTCGTTCCTTCCCGTAAAGCACCGCGACTCTTTTTCACGTTTCGTTTCTCCCAACTCACGCCTGCTATTTTTGTTGTTTGATTTTTTTACTTTCGGTCTCTGTTGTGAGCGTGGCGGAGTCATCCTCCTGCAAGACGGCAAGAAAACTGACCGCTAATCCTCGGCCTTCATAACCGATGATCCCTGCCTGAAGGCCTCGGCGCCGACCACAGCTGCAGCACCAAAGCTTTCCGAGTCGGCTTGACCACTGGTCACTCCAAGAGTTGACACTCCGGGGGGGCGAGGCTAACTCGGGTACACCACGATATCACTTAGGACCTCCCCCCCCCCCCCCTCCCTCCTCCTCCTCCTTCT
Organism: Elysia crispata; assembly: GCA_033675545.1. Taxonomy (NCBI): domain Eukaryota; kingdom Metazoa; phylum Mollusca; class Gastropoda; family Plakobranchidae; genus Elysia; species Elysia crispata. The sequence goes on along the minus strand of JAWDGP010003929.1, from coordinate 52,734 downwards.
TAGGTTTACTTCCTGTGCTGACCTGGCCTGGAGCTCCTAACCGCTCTAAATCGTGTCAGGGACGGGAGATTCACCTCTACAGCTGTTTTAGACTCAAAGAATTAGTACCGCGAGAAATGCTGCTGAGGAAGTGACATTTTACGTTGCGGAGGTCTTTATTTATATCTCGAATTTTCTTTTGTTGTTTCTTTTTGTTTTTTTCTGAAATTAGATTATTTTCTGCACATTCTACAGGAATGTCCAAGCCACTCAGATCTAAGACAATAGACGTGGCCGCAACCCTCAACCCTCCATGAGAAACTCCATGGTACTGACCAAAACTTGCTCCTGACGTCGGAGTTTTTCAGAGCCACCAGACTCCAGATTTGACAGACCGCCAATGTCACGGAAACGCAGAGGTAGGAGAAGATGGTTTTCTTAGAAAGGTAGTTTGATTAATATGCACACCCCAAAGTGTCTAGCCAATATCGATATGATATTCGATCGCGCATCTCAGTGTATCTATTTAGTGTCGAAAGTTCGTTTGTGCACCTCAAAGTATCTAGCTAATATCGATATTAATTCGTTTGTGCATGCGAAGTCGAAGGTTTACACAGGGCATTGCAAAATGCCTAGAATCGACCGCCAGGGTAAAAAGAACCGTCAAAGTATCCAAGACGAATAACTTTCGATTTAAGATTTATTTAGAATAATATTATTTGAATTGACCTCGATTATGACGGTTTTTTGTTGTTTTTTTGTTTTGTTTGTTTGTTTGTTTGTTTGTTTGTTTTAATGAAGGTGAAGGACCGTCGAAAGTTATTGTCCAAGATTTATCCACAAGACTACTTAATATCGAGCACTCTACTTAATCCTCATTTTATACGATATACCGTTATTCCAATAAGGATACACCTACGAAACGCTTAGCAAAGTTATATGGAAAACATAACAATGCATTTTCAGGAAAGATTTTTCAGAAATGCATTATGATTTTTTTTACACAGTTAACTCTCAAAATGAAACAAAAAACACATATTATCCTTGAAGTTTCTAAAGTGTAATTTTAACTTGCAATATGGTAATCACTGTGGTATCTCGTTGCTTTTTTTTTTTTTTTTTTTTTTTGACAAACGCATAATATCTTTAGAAGAAAAAAAATCAGTGATGCATAAAAAAAGGTTTTAAAATTTCGGACGTTCTTGCTACCATTCAATTACAATGGAATTACTAAACTGACAGCCAACTCAAAGAACTAGACAATGACCTTTTTTGCTGCATTATCAGAATCAATAGAGCGCTGTGACATTAAGGTAAAAATCCTATTGTGTCGCTGCCAACACCGACCAAAAATTTTAATCGAAGGTGCCATTTTGCCAATGTGGCATGTTTGCCAACCCGCGAAGGTCAACACATACAGCAAAAGACTGGCAGCTGACGAGTGTATTTACAACGATCTAGCTGATACGGCTCTCCGCGACTGGGGTTGTGTCAAAACCTGTAAGCGCCTCATTTCCATAATTATCAATGTGTCAAGTGCTGCACCCAGACACGCTCATGCCAAAAATGATATTTTGGTTTCCTCAAATGGCGCCATTCAATGAGAAAATGAAATTTAACATTTTGAAAAAAAAAAATGCACACGAACGAAACAAAATGAAACGGATATGGAAAAAAAGAATCGTAGGAATATATTTTCAAGCATGCTTTTTAACTAATGTGGATATAATTAATACCAATTGATTTTGTAGGATAAAAGATAATTGAAAATTTTAAAAACTTTGCATTGTTTTAATTTTTGCGAATAGGGGAAATCGACTCATTCTGTATTTTTTGCAAATCTATTTTAAGATCTTTATAAACGCACAGAAAACTTGCGATTCCCACAATAAGTGCTTAATGGTGCGCTGCCTTTCGGGGATTCATAGCTGTGCATTTATTTAAATCTACACGATAATGAAATTTGACAAAGATTTATTAAAAAAATGGTTTGGATTTCTCATCATTAGCCAGCTATTCACACAACTTTTGAGGGGAATCAAAGGTTACTAAGTTGGCCTTCTTTAGTTTTGTCCTCTTCAGAACCGTAAGTAATATCACGCCTGTTTTTAATTCGTATTCGAATGGTGTAAGAACCGAGATTCTACGCTGTCCTCTAAAGACTTGAGGAAGCAATACGATTTTTTTCGCTTCACCCAGGTAAGAATGGGTACCCGATTGAAATGGGGGCCTCAATCTTGAAACGGACCAGCATCTTGTTGAAGGCTGCACTTAGCCCGTGATGCAATCGCTTGGAGCTAGTTCAGAGAGGAAAACGCCCTGGCTCAGATGGGCCCAAACAGAACTAGAAAGGTCCAACTCAAGTTATCATTTTTATATTATTTTCTCTATCTTTCTTTGGTTCAAACATATTTCTCCCTCCCCATCCCCTCTCTGTATCCTTTTCTTTGTTTATTGACCTTCCGTTTACAAAGAGTAATGGAGCACGTAACATAAAAACTATTTTGTGTCAGGGTATCTCGAAAAAATAGACAGATAATAATTCTTTTCAGTAGATTCATTTATCTCTCATATTTTTCAAAGAGATAAGAAGTTCTTTATTCAAACTTGTGCAGGCAGCCATCAACTGGTGTATTGGTGCATACGACAATAGTTCACTGAAATGTAACTGTAACTTTGGATACCATTGTCCTAGTGAGCCATTCTGAGCGACACGGAAGGGAAGTTAAACAATTAGAACTTCAATGAACTTCTTGAGAAGCTCAAACACGAGGTGAAAAGACCGGGAAAAGGATAACAACCCTCCAACGGATCACAGAACCGTCCAACGGATCATGGATCCATTATTCGATGTGGGTACTAAGGGTGGCTATAATTGCAAGATCAGTTATCTCGAGCTGATCTCGGGTCAAATTGTCTCCCCTTCTAGTTGGCAAAGAGCGAGCGCGACGAAGAAACAAGATCAGTTCTGTTGTTCCAATGACTACAGCGCTTTTGACTGATCTTTAGAGTTTTATGTTATTGTACTGTTTACATATTCATTTTTTTTTCTTCTTTTTGTCTTATTTTCCTTTTCTTTTTACCTACTGTTTATTTTCTTATATATTTATTTAAAAGGAAAATGTCTATAATTTTTTTTTAATTTGTTTTATTTGTTTTATTTTAATTTATTATTATTATTATTATTATTATTATTATTATTATTATTATTATTATTATTATTATTATTATTATTATTATTATTATTATTATTACTATTATTGTTGTTGTTGTTGTTGTTGTTATTATTATTATTATTATTATTATTATTATTATTATTATTATTATTATTATTATTATTATTATTATTATTATTAGGTGTGTGTGTGTGTATGATTGACTGATACAGACTATAACGCATGTATTGGATACTTTGGATCAAAACAACTTCCTTACTCCACTGTGAAGGGCTTTAAGGGCATGACTTCGGTTTCTTCCTTGCAAACAATTTTTTTTCTTTCGTCCTAAAATTAAACTCTCCTGAATATTAAACACGTGGGTGTCTTGTGCCTCTCTTGGAACTTTGTAGAATATGTCGGGACCTGTACACTTACTATATCTCTCCATGATTATCATTACCATTACTGCTACCACTTCAACTATTACTCCACTACGACTACTACTACTAATACTGCTACTACTACTACTACTACTACTACTACTACTACTACTACTACTACTACTACTACTACTACTACTACTACTACTACTACTACTACTACTACTACTACTACTACTACTACTACTACTACTGCTGCTGCTACTACTACTATCTACTGCTACTACTACTACTACTACTACTACTACTACTACTACTAATACTACTACTACTACTACTACTACTACTACTACTACTACTACTACTACTACTACTACTACTACTACTACTACTACTGCTACTACTACTACTACTACTACTACTACTACTACTACTACTACTACTTCAACTACATGTACCACTACATTTCTTGCGTACCTCTGTTTTAATACTTCGAGGAAAACTCTCTCTCTCTCTCTCTCTCTCTCTCTCTCTCTCTCTCTCTCTCTCTCTCTCTCTCTCTCTCTCTCTCTCTCGCTCGCTCGCTCGCTCGCTCGTCCCCCCCCCCCTTTTTTTTTGAAGAACAGAAAACTACAATCGTAGTCTATGAGTCCTTAACCTTTGACGCCACATAAAGATGCTTCGAGCTACAGGCGAAAAAATCACATAGAAAAATTGTATTTCCGTGAAGAAATAATTATTCTTTTTACAATTTAGGTGGAAAAATATTGTTAGTGAACCAAGGGAATGTGAAACAGAGATCAATCCTCACACAAAAAGGCAGGCAGAGGGAAAAAAAGAGGCAGATAGATAATAAGACGAGAATTTGAGTGAAAGAATAGAGAGATCGTGGAAGACAGAAAGAATAAGTTACTGATAAAAACAGGATAAAAAAAAACCATACTGTGGCAAATGGAGGGACGAGGATAGAGAGAGAGGGTGAAAAAGAAAGAGAAAAAAGATGGAGACAAATAGACCAGACAAATGCAAGACACAAGCAGAGACAGTGACAGAGAAGAACAAATTTAGCACAATATTTTCCGTGTAAAACTGGAAATAGAATTAAACAGCATCGCAGGATGACCAAGAACAAAGAGGAAGAAAATGGGTCATTTTTCCATATGTCGGCTGCTTAGCGGGAGAAAAGAAACAAGTTGTTCACCTTTTCCTCCTAAGTGTGTGGCTATCTACAGAGATTATTTTTCTAAGGGCGGCAACTTGTCCCGCCCCCCTGGGCTTCGTATAAACAAGGCATGAACAAGCAAGACATTCTCAGCATTTAGGCATTTAGTGGAGCCTCTGGAAAGTCAGTCTAAATCACAACATAGACTGTAACTTGGCACGGTTCAGCACTTTCTGTCGCAAACACACATCATTTCCCTTTTTGTTTATTTATCTTTCATTTTTTGCTAAGTTAATGGACTACCTCCGTGAAATGTTAATAATAACAGGTCTTTACTTCAAAAGCTTTAGTGATTTAAACGTTTCTTGTAACTTACTAAAGTTTTGAGGACGAAAAGTACTTTTCTTGACTATTTTTCGTGTATGTGTGAAAAGATTTCGCTTTGTCTTAGAAACAGACATTTCACCCCGAACATTATCAGTGCCTAGTGGTGGCCATTGCGGTCATGATATATAATAATCGATTTAGTAATTATTTTTTTCAACGTAATTAATTTGTCACGGAATATTCTCTACATTTTCATGGAGAAATTATTTTTTTCTTCTTTTTTATTTTTTTGCTACTGTTGCTGCTGCTGTTGATTATGATGAGGATAACAATGGTGGTGGGTTTGGTGGTGGTGTGGTGATGATGAAGATGATGACTAAAATAGTAATGAGGACAATGATGATAACTTTATGTTGGTTGATGATGATGATGATGATGATGATGATGATGATGATGATGATGATGATGATGATGATGATGATCGTGGTGGTGGTGACGATAATGATGACAATTAGAAAAAAAGTGGTAATGGTGATGGCGGTGGTGGTGGTCTTGATGATAACTTGATTGTATTGCGGATGATGATAATTGTGCGTGTGATGGTCACTATAATAATTATGCTGATGATGATGATAATAATGATGAGGATAACACTGATGATAACAGCAGTGAAGTTTCTGATCTCGATGGTTTTGATGACATCATGAAGTTGCTGAGAATGATAATGATGAGGATAACACTGATGATAACAGCAACGAAGTTTCTTATAATGATGGTTTTGTTGACGTCATGAAGTTGCTGAGGACGATAATGAAGAGGATAACACTGATGATAACAGCAACGAAGTTTCTTATAATGATGGTTTTGATGACATCATGAAGTTGCTGAGGACGATAATGAAGAGGATAACACTGATGATAACAGCAATGAAGTTTCTGATCTCGATGGTTTTGTTGACATCATGAAGTTGCTGAGGATGATAATGAAGAGGATAACACTGATGATAATGAAGAGGATAACACTGATGATAATGTAGAGGATAACACTGATGATAATGTAGAGGATAACACTGATGATAATGTAGAGGATAACACTGATGATAATTAAGAGGATAACACTGATGATAATGTAGAGGATAACACTGATGATAATGTAGAGGATAACACTGATGATAATGAAGAGGATAACACTGATGATAATGAAGAGGATAACACTGATGATAATGAAGAGGATAACACTGATGATAATGAAGAGGATAACACTGATGATAATGAAGAGGATAACACTGATGATAACAGCAATGAAGTTTCTGATCTCGATGGTTTTGTTGACATCATGAAGTTGCTGAGGATGATAATGAAGAGGATAACACTGATGATAATGAAGAGGATAACACTGATGATAATGAAGAGGATAACACTGATGATAATGTAGAGGATAACACTGATGATAATGAAGAGGATAACACTGATGATAACAGCAATGAAGTTTCTGATCTCGATGGTTTTGTTGACATCATGAAGTTGCTGAGGATGATAATGTAGAGGATAACACTGATGATAATGTAGAGGATAACACTGATGATAATGAAGAGGATAACACTGATGATAATGAAGAGGATAACACTGATGATAATGAAGAGGATAACACTGATGATAATGAAGAGGATAACACTGATGATAATGAAGAGGATAACACTGATGATAATGAAGAGGATAACACTGATGATAATGAAGAGGATAACACTGATGATAACAGCAATGAAGTTTCTGATCTCGATGGTTTTGTTGACATCATGAAGTTGCTGAGGATGATAATGAAGAGGATAACACTGATGATAATGATGAGGATAACACTGATGATAATTAAGAGGATAACACTGATGATAATGTAGAGGATAACACTGATGATAATGAAGAGGATAACACTGATGATAATGAAGAGGATAACACTGATGATAATGAAGAGGATAACACTGATGATAATGAAGACGCTCAGCAACTTGTTTCCCGTCCTGCCATACATAAATAAGCTCTCGCGCAATGCACAAAACTCCAACAACCAAAATGGATATATCGAGACAGGAAATAAAACAAGTACCACAGTTCTTATGAAAGACCTTCACATTGAGCTGGTGGGGAGGGGGGCAGGGAGAAAGGGGGGGGTGGGGGTGCAACACCTCACAAGTTAAGAATTATGATCAGAGTAATTCCCAGTGGATGCCACACATTACCAGTTTTGTGATAATTTAATGTAAACTTCACGTGATAACGTTATTGTCCTGATAAACAAAAACAAACAAAAAACATGAAAAAACAAAAAACAAAATTTGTTTCTTTCTTGAAACCAATGTAGTCAGTTTTCAAATTAAAAACTTTTTTTTTATTTATTCATTCATTTACACGTATTTACTTACTTATTTACTTATCCATTTATTTATTTTGCGCAAAATGGTATTGCTGAAACAGTTTTTAGGCCTAGGACATGCTGTAAGTAAATATTTCTTTCGAAAGTCTAACGGAAAAGTTGCATAATGTGAAGAGTTGCAACTACATTGAGCGCTATACGACTAGATCTAACCATCAGTAGTGAAGGTTTTTCTTACCAGTGACAAGTTGTAACTATATTGTCCCGAGCGCTATACGACTAGATCTATCCATCAGTAGCGAAGGTTGTTCTTACCAGTGACAAGTTGTAACTATATTGTCCCGGGCGCTATACGACTAGATCTATCCATCAGTGGCGAAGGTTGTTCTTACCAGTGACAAGTTGTAACTATATTGTCCCGGGCGCTATACGACTAGATCTATCCATCAGTAGCGAAGGTTGTTCTAACCAGTGACAAGTTGTAACTATATTGTCCCGGGCGCTATACGACTAGATCTATCCATCAGTAGCGAAGGTTGTTCTAACCAGTGACAAGTTGTAACTATATTGTCCCGGGCGCTATACGACTAGATCTATCCATCAGTAGCGAAGGTTGTTCTAACCAGTGACAAGTTGTAACTATATTGTCCCGGGCGCTATACGACTAGATCTATCCATCAGTAGCGAAGGTTGTTCTTACCAGTGACAAGTTGAAACTATATTGTCCCGGGCGCTATAAGACTAGATCTATCCATCAGTAGCGAAGGTTGTTCTTACCAGTGACAAGTTGTAACTATATTGTCCCGAGCGCTATACGACTAGATCTATTCATCAGTAGTGAAGGTTGTTCTTACCAGTGACAAGTTGTAACTATATTGTCCCGGGCGCTATAAGACTAGATCTATCCATCAGTAGCGAAGGTTGTTCTAACCAGTGACAAGTTGTAACTATATTTTCCCGGGCGCTATACGACTAGATCTATTCATCAGTAGTGAAGGTTGTTCTAACCAGTGACAAGTTGTAACTATATTGTCCCGGGCGCCATACGACTAGATCTAACCATCAGTAGTGAAGGTTGTTCTAACCAGTGACAAGTTGTAACTATATTGTCCCGGGCGCTATACGACTAGATCTATCCATCAGTAGTGAAGGTTGTTCTAACCAGTGACAAGTTGTAACTATATTGTCCCGGGCGCTATACGACTAGATCTATCCATCAGTAGTGAAGGTTGTTCTAACCAGTGACAAGTTGTAACTATATTGTCCCGAGCGCTATACGACTAGATCTATCCATCAGTAGTGAAGGTTTTTCTAACCAGTGACAAGTTGTAACTATATTGTCCCGGGCGCTGTACGACTAGATCTATCCATCAGTAGTGAAGGTTGTTCTAACCAGTGACAAGTTGTAACTATATTGTCCCGGGCGCTATACGACTAGATCTATCCATCAGTAGTGAAGGTTGTTCTTACCAGTGACAAGTTGTAACTATATTGTCCCGGGCGCTATACGACTAGATCTATCCATCAGTAGTGAAGGTTGTTCTTACCAGTGACAAGTTGTAACTATATTGTCCCGAGCGCTGTACGACTAGATCTATCCATCAGTAGTGAAGGTTTTTCTTACCAGTGACAAGTTGTAACTATATTGTCCCGGGCGCTATACGACTAGATCTATTCATCAGTAGCGAAGGTTGTTCTTACCAGTGACAAGTTGTAACTATATTGTCCCGGGCGCTATACGACTAGATCTATCCATCAGTAGTGAAGGTTGTTCTAACCAGTGACAAGTTATAACTATATTGTCCCGGGCGCTATACGACTAGATCTATACATCAGTAGTGAAGGTTGTTCTTACCAGTGACAAGTTTTTTTTTCCTGTTCTACACAGTACAACTTTGATAAGATCAGCTCAGAAAAGAAAAAAAATGAATAAAAAGAAATAAACTCTGGTTTTAAGTTGTAATACTGTAACTGGAATAAATTGCCACTCTTCCATTTAAAGGGAAGAGAGAGAGAGAGAGAGAGAGAGAGAGAGAGAGAGAGAGAGAGAGAGAGAGAGAGAGAGAGAGAGAAATCGTAATTTCGTTGGTTATGAGATAATCATACTTACTGTTAAGATTAGATCAATAGCTGGGTGAATTAATTACGCGTTCGTGTGAGAGTTTTTTTACTTTTGCAAAATAATTAAAAATTCAACGTTTTCATCATTTAATTTTTTTTGGAATTACGCAACTCTCAGAGCGACACCCAAGCTAATAATATTTAAAAAGGTTAAACGCTAACAAAGAAAAAGCTCTTACAGATCACAGTTATCTAGTTAGAAAAGGGGGGTAATCGAGAAATACATAAAGCCAAGGCCTTCTGGTGATGCAAAAGGGAAATAACGGCTTTAATTCATATATAATAAGTTCATAGTAGAAGTTACTGCCGGTTGTTATTGGAGAGGAAGTTAATGACCTGCATGAAAATTTAATTAATGTAATGATTAAAATGATAATTAAAAGTTACAATTATGAGTTTAAAATTATCAAATGAATTTATTCACCATTGAAGATCGAAGGTCAAATGCGAGTTCTGAAGGACTGGATCAATCCAGATTTGTTACAACTTAAAAAAAAAAAATAAAAATAATAATGATAAAAATAATAATAATAATAATAATAATAATAATAATAATAATAATAATAATAATAATAATAATAATAATAATAATAATAATAATAATAATAATAATAATAATAATAATAATAATAATAATAATAATAATAATAATAATAATAATAATAATAATAATAATAATAATAATAAAAATAATAATAATAATAATAATAATAATAATAATAATAATGATAATAATAATAATAATAATAATAATAATAATAATAATAATAATAATAATAATAATAATAATAATAATAATAATAATAATAATAATAATAATAATAATAGTAATAGTAATAGTAATAGTAATAGTAATAATAATAATAATAATAATAATAATAATAATAATAATAATAATAATAATAATAGTAATAATAGTAATAGTAATAGTAAGAGTAATAGTAATAATGATGATAATAGTAAGAAGAAGAATAAGAATAAGAAGAAGAAGAAGAAGAAGAAGAAGAACAAGAACAAGAACAAGAAGAAGAACAAGAAGAAGAACAAGAAGAAGAACAAGAAGAAGAAGAAGAAGAAGAAATGCTTTGCTTGTTTCTTGTTTTTTTTTTGTTTTTTTTTTTTTTTTCTTTTTTGTTTCGTTTTTGTTTTATTTTGTTGTTGTTTTTTTTTAATCAATATTCGTTTCCTGTTAGATGAGTGAATGAAAGATTATTTATGAATAAAATGAATCATAAGGATTTTATTCTGCCTCTCTCGTATTTATTTTTTTTTAATTAATGTGTAATGAAACTAGATTTAGATATTTGCGATAAGTGTTTTGAGAGGGTAACCATGGAAACAACCATTAAAGTATCCCATAAAGTTTTGTTTTATAACATGGTCTGATTGCGTAACCATAGAACCAACCATTAAAGTCTCCGGTAGAGTTTTGTTTTATAACATGGTCTGATTGCGTAACCATGGAAACAACCATTAAAGTCTCCGGTAAAGTTTTGTTTTATAACATGGTCTGATTGCGTAACCATAGAAACAACCATTAAAGTCTGCGGTAAAGTTTTGTTTTATAATAATGGTCTGATTTTGTGACGTATTGTTTTCAAGCGAGACAACTCTAACACAGGTCAAGTCACCGAAGTAAGCAAAGTCTTTCAAGTTAAGGTTTAGAGTGATCCACTTGTATTTTATTTAACTTTAACGAAGCCCTTTAACCTTAACAACAATGATATTCGGTCATAATAATTGTGCTAAACTAAATGTAATATGAAAAATTGTATCTAAATATGTAAAAATCCAAACCTATTTATAGATTTTTTTTTTTAAGCCCAAATAAATGCGCAGCTACGAGGGCTCTTTCATAATTAACCGAAAAATGCCTGTAAAATCCGCGTTTTTTATGCTATCAACAAAATTCTTGCACCTGTTCATACCTTGACTCGTCCTTCATTTCTCTACGTAACAGCCAAGTCTGTCAACACACTTCTACCAACGCGGCACCATGGAATAGATACCCTCTCGGAAGAAACTTCCGTCAAGGTTTTGTAGCCATTTCCGCACATGGTCAACAAGCTCTTCATCGTCATCAAAGCGCTTTCCTGCCAGCTCACGTTTCAGTGGCCCAAAGAGGTGATAATCAGATGGTGCGAGGTCTGGACTGTGTGTGGGTGTGGCAAAATCTCCCATCCATATTTCTCTAGCCAACCTTGCGTCACTCGTGCTGTGTGGGGTGTAGCGTTGTCGTGTTGCAAAATGACCCCGTTGGTCAACTGCCCTGGGCGCTTTCTGCGAATGGCCTCCCTAAGCTTGTCAAGAGTTTGGCAGTACCTTGCAGCATTGATTGTTTCTCCAGGTTGTAAGGTTTCGAACAGAAGAACACCACGACTGTCCCAGAAAACAGTTCCCATTATTTTCTTTGCTGACCGCATGACTTTGAATTTCTTCGCGACAGGTGAGGATGGATGTTTCCATGTCATCGAATCTTGCTTTGTTTCTGGGGTGCAATGGTGCAACCAAGTCTCATCACCGGTGACTAAGCTGTCAAGAAAAGTCACATCGTACCCTAGAAAGTCTCCGCCGGCGTTGGCGATATGCCCGTGAACCCTGCGTGAGTTCTTGCTTCTTCTCAAAAGTTCCCTGCAGATGTCCAATCTTTGTTCTTTATGATTATCTGTCAATTGCTTAGGAACCCATCTTGCGCTGACTTTTCTGTAGCCAAGTTCATCAAATACAATTCTATGGGCAGAAGTTTCCGAAATTTCAAGACTGCTTGCGATTTCATGAAGTTTCAACCTCCTGTCTTGACGAATAAGCTCATCAACTCGCTTCACATTGTCTTCTGACGTCGCAGTTATCGAACGCCCTCTCCCTTCCCTGTCTGTCAAGTCGGAATGGCCGGCTTCAAACAAATTACACCAGTGATAGACTTGTGTACGGCTTATAACATGCTCACCATATACACTCTGAAGTTCTTTATGAATTTCGGTAGGATTCAGACTTTTGGCGTTCAAAAAACGTATGACAGCTCTAATTTCCTCCTTTGACCAAGTTTCAAGGTGGGCCGCCATCTTTAAAATCGTCTAGACATTCATTGTGCAAAATGATGCACTTCATAATTTCTGGGAACATCCGTAAGGAAATAAGGAATATCATGTCGTTTACAGAATTAAAAAAGCTCCACTGGTTGCTGAGCAATGGGCATTTTTCGGTTATTTCTGAAAGAGCCCTCGTATAAATTCCCAAAAGGCAGCGCACCATCATGCTCTTTACGCGGTAATCGTAAGTTTTCTCATATATATCCGTTTAAAAAAAAAAATCTTAAAATAGATTTGAAAACTAAAGAAAAAGTCTATTTCCCCTCATCGTCGACATGGCTCTATTCGAAACATCTCGCTTTGGTGCACCAGTGAGTACAATGGGAGACAATATAATATCGCCTTCCATTCTTACTGCTTCAGTCAGCACACAAAAGCTTGAGCACATGCAGTTGACATAATTACAAGTCGGAACAATAGGAAACAATTGTTTTTTTTTTTATTTTGAAGCAAAATCCTAGTACAACACATTAAAACAACTCATCGGTAATGGAGAAACTATATTCTTTCCTGGTTCTCTCCCAAGAGCAAATATTTTGGTTTGATTTCAAAGAACACGGCAATTTTACTGGGCATTATGCGTTTTGAGTTTAACTAGTTATAACAGAATTTGGTTCCACTTGGTTGGAAGTCATTTTGAGATCTTCGCAAAATTGTTTTGATGTAGACATTTTCTGTCTGTCTTTACAGATAGATAGAAAGATAGATTATCAGACTGAAAGTTAGATAGATAATCAGACAGATAGGTAGATAGATAGTTAATCAGATAGATCAATAGGTAGATAGATAGATAGATAGATAGATGGATAGACAGATAGATAGGTAGATAGATAGATAATCAAATAGATGGCTTAGTAGATAGATAGACAGATAGATAGATAATCAAATAGATGGGTTGGTAGATAGATAGATAATCGAATAGATAGGTAGACAAAAAGATAGATAGATAGATAGATAAATAGATAGACAGATAGATAGATAGATAGATAGATATACAGATAAACAGATAGATAGATAGATAGATAGATAGATAGATAGATAGATAGATAGATAGATAGATAGATAGATAGATAGATAGATAATCAAATAGATGGGTTGATAGATAGATATGTAGACAAATAGATAGATAGATAGATAGATAGATAGATAATCAATAGAAGGGTTGGTAGATAGATAGATAGATAATCAAATAGATAGATAGATAGATAGATAGATAGATAGACATATAGATAGATAGATAGATATATAGATATTCAAATGGATGAGTTGGTAGATAGATAGATAGATAGATAGGTAAGTAGATAGATAGATAATCCAATAGATGGGTTGGTAGATAGATAGATACTCAAATAGATGAGTTGATAGATAGATAGATAGATAGATAGGTAAGTAGAAATATAGATAATCCAATAGATGGGTTGGTAGATAGATAGATACTCAAATAGATGAGTTGATAGATAGATAGATAGGTAAGTAGAAATATAGATAATCAGATACATGGGTTGGTAGATAGATAGATAGATAGATAGATAGATAGACAATATAATGAGATAGATGGATTGGTAGATAGATAGATCAGCAGATAGATAGATAGATAGTTAGATGATCAGATAGATAGATAGATAGATAATCAGATAGATAGATAGATAGATAGATATACAGATAAACAGATAGATAGATAGATAGATAGATAGATAATCAAATAGATGCGTTGATAGATAGATAGGTAGACAAATAGATAGATAGATAGATAGATAGATAGATAATCAAATAGAAGGGTTGGTAGATAGATAGATAATCAAATAGATAGATAGATAGATAGATAGATATTCAAATAGATGAGTTGGTAGATAGACATATAGATAGATAGATAGATAGATAAATAGATAGATAATCAAATAGAAGGGTTGGTAGATAGATAGATAATCAAATAGATAGATAGATAGATAGATAGATAGATAGATAGATAGATAGATAGATATTCAAATAGATGAGTTGGTAGATAGATAGATAGATAGACATATAGATAGATAGATAGATAGGTAAGTAGATAGATAGATAATCAAATAGATGGGTTGGTAGATAGATAGATAGATAGATAGATAGATAGATAGATAGATAGATAGATATTCAAATAGATGAGTTGGTAGATAGATAGATAGATAGATAGATAAATAGACATATAGATAGATTGATAGGTAAGTAGATAGATAGATAATCAGATACATGGGTTGGTAGATAGATAGATAGATAGATAGATAGATAGACAATATAATGAGATAGATGGATTGGTAGATAGATAGATCAGCAGATAGATAGATAGATAGATAGATAATCAGATAGATAGATAGATAGATAATCAGATAGATGGATAGATAATCAGATAGATGGATAGATAGATAAGCAGAGATAGAAAGATAGATAATCAGATAGATAGATAGATAGATAGATAGATAGATAGATAGATAGATAAATAAATAGATATTCAAATAGATGAGTTGGTAGATAGATAGATAGATAGACATATAGATAGATTGATAGGTAAGTAGATAGATAAATAATCAGATACATGGGTTGGTAGGTAGATAGATAGATAGATAGACAATATAATGAGATAGATGGATTGGTAGATAGATAGATCAGCAGATAGA
>JAWDGP010003929.1:0-32500 GCA_033675545.1 Elysia crispata | reverse complement strand
ACCCATTACAACTACCCACTAATATAATATCCCATGTTCTCCCTACCCATTACAACTACCCACTAATATAATACCCCATGTTCTCCCTACCCATTACAGCTACCCACTAATATAATATCCCATTTCTCCCTACCCATTACAACTACCCACTAATATAATATCCCATGTTCTCCCTACCCATTACAACTACTCACTAATATAATATCCCATTTCTCCCTACCCATTACAACTACTCACTAATATAATATCCCATGTTCTCCCTACCCATTACAACTACCCACTAATATAATATCCCATGTTCTCCCTACCCATTACAGCTACCCACTAATATAATATCCCATTTCTCCCTACCCATTACAACTACTCACTAATATAATATCCCATGCTCTCCCTACCCATTACAACTACCCATTACAACTACCCACTAATATAATATCCCATGTTCTCCCTACCCATTACAGCTACCCACTAATATAATACCCCATGTTCTCCCTACCCATTACAGCTACCCACTAATATAATACCCCATGTTCTCCCTACCCATTACAACTACTCACTAATATCATACCCCATGTTCTCCCTACCCATTACAACTACCCACTAATATAATATCCCATGTTCTCCCTACCCATTACAACTACCCACTAATATAATATCCCATGTTCTCCCTACCCATTACAACTACCCACTAATATAATATCCCATGTTCTCCCTACCCATTACAACTACCCACTAATATAATATCCCATGTTCTCCCTACCCATTACAACTATCCACTAATATAATATCCCATGTTCTCCCTACCCATTACAACTACCCACTAATATAATATCCCATGTTCTCCCTACCCATTACAACTACCCACTAATATAATATCCCATGTTCTCCCTACCCATTACAACTACCCACTAATATAATATCCCATGTTCTCCCTACCCATTACAACTACCCACTAATATAATATCCAGCTCTCTCTAAAGCCATTGTATCTACTCACTGATATAATACCCCATGTTCTCCCTACCGATCCAGCGTTCTATGTAACCATCCATCTCTCCAGCAGGCAGCGATGGCAGTAAAGCAGGTAACCATCGGTGCTGCGGCAGTGTTGGCACTTGGATGTCTCCTCCACGTAGTGGGCGTGGCCACACCATCGTGGCTTACTTATCAAGACGGTTCTCTTGGGCTCTGGAAATTATGCCAGGGAAGAACCTGCGTGACACTTGAGGAATCTGATAAACCAGGTATACGATCAGAAACCATACGATGAGATGATTATTGGGACGCCAATGGGTTATGCGGAGGTGTCTTTCCTTTTTATAGAACATCCGCTCTTCAAAATTTCTTTAGCAATTTTTTTATTTTATTTTATTTTTGTTTGTTTGTTTGTTTTTCCCCGGCGAGGTAAAAATGTTTTGGGGCATTCAGAGAAAACGAAATGAAACTAAGAATTGTCTTGTGAAGAAAGTTCTTTAAAGTTGTTTTTTTTTCCAAATATACCTTGAAGCATTCTCTGAGGATAACAGAAACAAATTCAAGCTGAAATTTGAAAGGAATTAAATAATAAATTATTGTAAGTTCATTCTTTGAGTTTGACCTGCATTAAAATCTAAAAGTTCAGTGAATTGGTGCCGAAATGAAGCTGGCGGAGCTAGACTATGCACCTCAGCCCCTGATATAGACAAATACGCGACCTAAAGTATTGAATAGAAATTTCAGTTTAACATGAAAGGAAAAAAAATTATAATGAATATGCAACTTTTTTTTACAAAAGATCTATGTAAACACACATACGATAAAAGCGCAACCGCGGATTATAAATTCCAAAGGTGAAAGTCATCGATAGAACCATTGTGTTATCCTAGCACAAGTTCAAAGCTTAAGACGGTATTTCTATAATTTAGAACCACCAGTGACGTCATGACTGTGTCTCCATTTTCTCTTTCGATTTCCATATGGCGACACGAAGACTGGTTCAAGGCTAGCGAGGCCTTGGCTGTCCTCGGACTGATCTCCGGCTGGGCTGCTCTCCTCGTTGCTGGTGTCCTGGTTGTCAGGGACTTCATGGACAGGGAACCTTCTCGAGGTCTTGCTGTCTCCACGCTCTTGGGCTCCGTTGTCTCTTGTAAGTCCTGTGCTCTGAGGGTAACTGTCAAGGATGAATGGAACGTGTAAAGTTTTGGTTGAGATGAAGGGATAGATCGCCGTACAACGACAGAGGTGGGACAGGCAAATTAAAATGGGGAGCCTAAAGCGTTTTTTTTTTTTTTTTTGTTTTTTTTTTTTGGGGGGGGGGTGAGATTAAAAGGATAAGAAAAAAAATCAATGAAGAGAGAGAGAGAGAGAGAGAGAGAGAGAGAGAGAGAGAGAGAGAGAGAGAGAGAGAAGGATAAATGTACATGAAGGTCACCATAGAAAAAGCAGAAATATCAGATTCAGAAAATTGAGGCATTATCATTTTTTAAACTGAATACTTGAAAATCAAGGGCTATTGATTTATATTTTCTTCCAAATACTAATGCCAATGGGTTTTTTATTTGCAGACCTATAGGAATAATGAAAATTTACGCTTTTCCTTCTTTAGCTTTATATTCTTAATCTACTCTTTTGTCTCCTGGGCTAACGACATGACTAGATAATATTGCTGTATCTGGTCTCAACATAAATTTTGAATGTGCAAAACTCAGCGTCTTCATCACCTTCTAGACATTTAAGGCATAATTCAGTCGATTTATGTATAATCTTGTAGAACTGAAAAATACCAAAATGCATTTTAAATCGCTAAATATAGTAAGTAAATTATTGAAAATTTTAAATGTAGAGCAATTTTTTCACATGAAATATTTTACCACCCTTCCATCTTTCCTATTGAGTTAGCCGGTGGTGTTTGTAAAAAATGGCATCGGTTTTTATCTTACTGAACAAAGTACATGTTATCTTGTAATGTGCTTTGATATGACAAAAGCGGTGGACTCAAGTGTCCCCACTCAAGCGTCAAATTTATATATCTATACAAACAAATGAAACATCTCGAAAATCATGCTCCCAGATAATCATGTTAAACAATAATTTTTTTAAGAATGAGTTTTATGAGAGAGTTGAGGGAAAACAAAATAACATCCAGAATGGATTCTGTCATGTAAGACTAGCTGCAACAGTTCCTTTGCTTTTATAAATGAATTTTTGATTCCCCAGTTGTGATGGTCATTATTGGCGTCATTGTCTTCAGTGCAGAATCCTATAAGCTCGCATCTGAGGCTAATTTTGGCTACTCCTTCGGGCTGAGCACTGCGGGGGCCTGTTTGATTCTGATTGGTGGCATTGGAACAGCCATCTCAAGTCTGAGGCGCAACTAAGGGTCTGGGGCATAATTAGCGGTCTGGGCACAATTAGGGATCTGGGGCACAATTAGGGATCTGGGGCACAATTAGCGGTCTGGGCACAATTAGGGATCTGGGGCACAATTAGGGATCTGGGGCACAATTAGGGGTCTGGGCCGCAATTAGGGATCTGGGGCATAATTAGGGGTCTGGGCCGCAATTAGGGATCTGGGTCACAATTAGGGATCTGGGACACAATTAGTGGTCTGGGGCACAATTAGGGGTCTGGGGCACAATTTGGAGTGTGGGTCACAATTAGGGGTCTGGGGCACAATTAGGGGTCTGGGGGCATCAATTAGGGGTCTGGGGCACAATTAGCGGTCTGGGCACAATTAGGGGTCTGGGGCACAATTAGGGATCTGGGGCACAATTAGGGGTCTGGGGCACAATTAGGGGTCTGGGGCACAATTAGGGGTCTGGGGCACAATTAGGGGTCTGGGGCACAATTAGGGGTCTGGGGCACAATTAGGGGTCTGGGGCACAATTAGGGGTCTGGGGCACAATTAGGGGTCTGGGGCACAATTAGGGGTCTGGGGCACAATTAGGGGTCTGGGGCACAATTAGGGATCTGGGGCACAATTAGGGGTCTGGGGCACAATTAGGGGTCTGGGGCACAATTAGGGGTCTGGGGCACAATTAGGGGTCTGGGGCACAATTAGGGGTCTGGGGCACAATTAGGGGTCTGGGCACAATTAGGGGTCTGGGGCACAATTAGGGGTCTGGGGCACAATTAGGGGTCTGGGGCACAATTAGGGGTCTGGGGCACAATTAGGGATCTGGGGCACAATTAGGGGTCTGGGGCACAATTTGGAGTGTGGGGCACATATAGGGGTCTGGGGCACAATTAGGGGTCTGGGGCACAATTAGCGGTCTGGGGTACAATTAGGGGTCTGGGCACAATTAGGGGTCTGGGGCACAATTAGGGATCTGGGGCACAATTAGGGGTCTGGGGCACAATTAGGGGTCTGGAGCACAATTAGGGATCTGGGGCACAATTAGGGGTCTGGGTCACAATTAGGGGTCTGGGGCACAATTAGCGGTCTGGGGCACAATTAGGGGTCTGGGGCACAATTTGGAGTGTGGGGCACAATTAGGGGTCTGGGACACAATTAGGGATCTGGGGCACAATTAGGGATCTGGGGCACAATTAGACGTCTGGGGTACAATTAGGGGTCTGGGGAACAATAAGGGGTCTGTCGCAAAACTAACGGTCTGGGTTGTCCCTCTCGTGAAGTTCTTGATACTGGCGTTACTAAACTTGGTTTCTAAACCGCTCCGTGTCTGCCAGTTTTAGGGTGAAAGATTAAATCAGTTCTTGTTTGAATACGATCATTACTTTATTATTATTATTATTCTCTTCTTGAAACATGCTTTTCGCAAAGCTAGGCCTATAGCTGGATTGTGTCTGCGCCGTTAAGTAGCTGTTTATTCCTACAGCAAACCTGATACTTGTAACTTCGCACAAAGATATAACCCATTTGGCTGATGACAAAGTAGCCATGTCTTACATACATTCTTTCACAGTTATGTCGGAAAACAAACGCATCTATTATTTTTTTAAGTCTACTACATTCCATTTGAAGTCATCATGTTACTTTGGTTCTAAGATATTCAAATGTTTCGTAAATACCCTTTTGAATAAATTGACATAATCATGGTCGCTCCTAATTATTTATGTTACAACAAGTCCTACGGCATATTTTGAACTGGCCTCTGACGTTATAATCAAATTCGCCACACGACAGTCTAACGGCATCTTTTGACTTGATCGCTGATTTTAGAAGCTTTTTTTTTTTTAACTGCCTTGCATTTGGCAGTAAAAAAAAACAAAACAATTCTGCCAAATAGAACAAGGTCTTACATACTACTTATCACCTAAAATTTTAACTTTTGCCCTACATTTTGTTATATATTGCCTTAGGATGTTTTTATCATTATTAAGTATTAAGTTGTAGTAGTAGTGCTACGATCAGATGCTAGCATTTTAATGTCAAGCCATATTTTTTTTTTGTATTGCACCTCACATTGTTTTACAGAATAAACACAAAACGTCTTAGGCAGTGTTGTTGTTTAATTATTTATTTATTTATATTTATATCATATATATATATATATATATATATATATATATATATATATTATGTGTGTGTGTATATGCGTGCGTGTTTGTGCTTAAAAGTATAACTCATTTAGTGAAATGCAGTTATTTATGTATAGCATGAATCCAAAGATTTCGAAATGTCACGGTTTATTGTTTTTATCTTTTGTTATAAACAATACGCCGTAGTCGCTTCATGACTGGGTGCAAGTAAATCTAGAGATTTTCAAATTTATCGCCGTGTCGATAGACAAAGGGAGATAATTGTGCATTTCAAATATTCTGCACGCTATAATTTTTTTTTTAACTGCTACTTCAGGTTGATCAACGAAATTTATTGATTGGGAAAGTACCATAAAGTCGCGGTATATTTAAATAATCGTAAGAGCTCTGGCGCACTACGACAACACCGCTTTAAGTTTTTAATTCACGAACCGATCTTTGCAATATTTAAAAAAAATATATTATTATAATTCCATTTCCGTAATGACAGCCCAGTAGGCCTTCTTTTTTTTTCAATTTATTAGCTGTCAACGATTGCATGCGCAACAAATAATTTAGGTTTAACAATTAAATGAAAAATCAACTGATAGTTTGAAAAATATGAGCAACACTATCTAATTTGATGTACCAAAGCCTGCAAAACACTTCGATCTTGACAATCCAAATCTATTTTTGATATATTAAAAAAAAGCAACATCGATTTTATTAACATATAGGTTTAAATAACTGCGTGACTAAGAATTCCCGGAACGCAATGTACTTTTATGCGCTTAATTTGTGAAAATTCACAGCTTTCTAATGTGCGTTTGAAAGGATCTAAAAAGAGATTGGGAAAGTACAGAATCAATCGACTTCCTTTATTGAAGCACATTCTTTGAATGGAACATGCTTACAATGAACGGTTCATGTAACTTAGAATGGGTGTCAGCTTGGTGTCTATAATCGCATCCACTTAAAGATATCTTCCGGAAGTACAAATGGAAATCGAAAACGAAAGAAGATTGCACATTGTCGATGACACATTCGCGTCTTTTGGAAATGTATGAAATGAAAGCTTTTTGGTTTCGTGATTATTGCGTAATCGAAACCTATAAATTAAAGGTAAATTACAACGCCAATAGAGACACTAACTTTGTTTACGATCTATAACTAGATCCAACATATTATAGGCCAACTCTATTATCAAATCTGATCAGAATTGATTTAGATACTCTAGATCTAATTAAGATAAAAAGAAAAAAAAATTGCTCTTAGATTCTTGATCTGGACTGTTGGGTCGACTGTTGATTTAAAGTTACCAATCTGAAAACTAAAATCAAACTAACAGCTAGGCCCTATGTCGATTACAATCTAGCATCTGATCTCCTATGCTATAGAGCTTAATATCACTTTCAATCGAAAATGATATCTTATTCATTAGGCCTATAGAATATATACATCTACTAGAATTCTAGATGAATCGGATTAAACCTAGATCTAGATCTAGAGATATCTATAGACAGAATTTGAAATAAAGTCTATTGATGGTATTCAGCAAGATTGCTAAGGGTGTGGTTATCTGCACATTATTGTTTGTACAAATGCTGTTATTCACACAACCACACAGAAACAAATCCAAAGTTGAGTGTTATTTTGTGGTGGATTTGGCCTTTTCAATACTCTGTTTGAAAGGTTGAGGGTTTTTTGTAAAGATGCATGTTATTATCCCTTGAAGGCATAAACTGAATTTAAAAATATTGATTAGAGTAGGACTTCAGATTGGGTACGTTGGTTTAGTAGCCTATACATTGAGATATGGGATATAAGCTGTAATTTATTTCTGTTGGTAATTCATTGTGAAAATGATTTACACTTACTTGAGGCATCAATAAGTTCTACATGGCAAATATTGGACGGTTGGAAATTTGAACAGAGAGTGTTCTCTGCTTATTAGTCCTCCATTTCTTAGACACCCTATGTGGTGTGATAGAGGTACCATACCCATTCGGAAGTCCTTCCTTGATTAGGCCTTCTCACTTCATATAAGTAATACAGATCTGATTCTGAAAGGATGCGTTTGTAAAAGCATCAAGGAATCATACAATTTTTTTTGTTTTTTCAACTCCAAGCCTAACATTTTTTCCTTCTGACATAAAATTATGTGACATTTTATGAAAAGAAAAAATGAAACAAACTTATATATAAAAAGCATGCAAAAAAACAAGCCTAATGAATGCTTTGTAACAGGATAATAAAAAGATACCATGTGAACTAAGTGATCAAAATCAGAACAGTATACAAAATGGAGTTGAGGGAAAGAAATAACTAACACACCAGAAAAATAAGGGGAGGCGGGAGGCGAAGTGGACATGGACAATCAGATAATGTTATCTATTTGTTGTGAAAAAAAAATATATATATAAGTCCCTTCAATTAAAGCCTGAAAGAACATCAAAAGAAGTAGAAAATTATTGAGATAAAGCTCTGCGTTTTAAATAGAGAGACTCACAGTCACACACAGAGGGAGAGGGTGCTTGGATATTGAATAACAAAAGATGCTGAAATTGATATGAAACAAGAAAAATTCATTCAACCCAAATCAAAATAGCTTACATAGTAGATCTATTATTTTTTTTTTTTACTGTCTTAGATTAACAAAATAAAAACAATTCCTCATCTTTAAATAACATATATATATATGTATATATATATAAATATATACATAAATATGTTATTTAAAGATGAGGAATTGATATATATATATATATATATATATATATATATATATATATATGTATATATATATAAATATATATATTTATATTTATGTTATTTAAAGATGAAGAATTGTAAACATTCAAAGAGGTTGAAAAAAATGTAGATCTTGATCACTCTGTGGTAAACTATCTTTGTCAATAATTATTGTTTGATACCTTGGATCAGTTATTTTGCTATATATGGGCTATAACTCAAAATGATGTTGCCTTAAATCACAGTCCAAAATAATTAATTGCCTGTACAACTGCAAACTAGTTATTCAAACAATTGAATAAAAGTAGATTCTCATCTAGATCTAGATCTAGATCTTTTCTAGCATTATAAATTTTGGGGGTCTTTAAAATATACCTAGACGATGCATTTAGAACTCAATATTACAAACTATACAATTGGTCCTTAAAATATTTTGACGTTAAAAGTGGTAATTCTCATCCTGGACAATAGAGTTGAGAGACTGCATATTTTTCTTAAGGTTTCTTTTTTTTATAGAGATTAGATTCTCACCAGTCATCTAGATCTAGACTAAATTTTTTCTAGTATTATAGATTTTGGAGTCTTTAAAAATTACCTAGACTTAGCATAATATGACAAACTATTGTATTGACTCTTAAATTATTTTGACTGTTTTGTTCATAAAAAGTAGTCATGATAGGATGCCACTGTAAGTAAGTTTTATTCTGGATTACCAGTTCAATGAAAATGTGGTGAGTGTTTGTTTGCTTTGTACTGTTGTATTTTTATTTATAAATTCTCATTCTCTGGAATAATTTTCATTTTTGAAATTTCCTTGTCTTGGTTTCCAGGACCTAGATATAAAGCATACGCCAGTTCATTTTTAACAGGGCAAATGATCAATACCTCAGCTGATTCAAAGTGATAGAGATTTTGACTCACAATTGTATAAAGCAGAACTTTTGCTTTTATTTATTTATTTATTTTTTTTTTTTTTTTTTTTTGGGGGGGAAGGTTTTCTTATAATACACCTCCATGTTATTTTATTCTGGAAAAACAAGAAATCAAATAAATTGACTCTGAGAGTGTGGAGGTTCAGGGCTGAAACCTTCATCCATTTTTGGATGTTGTCTAATTTTTTTTTTATTAATAAAATGTTTTTTTTTTTTGTTTAATCACGCTCTTTTACAAAAGGTATTTCTTGAACAAACACACAAATCACTCCATCAAAACACTCCATCCATTGAAAGTATTTCCAGGTTAACATTAGTAGTAAAAGTAAAACTAGGAAGATTTAATGCCATGGGGCCCTCTATAGTCTATCACTCGTCAAAGCTTCTTTGGAATGGGAAAAAAATGCGGTTGTTAGGATTCCTTCTGTAAGGCAAGTATATTACAAAAATTATATATATATATATATTACATATGTTACATAAATAGAATCTCTATTTATGATCATGTAACTGAAGTGCATGCTCACTGTCTTGGGGACGGGTTACATCAATAGAATCTCTATTTATGATCATGTAACTGAAGTACATGCTCACTGTCTTGGTGACGGGTTACATCAATAGAATCTCTATTTATGATCATGTAACTGAAGTACATGCTCACTGTCTTGGGGACGGGTTACATCAAATGATGAATAAAATATAAATAGGAGGTATGAATTCATAAAACACCGGAGATTCATAGTACAAACGAGTTCCACTTCGATCAACACAACAAAATATAACAATGTAGAGCAAAGTTTTAGAGACTAGTATCCGTCTGATGCTGACGACATTCATAATGGTACGTGGGAAAAAAAATAAAACGATGAGTGTTTTCTTTTATAATGGCAGAGAATCAATGTTCGTTTTGCCCGGTATCTAAGTAGAGATCTGCATGGACGTAACATTTTAGCTCACAGAGTAGGTGATCGGAAAAGATAAGGAAAACAACACATTCACAGCTTTTAAGTTGAACTTCAAGCACAGACCAAGTGAGACAATCTGATACTGTTGAAATCTAACTTCTATTTAAACCCTGGAAGCGACGCGTATTTTAATTACATTTGCTTTAACATAGAGGCAGTGAAAAAGTATTCAGTGTTACAAAGGGAGGATAATCAATTTTTTTGTATATAATTTCTTGTGCCTGTTTCTTTTTGTTGCTCTTTTTCATTTCAACTGAATACACGCTTTTTTACTCGTTTGTGACTATAATATTTTTTTTTCCAAATCTATGATTTGCTGCTAATCGATGTTAGTACAGGTTGTAGAGCCCAAAATGTAACCTTAGCAAACTCAGGACAGAAAAAATCTGAGAAAGCACTTTGTGCATATCAAGGGAAATCTTCAACACAACACTGTTGAACATATAAGGTGACAGACGGGGTTGGCCTTTACACACGACCTCTTCGCTGTGAAGAAATTGCAAACTTTAGTTTGTTTTATAAACATTGTTCTCAACCGTGAAGCGGTAGACACACAACTTTTAAGGTCTAAGCCGGTACTGATAGATGTGTAAGAATTTTAGGATGCGTCATAGCCAGTACCATCTGTCTAGACAGATGACACTAGTCATAGCCCATGCATAAAGGATTGGCTTCAGATCACCGGAAGTTGCTTCTACGTTTGTTAACATGGTCCTCAGTCGGAGGAGATCCAGGATTCTAAGGGTGTCTGGCGGGGCGTTAACTCCTGGTAAAGATTCTTTACACATCTTTGATTTTCAACATGTGATTGTCAATAGCACAGGACCAACACCGAGCCCCCACCCCCCTAGGTATAGGCCGATTTATTACCGAAGTAAATTAAACTTTAGTATTAAGTGCCAAAGTGAGCTATATCATTTGACTATTTGGCTCAGTTAGGATAGTAAAACATTGATGGTGAGTGAGATGATGTGCTTAAAAAAAAGTCCTGTCTGCTCTAGCAATGCTTAAAGGTTAAAAGAAGCAGACGCTATATGCACCCTTTACATGCGCAGGTTTGTCGTCGTCATTGTCATCATAATCATCTTCATTATCATCGTTGTTGCCGTTACTGTCATGAGATTAATTACTACTACTACTACTACTACTACTACTACTACTACTACTACTACTACTACTACTACTACTACTACTACTACTACTACTACTACCACCACCACCACCACCACCACCACCACCACCTATATATATATATGTATGTGCAATTTATTTATTTATTGTTTTTATGCTCTTTTCTGACACACAGACATCACTATAATATTTCCATTTCAACAGTTGTGAGGATGATGAAGGCTGAAACTCAGTGCTGTATTAATCACTCTAAAACTCAGTGCTGTATTAATCACTCTAAAACTCAGTGCTGTATTAATCACTCTAAAACTCAGTGCTGTATTAATCACTCTAAAACTCAGTGCTGTATTAATCACTCTAAAACTCAGTGCTGTATTAATCACTCTAAAACTCAGTGCTGTATTAATCACTCTGGAACTCGAATCCCACATCACTCAACTGAATGAGCTGGGCTGACAAGTATCTTGAGTTATACCCACCCTAATAAAAAAAATATCTTCACACTCACTCACATTATATGTACTCCAGAATTTGCTCAGAATGCTGAATCTGGTATTTTGTAGAGCATTTCCTTTCAGACCTGTAGGGAATTTCCCCTTGCACCCCTTAGCAGCGCTACTGTAGAGGATCAGTTTGGAGTCTTGCCTTTTCTGCTGTGTCCTGTCTGAAGGTGATCAGCTGGTTGGGCAAACAGACGAAAACCTTTCGTTTTGTAAAAGAACTACAGTGGAATCCGCTTTAATTCATCACATTGGGACCGAAAAAAATGTGACTTAAAGCAAGGTTGACTTAATCCATTTCCAGGAAACAAGTCTAAAAATTGATGTTTTAAAAACAGGTTGTCTCCCTATCGTTTCTTTTTTCTTATGGTAGTGGTCTCCCTTCGCAAGATCTCCATTTTTCGTTCTTATAGCTTTTGTAGTTATTTAAGCAAATAGAAACCACACTAAGTCTAAAAAAGAGGTTTATCTAAACAGCTTGGTATAGTACACCCATAAAAAAGAAAAAGATATGCGTACATACCTACAATTCTTGCTTTGTTTTTTTCAGCTTTACTTTTTTTTTAGTATGGGCTTAAGACCATCGTTACTTTCGTTTTGTTTTCCCAAGGAAAAAAATGGCCTGATTTAAAAAAAAAATTGTTAACAATATTGGAGGCTCTGAAAACTATATTGATTAAGGCTAGCGGCAGTGGGGAGAAAACAATGCACTGTTTGCCACAAATGATGCCGATAACACTAAGTTAGGTCTAGACCCAGCCTCCATTCTGCCCACGCCCTACTCACCCTTCTTTGTTACTGTGTCAGTGTCACAACCTCGGGAGACCACATTAACTTAGCTAAGCCTTGTTAAGCATACCACATGTATTATTACACAGTGACTGGCTGCATTGCGTTTACAAACAAAGAGCTCTATCCCGTCCAAGCATCCCCGCTTTTATTTTCTGGGCTTCAACTTTTCCCATCCACCACGAGGTGTTGACTTTCAGCGAAAATGTCCCCAAGTCGTTGACTGTATAAGAAAATCAGTTACTTACACAAAGGAAAAAAAAAACAAAAAAAAAAACGGGACCTCAGTGCGGTGTTGAGTTCAAGCGGATTCCACCGTATAGCATTCAATCAATCTGTCAGTCGTTATAAAAATCTAATAAAAGATCACTCTGTCAAGGATGTCACTGTATCATTGTATTCTTACTCTTTTGATCTTCCCAGGCGTATGAGGAGAAACTCCATGGAAAGAAGTATATGTACTTCATTATTGGTTGGTAGCTGGGCAACTGTTTAAAGGTCAAGGACAATCACCACATGCACCATAGGTCAGCTGGGGAATCCCTGGAGGGTCACTTCACCACAGAGTCTATCCTACTGCACCAGGAGCCAAGCATCATGGAAGTTGGCATGGTAAGTAGAGTGGAGAATGTATAATTTCAGAGTTCAGATGATCTTCATTAATTTCAACAGTAAGGAATGAGAAAAAATAAGACTAGCAGGAAGAAGTAATTTTTTTTTAACTTTGATAAGATATGCTTCAATGTATAAATATTTTTTCAACAAAACAAAAGTTCAGGTATCAAGATTTCAAATCTTTCCTAGAGAAACATTGTATTTGAAGAATTCCAAGATACGAAGAATGAGGGAAGTAGAAAAGCCTTATTGAGTTTTAATAAGTATTTTGAACTAGATGTTTTACTTTAAGCTTCTCATGAGAGTTGTATAATTGAAGACTTTGGCTGTGTTTTTACTTAAAAACTTTAGAATGTTGTCAAAAACCATAATTGATGATTATATTTATAAAAAAAAAAATAAAAAAATGTTGGCATATTATTTTCAGCACACAAGTCACATTTTAGCATTTCAGCATTATTGGGTTTTTTTTTTTTATTTCAGCGTACTTGTTACTTTTTTGTGGCTTTTTCTTTCAACACTATTTAAAAAAAATTAAAGTGAAATCTTTGACTTCAGAAACGGACTCTCTCTTTTGTTTTACCGTAAAGCATAACTGCATGACTTGAATTACGATGATCAGTTCAACAAAAACATGCTTTGTGTAAAAAAAAATTGCTTCTAGACTCAATTAATTTTTTTTTAATCAACATCATGAATAATAAATTCTCTTTCAACTGCAACGCTTTTTCTGCATATTTCTTTGCAGGCGTGTCTGTATAAATGCAAAACGCCAACTAAAAAGGGTGAAGGCCCCAATTATTGCAGTAGTGACCCATCTCAAATGTATGTTTTTCCTAGTGAAGGTAATGATGATTATGAATTTTCTTAGAGTTAAAAACACATCTTACTCAGGCAAGTCTGAGTAAATAAATTTAGCAAAATGCCCCCTTCGCGGGCAGGGCTGACACTTATAAAGGTGAGGCCCCAAATCAATAACCTAACAGGTGGTGTGGGGATCAAGGGTGAGATCCCAAATCAATAACCTAACGGGGGTCGAACCCGCTTCCTTATCTATCAATGGTTTATGGAGAGCGAGAACTTCTTTTTAATTTAATTTTTTAATTTGCTTCTTATGTTATTTAATATTGAAAAAAAAAACCTGCTACTGTACTGTATTTATTTTTTTTAAATTACTCCTTTACTCTTGAATAAATAATAAATTCTTTTTCAACGCATTTCCCTGCGTATCCTATAATACAGTAAGTTTTAGCAAAACGCCCCTCCCGTCTCAGAGGCAGGGCGGAACTAAAAAGGGTGAAGGCCCCAACCTCACCAACCAGATAGATGTTGGGTTCGAACCCGCGAAGACATCACGTTCACTGGATATCTAGGCGAGTCACTTACCCCACAGCTACCCGGCGCTCCTTGCTGGCGGACACCGTTATGACAGAAAATCATTGAGCTCATGTTTTGTTTTTGTAAACATTGTTTACACAGCAGTCTCCGGATTAAAACACGCTACGGCTGAACACACGCTGTAGGATCGGTGTGACGATTTTTTATACTATGTTATCAATAATATAAAACTCTAAACTTTGAAATCGGTAGTGGCATTTAGTGCAGGAATGGCTCTGATTATCAGTGGCAAAGCGTTATGTCTGTTTTCAACCTCTGCAAGCATTCATTTTTGTTCTCCCTCTGCTTGTCCGAGCAGCAAATCTCATGTGTGTGTCGGGCATAGATTTATCTATCTGTAGCAAGTCTCCTGTGTGTGTCGGGCATAGATTTATCTATCTCTAGCAAGTCTCCTGTGTGTGTCGGGCATAGATTTATCTATCTCTAGCAAGTCTCCTGTGTGTGTCGGGCATAGATTTATCTATCTCTAGCAAGTCTCCTGTGTGTGTCGGGCATAGATTTATCTATCTCTAGACCTAGACCTAGTCCAGCCGTGCAAATTACCATCGGATTTCATCAGTACTGGTCGATCAGTCTTTTCAAAATCTAAATCTAGTCTGTTTTTCCCCCTCAAGATTCCAAGATCTGAAACAATAAATGTCTACTCACCCACAAGGTCTGGGCAATCAAGGGAAGCAACGTAGTATTTTTTTGTTATGTAAAAAGGGAAGTAATTGATTATTTTTTATAGATACACATTTATCTGGAGACTGCTGGTGAGAGACAGACAGACTGTTGACATGAAACGATTAAAACGAAATTAATAACGATGTCGAAAATCTATCACAGACAGCAGATTAAAATAATAATAATAATAATAATAATAATAATAATAATAATAATAATAATAATAATAATAATAATAATAATAATAATAATAATAATAAATAGGACGTGGCAGTGACGATCATGTACTGTTATAAACATGATTGTATTACATGCTCCCAACTGCCGTGGGAACAGTCTCGAACTGTGCAGTCAATATGTGTTTCGTTTCTTGAAAAGCATTTCCAGATAACTTTTTGAGTTACCGGTATCATAGTTTAACCAAAAGAAGCCATTGACCTCTACAAGATAATAGTACTATTACGAAAATGACTTAAGGCGAGAAAAAAGTGACGCACCAGAAGAATCTAAAGGAGAACTAACGGCTCGGGAAGCAAATAGCTCAGGTCAGAATCCCAGGAAAACGAAGAACACATTTTGTAAATCAAAGATATTCTGTTTCACTTTTTTTTTTACATCAAATCACTTGACAGCCTTTCTAAGGATCCAAGTTGCTATGCAGAGACTAGGTCAAATCCCATACGAGCAATCCTGTCTTAATCTTTATGGGGCTCTACAGAACCTGAAACTGAGTTCGCATTGAAATTTTTACTTTATAGTGATCCAAGAACTGAAAAAATTATGCAGGAAGACTTCTCTTTTTGCATCCTTATTTGCTGCATAACTTAAAGCATTTGATTTTCTACTGAAGGATATTGTGGTAATAATAAGACAATCAACTCTGGTTCATTCTTCCCTTGTCATATTTTCTGGTAAGAACAGTCCAATTGTTAATCTTTTTTCCAGATGGAGGATCGAGTGAACCAAACTAGAAACCAGAAAGCTTGCACAAGCACGGGCACCAGGATCGAGTGAAAGAACCAAACCACAACCTCACTAGAAACCAGAAAGCTTGCACAAGCACGGGCACCAACGTAACAACACCTGCTGTTGCTGATGAAGGATGAGTTTTCAACAGGATCCACCACGTCAGGGATCTGTCAAGGGTTTATAGTACCCACTCCAACAGGGAAAACGGAAAACAAGACGACAATGGCTGTGGAGCTCCACAGTCTAACAAGCTGAGGAACAGCCAGACCCTGGTCAGCTTATCCAACTCAAGGAGGATACTCCCGCTGAGATTGATGGGGAGGTAATTCCGCCAAGTGAGTTGTAGTTCTAGATCCAAATGCTCAGTGCGTTCTATCTCGAATAGACAGGCAAAGAAAAAATTCCATAAGGAAGTGTGAAGCAAAGAATGTCATCAAACTGAATGAAAACCTGGTTGGAGGGTAAAAAAAATGGTGAATGGAGAAAGATGGATAAAGGACAAAATTAGATAAAAGAGGATGACAATGGAAGATGGATGGTAGAGAATAGATATTTGATAAAGGTGAAGGGAAGACAAAGGTTGGTAAATTTGGAATGGAAGGGGAAGAAGCGAGAATGAAGGTAACATTTCTCAGAAAAGCATGTCATTTGGGATATGCCCGCCCTCCCCCTTCTCCCCCCCCCAACAAAAGCTTTTGACACATAAGTGAAACATGTTTTGTTCACATATGTTTATAAATATCTCATCCAAGTTTTTCATGCATGCATCTTTGGGGAATCACTTCCTTTTTGGTGACTTTGTTCGTTATTATAGCAATAATGGTCTCTCAAGAAGTAAGATCATGAATTAACACCCTTTGTCATAAATGAAATTGTTTTTTTTTTATTTAAACACATACTAGTCTAAGTGTTTAAGGCCCTAAACAGAGGCTAGAGGCTGCTCCGCTGTTTATTTACAACTAATCCACCTTTCTTCAGTCACAGAGAAGTAGTTCTTATGAAAACAACTCTAGGGTTTGACGAGCTGATAAGATCTTGTCTGCAGCCTGTTTCCCACCTGATAGTATACGCTTCCGACCTCATGAGTTAGCCAGAAATAAAAAAAAATTAATGGATCTTACTTGGCCGCAACCCAATTTCACTGAAAATCTTATCCTTGTTATGCTCATGTAAACAGAATGGGAAGTCAGCTTATTCTGAACTTTTAAATCTACAGAGTTGTCAACCCCGCAAAATTTTTTGGGTGATATTTCAAGTTTTTTAATGAGTGATGCTCCACATGCCAATAAAGCTAACAATTTGTTATGGATACAGTTTTTGTGTTAACATGTTAAGTTTGATATTAAGAGATTATATACCAGAATCTGTTATTATCATCACATCAACTTTAGAATGTTTCCTTCTCCTTTTCTTTTTCACAGAATATATTATGTTACATTTTATGTACATGTAGTAGATAATAAAAATTTGTGAGATTTGCTGAAGTTTTGGGAGATTGTAAGATTTAGCTAATATTCGTGAGGTACTAAAAGTTCTCAAAGGTTCACTGCCTTGCAGGAATTCAAAGCTGGCCCCATTTATTTTAATACGCTGGATAATTGGGGTCTGCCTGTTTATTTAAGTATCACACTATTACGATCCACCCAATCTCATCCCTCAATCCATATTTTAATAAATGGCACACTTCAAATAGTTGGGAAGATATTTATTCAGTTTTATGTTGCCTCAGTTTCCCAAATATTATTAATTGAACCTTTCGTGTGGCTAGTGAAATCGTACATCTCAGTGTGAGATGACCAAACCAGATGAAGAATCACAGATCTCCTTTGAGCTAGATGCATTCATGTTTCTATATAGTATATGTATTTGTATTTATGTCAATTTTGTATTGAAATTTACGATCTTCAAGAGAGCCAAACCCATACAACTAACCAACCCTATAAATCCCGATAGTTTTCAGACTTAAAAAAAAAATCTATGAACACAAAACAATGCAGTTAGGTTTGAAATGAATATGATGCAAAGGATTTTCATAAGCTTTTAAAAGCATTAGAAGGCTAGCAGATTATCAGGAGAGATACGTGTGTATTCATTCTATCTTACTACTGTATTATGTATTAGATGACCTACATGTGTTTTTATGCAATTTTAAGTTTACAAAAATACAATATGTTCTAACATAGTGTAATGACAAAATTCAGCCAGTAGATGCTATCATTAGAATGTAGCTATATAGACAAATATTGCTATTAGTAATTAAACTTGACTCTCTGATGCTCAATTTTACATGCGTACAATTCTACTTTGTTTTTTTTATCGAATTTTCAAATTCATATTCATGGTTTGTCTTGTATTGTGTAAAATCATCATAATAAGACTTCAAAATATTTGCTTTGTGATGATTTATAAAAGTGTGTAACGTAAATTATGAATACAGAATAATGATACAATCAACAATGCCCTGAAAGAATCATGACTTTTTTTCCCCTCATTATCAGATCAATAGAGATTGTCTTGAATTATTGACAAATCATTTCATATCTTTCATCACGTGTATTTTTTACATGAATGTCTAATAGAAATACACCAAATATACCAGGACTGGTATATCACTATACAAATGACAAGCATGGTCACATGGTCACATGTTCAAGTGAACAGGTGGATATATGACATGGAAGAAATGCTAACTTCTCAAAAAAAAAACAAAAAAAAAGTTTATATTATCCAGAGCCATACCACTGCACTGAAGAAAAGCAAGCTTTACAACAATGAACAGGTGGGGAAGACTACTATAATAAAGAAAAACAAATTTTACCACGATAACAGATTTTCCTCCTCCAGGGCCCTTTAACTTTACCACGATAACAGATTTCTACAGCCACTCGTATTTTGACATTGTAATTCTTACACATTGGCATGAAGATGGGTTTTAAATGAAGAAGAAATCTCAAGCAAAAAAAAAAAAATACCTAATATTTATTCCAGCATCCCTCTCTTGACCAAGATGACCCATTACAAATGTAACGTAGTGAAAAATGCTCTTCAATAAAAAGTGGTTACCAAGGATTGATGAAGCTCATAATTAGATCTAGTCACAATCGTTTTAACTCATACGAGCTTAAATTGAATGATTCTACCGTTCCTTGTTGACTATTAATGGATCTGGTCGATATCTAAGATTTAAAAAATGTGTAGATGTACAAATTGCAAAAGAAGCAGAAGTGTTGCTTACATTTGCAACCAAAAATCCAGAAGAAAAGACAAAAATGGCAATATTATTGTTCTTAAAACATTGATTAATCAAATTACTACTACTTTCCTGCACAGTACGACATTTTTCTATGACGCTTTTGTCTTTAGATGGAATGGGTCAAATTTCATTTAATTCTTTAATCTGTTCAATTTTTCATGCTATTAAAAAAATAACATGGATTTTTTATAGGTCTCTACAGTATTTATATTTACAAAATAATTATTTGTTTTAAAAGTGTCGTCCACTTTGAACATATATAGAAAAGCAATGTCACTATCAGTTATATCTCCTTTAAAGCCATAAATTAAGGAAAAGCAAACTTTACGACATAACAGATTTATCTCCAGAGCCACTCATAGTGTAGTTTTAACAGTATATAGAACCTTGAGACATTGAAATTCGACGCACATTTTCATGAAGATATTCATTACATTAAGGAGAGATCTCAAGCAAAAAAGCAAACTATATTTGGGTGCCATCCTTAAAACAGCTCTATTTTCAGTTTCTCTGGCCACCATTTTAAAAATGTGCAACTGCTCACACAGTATTTACTGAGTAAAAAAATTCTAGCCCTGATTTTTAATTGACAGGGTTACTCTGATACATATTGCTGATGCTTATAATAATATTATTCTTTATCTAGATTTAGTCATAATCTGCATAGCTCATGCAAAAAAAATTAAGAATGGCTCAACATGAATATTTCTATTGTTCCTTGTTGACAATTAGTGGATCTGGTCAATATCTTAGACATTAAACAATATAGAAGTACGAAATGCTTGCAAAAGAACTAGAAGTGTTAACATTCACAAACCCCGCCAAAAAAGAAAAGGCAACTTTTTCAGTTCTTCACTTCATTACGTAAAATAATATGTTTTTTATATATTAGTAATTTATAAAATATCAATAATTTATTTTAAAATGAACTTTCCAATGCATTTTTTAGCCTAAAGCCAAAGCTGTAATTTTTTTTTTGTACCCGAGGGACACTGATCTTGACAGATTAGAATTCAGTGAACTTCATCACTATGCATTGAGTGGTTTTGGAGGAGATAGCGGAGAAAGAAAACAAAGTTGCCTTTTGTAATATACATAACAACACTAAGAAAGCCTCTAAACTATACGATTGACATGCAGCATAAAGATGGACACAAAGATGTGTCCTAA
This sequence comes from Elysia crispata, assembly GCA_033675545.1. Taxonomy (NCBI): domain Eukaryota; kingdom Metazoa; phylum Mollusca; class Gastropoda; family Plakobranchidae; genus Elysia; species Elysia crispata. The sequence goes on along the minus strand of JAWDGP010003929.1, from coordinate 11,901 downwards.
AAACGTGATCAAACTTGAAGCAAGCAGGAGTTGCTTTTTCTGTCTTTTCTTTTAGAAATTGATGGACTTTTGTGCTTTTTTTCATCCAAAGCTTACTTCTCTTTGACTTATATGCATATATATATACATCTATACATATATATATATTCCCCTCTTCAATCTTCAAACTTCATTCTTTCAAATAATGCAATTTTCCTTATTTGCGACTTACTTTCCATCAGGTTGAAAAAAATAATAAAAAAAGCTTTACCTACTATCTGTAGATCGAAGCTGTAAAATATTACAAAAAATCAATTGATGTTATTACTGATACTGACTTCTGTTTCAAATACTGATTATACCATTTCCATGCTCAGATCCATAGGTGGTCAGATTTTAAACTTTTATATACATGCTATCCACAAAGCTTTTAGAGATCCAAATGCCAAAAGTATTATTTCACCAAACACAATTCTTATTTACACTAAAATGTTGAAAATTATCTTACTTATACAAAAAAATGTGCTTTGATACTGATACACATGGTCACAATATCAGAGATGTTCGTTATCTAAGAAACATCCATAACAAAGACGGATCCATTCATACTGATACACATGGTCACAATATCAGAGATGTTCGTTATCTAAGAAACATCCAAAACAAAGACGGATCCATTCATACTGATGGTCACAATATCAGAGATGTTCGTTATCTAAGAAACATCCATAACAAAGACGGATCCATTCATACTGATACACATGGTCACAATATCAGAGATGTTTGTTATCTAAGAAACATCCATAACAAAGACGGATCCATTCGTCGTGCAGCAGACACAGCACTGCTCCACCACAGACACACAGGTCAGTAGATTGTCTTTGTCTTCACCGTGAGGATGGGTCCAAAGCTTTTTGATCCTGACCCCCATCTGGGCTGATGAGATGGAGAGTGTTCCTGCCTGCGTACATTACAACTAATCTGCCCAAGATTTAGGCGACACCTCGTGGGTTTTCAATTTGTTCACTGCAATTCAAAAATTGAAACCAAAAAAATAAAAAAAGCAATTTAGAACAAATAGGATGGACGCTATAAAAAAAAAACATAGCACAAAAAAGTATTGTTTAAGTCACTATAAAAAGTTCAACGACAGTAAAATATGTGTATGCCTGTGAGTTCAAACAAAGATAGGACCTATCATTTTTATGATCTTACACAGATTGAAAATATTAAAAAACTTAGTTCAAATCAAAAGAAACTACAAGGAATTCAGGAGACCCTATGAGAATAGCAACCATGACACTAGTTCAATTAGACTGCATGAAAACTAGCAAATAAGGTAAAAAAAAAATTGGATCATAAGGATTTATAAGCAAAACACATTCTATTATTTTTTGACTAAATAAAAAAAAACTGAATTAGCCATTACAGATTTTTTAAATCCCATGCTAAGAATTTCTGTTTCTTTTCTACAAAAATTATTTCCATTCTGGAGATACAAGTTTGAAAATGGGGGAAAAAACTTTTGGTTTGCATATAAAATTTTGTGGTAAAAACTCTTTCAGGAAAGGAGTAGTATGAGAGAATCATAAATATAGTTGAAACATTCCAAAGGTTCCAAACCAATCCATGAACTAAAACTCTTTCAGGAAAGGAGTAGTATGAGAGAATCATAAATATAGTTGAAACATTCCAAAGGTTCCAAACCAATCCATGAACTAAAACTCTTTCAGGAAAGGAGTAGTATGAGAGAATCATAAATATAGTTGAAACATTCCAAAGGTTCCAAACCAATCCATGAACTAAAACTCTTTCAGGAAAGGAGTAGTATGAGAGAATCATAAATATAGTTGAAACATTCCAAAGGTTCCAAACCAATCCATGAACTAAAACTCTTTCAGGAAAGGAGTAGTATGAGAGAATCATAAATATAGTTGAAACATTCCAAAGGTTCCAAACCAATCCATGAACTAAAACTCTTTCAGGAAAGGAGTAGTATGAGAGAATCATAAATATAGTTGAAACATTCCAAAGGTTCCAAACCAATCCATGAACTAAAACTCTTTCAGGAAAGGAGTAGTATGAGAGAATCATAAATATAGTTGAAACATTCCAAAGGTTCCAAACCAATCCATGAACTAAAACTCTTTCAGGAAAGGAGTAGTATGAGAGAATCATAAATATAGTTGAAACATTCCAAAGGTTCCAAACCAATCCATGAACTAAAACTACATTTTTTTTAAAGTACAGCCATATATTCACAAAAAGGATAGATAAAAAAGCTCATCTCTGAGTGACTAATGTAATTACTCGAAACACATGTCCAAGAGAAAGAGAAAGCTATAAGAGGTAGAGATATTTCACATAACCACCAGTAAATTGACTGACAAGTGACATAAATTCAATTTTTACATCAACCGTTACAAAAATGATATTTCTGTAAATTACTGTGGGTTTGGTGTGATAATACATCATGAACTCGTAATGTTTACTGAAAATAAAAATTGAAACAACGAATAACCACATTTTATTGTCAGGAATAGAGGAGGCAATCAAAAAAATTTGTAAGAAAGTGTCCAGAGAGAACAAAATATCTGCAGACACTGTAAGATAAAAGTAATAACTAAGGGAGAAATTTCTCTTAAAAAAAGTTTAACCGAGTTTGAAATGTTGAAGAAACATCATGTTAAAAGTGATGCGTCATAATATAATACAGAATTTCTAATTCTGTTTGGAACATTTCACTTTATATGTTGAATCTATAGTTGTATTATTTCTTTTTGGTCCCGCAGTTTTAAATTGTGTGCCCATTACCTTTGAGATTCTGTATTGTACTAATTATAGTCACACACGGGTCCTTTGGGATCCTTTATAATTACCACGTTATCCTCCAAGTGTAGTGCTTTTGCTTCTGTTGGGATTTTCCATTTGTCAGTCATGGTACATGTATCCTCATGTGGTCAGTACAGGACTACATTTATAGCCTTAGAAGTGCTAGAAGAAATCAATTATGATCCTGATATTCGTGACAAAGAATTTTTTTTTTTCCGAAGATAGTGAAAAAGTTGACGGAGACAATGATAACACAAGTTTTGTTAAATTTTAAGGAGAAGCTGAATTCGGGACTATCTTCTCATACGGAGCTTAAGTGTTGATATGTCAAAAAGACTGACATCATGGTATTGTAAATTGAATATATCAAACAATGAACAAATAAACAAACAAGCAAACAAAAACTCTTCCCATCATCAGATATACTCTCGCTCTGTCTCTCTGAATGTGGCTATAAGAGTGTCTACTTCTAACTATTGACTCACCTTGGTATTTATATCGCTTGGTGTAACTACCAGGTGAGCAATTTAAGTCTCATGCGGCGGGGCAACCAACAGATACTGGCTTGATAGAGATGTAATGTCCATTACCATTATGCCAGAAGGACACGGGTCAAGAGCTTGATTGCAGATGTGGGGACCCTGAGTAGACAAAGGAAAAATTGTAAATTAAAACATTGAGCATTAAAGTTAAAGTTAAATATTCTTTTTAAATAAAAGGAAAAGGAAGGTGACAGAAAGAGTCATAAAGGGGAAAAAAGGAGGAAAACAATTGATAAGTTATACATAAATGTAATACCACTATTCAATGCAAGAATGTGGTGGCGATTTTCAGCCCTTTGCTCTCCTAACAAGCCCTGGTCGAACTTGCACTGTTTTAGTTTTTCTAACAAACTAATCTTGTTCAGGTATGACTTTGCCTGGGAATATCTCTCTGCATGTGATCATATAAGCGTCTACTGAGTTATCGAATTCTGATAGTACAGTAAGTTTTTAGACAGGCTTTGTCTCTAAAATATAGAGAGTGTACTAAACTTAATGCTTGTGATCATATAAGCATCTACTGAGTTATCGAATTCTGGTAGTACAGTAAGTTTTTAGACATGCCGTGTCTCTAAAATATAGAGAGTGTACTAAACTTAATGCTTGTGATCATATAAGCGTCTACTGAGTTATCGAATTCTGGTAGAACAGTAAGTTTTTAGACATGCTGTGTCCCTAAAATATAGAGAGTGTACTAAACTTAATGCTTGTGATCATATAAGCGTCTACTGAGTTATCGAATTCTGGTAGAACAGTAAGTTTTTAGACATGCTGTGTCTCTAAAATATAGAGAGTGAACTAAACTTAATGCCTGTGATCATATTAAGCGTCTACTGAGTTATCTAACTCTGGTAGAACAGTAAGTTTTTAGACTGGCTGTGTCTCTAAAATATAGAGAGTGTATTAATTTTAATGCTTGTGATGATATAAGCCTCTACTGAGTTATCTAATTCTGGTAGTACAGTAAGTTTTTAGACAGGCTGTGTCTCTAAAATATAGAGAGTGAACTGAACTTAATGCATGTGATCATATAAGCGTCTACTGAGTTATCGAATTCTGGTAGAACAGTAAGTCTTTAGACAGGTTGTGTCTCTAAAATATAGAGAGTGAACTAAACTTAATGCATGTGATCACATAAGCGTCTACTGAGTTATCTAATTCTGGTAGTACAGTAAGTCTTTAGATATGCTGTGTCTCTAAAATATAGAGTGTACTAAACTTAATGCTTGTGATGATACAAGCGTCTACTGAGTTATCGAATTCTGGTAGTACAGTAAGTCTTTAGACATGTTGTGTCTCTAAAATATAGAGAGTGAACTAAACTCAATGCTCCCTTGAGGTGATTGTGGAGCATATGGAGTGTATAGTGTACATTCACTGACTCCATCGATAATATAATCCGTGGATTATTGGTGAATCACTGGGTGCTTGTAACAAGCATCTGTATCATATCAGATCAATTATGGACTTCAGCTTGAAAATATTCATAACAGTGATTTCCTACTAACATGCTGTTGTAGAAAGCTTGGGTGTGTAATTCTTTGTTTTTTAAGAATATGTTTGAAAATGAGCTATTGCAATTTCTCATATATATATATAGAAAGATTATTGTCGGTAAGAGAAAAATTGACATTTTGTGTTGTTTATCTGTGGCATGTACATGTCTACCAGCTGTTGCGACTCGCTTTGCTCCCTAAATCATAAGCGAACCTCATCATATGACAACTAAGTTTCTATTGCGATTTTTTCATCTCTCACCCCCTCTTGACCCATACTTTTAAAAAGAATTGCACAGGGTAAAATACGTTCATCTGACTCTTGAGCTATTTTTTACATCCAGATTATGAGCTGTTGATTCTAACAATTTATAGAGTTGTAAAACTCAAGATTATCCGAATGTGTGAATAATCTCAGACTATATCCAACTCCATGTCCATTAAGGGTACATACAGAGAGCCAAGATTTCTGTCTGCGACTTAAATCACCTCCTTCATCAATAATGTTTGTTGTCAGCATGAAAGCTCCTGAGAGATAAAAGTTGGCAAATATCACAAAATTTGTGCATGTTTCGTCTCAACATCAGCCACTAGTCATGGATAAGTGGCTTTTTGCATGCACAAAAAAAATCCTTAATCCCCATACAGACAGACAGTGCAGTTTGTTTTTTGGTCTCGAAATGAATGGGATTTAAGTGCAGTCACTTTGACCTTTAACCCATGTTCTCTGTATTTAACTATCTTTTCATAATAATCAAGAACTACTGGAATCACTACCGTGTTCTGTGAAGCATTTGGCTGTATTATTCTTTTTGTTGTTGTTGTTGACATCTGAAGTAAAGAAAAATTTCATGACAATTTCCCCCAACCCCCTGCATAGCTTTCATTATCTCAATTGTTCAATCTGCCAAGTGAGCTGGTCCGTTTGTCATTAAAAAAAAAGGTACTAAGCAGTCCAAAAATCTGTAAAGCCAACTACTCAATCTTATGTTTTGAACTGTCCATCTTCTTCGACAAACTCCTATTTTCTTTACTTCTACAAAATCTGGTAAAATTTCTTTTCTATGCTACAACTCTAACTAACAAACAGTTCACTTTCTAATTGGATCCTAAAGGTTTTAATCATCTTCCCATGTCTTAGAGTCTGCTTCAACTGAGACCTAATCTTCTGAAATGAGTGGCAGGTGATGCTTTCAGGATTATTTGTTGCACGCTATTTGTTGTTTGAGTGTTGTGAGTAGAGATTTTAACACTCTGTCTAAATGTGTGCCTGCAGTGCAGATGATGAAGAATGTTTGTCTGGATACAGGATTGTGCTGTGATTTTCTCCTAAATAAATGTGTAATTAATCTTTTATCTTCTTTTGACAAAGGTGTGTTTTCAGAAAATCTCAATAAAAGCCCAAAAGTTAAAATCAGTGGGGTTTTTTTCCTTCTAATCACGTGTGAGATTGGGTTGTCTACCATACTTATTTGTGGTATTGGTGACTTTAATGGTGTGGCTAAGCATGCTTTATGGAGCTGTATGTGTAAAAAGTTGATAGAATCAAAAGACTCCTGTGTCTTGATATACAAGGCTGTTTCACTACGGTTTTTTATGTCTTGTCATCCGCTGACCAGGCGCCCAGTCAAACTGCTGTAAGTGAATAATAATCGACGCCTTACTGGGCGTTGTGCTCTGTAGGTTTAATTACGATTCAAAACATGCATCTTGTATGTATTGGTGGCTTGTATTTGGTGTAATGTCTGTTTGATAATCATTTTTAGTGTCAGACGTGTTATTTGATGCTGAACTGGGGCCTGGGGTTGGTAAAAAATATCTTCACTCTCTTCTGTTTCTCCTATATAGGAGTTGTATTGCATGTGCCGTCTGTCTTCCCTTTGGTGAGATTGTTGGTTTGTTTCACACACTTGGTCTTCTTAAAAAATCTAAATATATTTCCTTACTGTACCTACATGATGTATTATGATCTAAATATAAGGTTAAAATATGGGAATGACATATGTATCTTGCTTTTAGCAGTGATTTGCGTTTTTTTTTTTTTTTTTTTTCTGGTTGCAAAGTAACACAAATTTTTTTTAGATTATGAGTAATTTTTGTCTTCTTTGAATTTAAAACGATAGATTTAAAAAATGTCAATATTGGAGATCAAAGTCATACGTGCTATTCGATTATTTCAATTCTGTTTCTGTAATGCAAGCAGTTCATCCCGAATTCTGTTCACATTGTTTAAGCACTGTTTTGAATCTAGAAAATATTCTGTGATGGGTTGATAAGAATTTTTTATAAAAACTCTAAGACAAATTTAAGGCATTTAAAGTGATGACTTCACAAATCTTTAATTTGAGAACAAAGAACAAAACTTCAGCTTTAAGAACTAGAAAAACAAATATTAAATGCGACCCCTAAGTTACCTTTTTGTCCATACATTCATCACTTAATCAAAAAAAACAATGTTAATGTTTTGTGTTGGCATAGAGTGTTGCTTGAAGCCGCTCTTTTGTTCAAATTTTGAAGAAACCACACATTACGATGAACAGACCATAGGTAGGGACAATTTGGGGAAGAATAACAATTTTTTTTTTCTTGAAATTCCAAAAAAAAAAAAAAATTATTAACAGAATAATGTTAGGACCAACTGTTTTTAAAGAGAAAAAGAAAAAGCTTCCTGACGAGGTAAGTTTCAAAAACCTATCAAAATTCACTTGCCTTTACATAAAAAAACAAAAAAAAAGTTGGTTTCAAAGATGATATCCTCACCTGCCACTTGTTAAGTTTTACATACAAATAATTCCTATCAGAGAGCACCACCAGACCACCCAGCAGCAGTTTCATGTCAGTAATTCTTGGTTTTTGAGAATCACTGACTGAGAAAGTTGACCTCACTCTGTGGAAAGATAATACTCTATTTAATAGTATAATAGTACATAATTAAAAACAAAAAATCGGCTAAATGACTCTTAAACTGTGGAATCAAATTTTATTGAATGGCATGATTTTTTCTTCATAATTTTTTTGAAGTTCTTAAGAATATTCCATTCTTAGGATTTCAAGACTTATGAACCTAACCTTCTGTACCAAGAAAGTATCAATAGATTATTTTTCCAGGCAATGCCACCATCAATGTTCTTATTTGAAAAAAAAGGAATACAAAACATCAAGTTTTGCAGGGTATCAACGAGAATTTATTTTCCATAAACTTAATTTAGAAAAAAAAATGGTCTCATGCCATAACTAAAAGAGTCATATGTCAATATTCGTATCTAATTAGTATTGAAAATTGAATTAAGTGACAAATATTTAAGTTTCCAGCTGTTTTGAAATTGTCAAGGAAAGGGAAATATACAACTCCAAACTTTTAAATATGAATTTTGCAATTTTATAATTTCGATGTTCAACACTTTAGAACCAAATTGCAGATAATTTAATACAAATTTAAGCTTAAAAAGTCTCAAGGAATCAAAACAGTTATCCGGATACAATGTACTTATTTTTTTACGCTATTCTATCTCTCGTCTTTCCAAGAATTATGTTTTATAATGAAGTTTTGTTCTGCCTTGAAATCTTATTTTACCTCAAGCTTTGGGGTGGCCAACGTTGCTGCTGCAGAGGCCAGACTAGTTAATGGTGTTGTTGCATCAGTAGTTTGGGTGATCTGGATTGCAGGATAAATTGAATTAATGTTAATACATTGTGGGGTGTGGATTATTGCAAGGCCCCTACATGAATAATATGTTTATGACTATATTAATATTGATTTACCTTTAAAAGAGCAAACCTGCGACAGATTTTAAACTTTTTTCTTGCTGAAAACGCACAGTTATGTTTTGAAACATTCTCTTGCTTATGTCTTGGCTTGTCTATATGTGACTGACTTGACTTATCGCCGTTCCGCATCGTAGTCGTCAGACTGCAACGCCTCGGCTGCCTTTTGTATTCCTGTGCATAGTATCCTCCACTGATCCCTCTGTTCTGCGATCTTTTTCAGGTTTTCAATGTCTTTAAAGGTTTTAAGACCATAAGTATTGCTTTCTAAACGGGACAAGTCGTTGTTCAAGACCACTGGCAAGGTAGTGATTGGTCTTCCCCTGTATTTGTCCCCTTGTGGGATAAAGAATCCTTCCATGGCTTTATTGGCTGGGATTTCTCTGTCGCGTCGCAGTATATGTCCGAACAAACGCCATCTGTTTTCCAAAACATACAGTGAAAGCGGGCGTTCATTGCATTGCGTGTAGAGAGCCTTGTTTGTTATCTTTACTGGGTATCTTATCCCAACAACCCGCTTCAGCTGTTTTCTGTGAAACGCATCCAATTTCTTTTCTTCAGCTTGTGTGATATCCACAAGAATACAATTGGGAATAGACTATCCACCGAGCTTTCGCTCGGTGTCAACAGGTGTCAGCCATGTTGTCCGAAAAATTGTCTATATGTACTTGAAATAATTGGTGCTATTCAGTATATCTAATATATATTAGACAAAATTAATCTTCATGGTTTTCTATAAAAAAAAATTAAAGCATGGTGTCTATGTCTTTGTACATAATACTTACATTTAAAACAGTATTCCATGTTTGTCATACATGCATTCAATCTCATGACTTTTAAATAAAGCTTTATAAATTATTTTGGTCAGAAAACAGCCATCACATCTTTATTAATTACGTTTGAAATGAATCAGCAAACTTTCTAAGTTTGCTAAATTTAATAAATTTAATCTCAATAATGAAAGAAACTTAAATGCAGTCCAAAGTCTTGATATGATTGCCCCCCACAAACTAAGGGAATGAAATAAGACAAGTTATAAAAACAATTTTCCACATCCAAACATAAAAGGCTATAGAAGGGAATGACCTACTAGTATCTAGATAAGCTACATATAAACCATTCTCTAACTAGCAAGCATCAAAAAAATTAATTTACTCATTAGAGGTAAGAAACAGACTCTTTGAAAACTTATGATTTTTTATCACCACTTTATGTGCAGCAAAGGATTTAACATGAAATGTCCGGGTTGTTCATTAAATGTATTTAGCAAAACATGAAACATGTTTAAAAAAATTAAATTACATTGATTCTAAACAATTAAAGTTATATAATATAATAAATGCATTACAATAAAAAAAAAAACGATACAATAAGAAGGGACTCCCAATAGAGGGTAATGATATTTAAAGTAATGCAGTTACTGAGGGCAAGTTTTCTTTATTTTGTTACTGAAGGAAAAAAAAAAGAAAATAATTCTCGATGTCTACATAAAGTGGTTTGGTAGAGAAAACTGAAGCTGGTCTTCTAAAACATGATAGTGCTACTCTTTTTAATTATATTTTGTTGTTAGGTTTTTTTTTTCACAGAGTGAGAGAGGATGAGAGAGAGAGAGCGAGAAAGAGAGAGAGAGAGAAAGAGAGGGGGGGAGAGAATAAGTGAGTGAGAGAAAGAGAGATAGAGAGAGAGAGAGAGAGAGAGAGAGAGAGAGAGAGAGAGAGAGAGAGAGAGAGAGAGAGAGAGAGAGAGAGAGAGAGAGAGAGAGAGAGAAATCACAAGATAATTTAATCAAATAGATTTGGTACATAAAAATCAAATGGATCTATGATTGATAAAAAAAAATACTCTCCATTATTGTAAGAAGTTTACTTACTTTAACATGAAATAGATTTTTTTCTTACTTAAACTTACATAGTTAAATCTAATTCAAATGAAAAAAATGGGAATCTAACAGTCGTCTTTCTGAAAGAACATTTCTTTTTTTAGACTTGGCTTGCACAATTCACTATCAATAGATGGGTATGGGCTGCTTTTTATACTGAGACTTTTTGAATTCATAAAAAAAAGTCTGTTACCTTGGCCTTGCCAAACTGACAGTTTTTGCAGCTTTCTAAATCCCACAATATGATGTGTATTAGACTAGTGGGCTTTGTTGAGCTAGGAAAAAAATATTATCACAGTTGTAAATTTAATAAACCTAAAAATTTTAAATAACAGGTGCAGGTGAAAATTCAAATTATTCATAGTATCTTTTTTACATATAAATCAACAATTACTTGCGGGGTTAATCCATTTTTGGACATGTTATAAAACAAACCATTAAAACATTTGTATAAACATCTGTCTTTCTTTCTTTCTTTCTCTCTCTCTCTCTCTCTCTCTCTCTCTCTCTCTCTCTCTCTCTCTCTAATTCAATCCCATTCGCCTTCTCTGTCTCTTTCTCTCTCTCTCTCTCTCTCTCTCTCTCCTTCAATCTCTGCACTAGTATTTCACGTGTTTTTTTTCTTTCTTTACGGATCACCATCTCTATTATTATCAATATCATCATCCATTGTTTTAATCGTCAGGCGACTCCACGTTCATACTTATCACATCATCAATGTTATTTTCACCTTGTGACAGTAAAGAATGTTTGAACACGTCCCGGTGTGCGGACACCAAGGTCGAGGGACCGATCGGGATGTGGCGCCGATTCGCTTTGGGCCCGTCTTGCGTCACCCCAATCTTTTTGTACCCAGATTAACAATGCCTATTGCTTGCAACGCCGGTGTTGGCGGCGCGCTTAACTTAACGGTTGAGAAAAGGAGAGTTGAAATTAAAATTTTCTCCCCTTTGAATTCTCACTGTTCTATTTCAGAAGTTAATGAAAAGGGGTTTGGTCTAAAATTTGTCAATTTGGTCCAGTTCGTCCATGTTATATATCTTACGGACTTTTTTCATTTTCTGCGTGCTTTTTCCAGTCCCACAACTAAAACCTTTTAGTTAAAGTTGTTTAGCACGCAAAATTGATAGTGAGCAGAAAAGTGATTTCACAATCACTATGGACGTCCTTGAGGTTGACATTTGGGTTGCTTATTTTACCTTAGCCACCTATTCGATGATAATACGATAGTCACCCATGATGAAGAAAGGACGAGAAATTCAATAAAGTACAAAACCTGTTTCCATAAATGGAAAACAGTTAACAGTTGTTACATGTTGTAGAACACGATAAGTTCAATCGTTTTAAACACAATCCATGATCTAAATTTATTGCTCGCGCATGCGAAGGTGTTGTAAGACTTAAGTTA
>JAWDGP010003928.1:12500-46127 GCA_033675545.1 Elysia crispata | reverse complement strand
GTTCCAAGTTTTAGGACCTAAATGGTAAAAGGAATATCAACTTAAAAATCTATAGTGTGTGTTTCGGTGTATTAAGGAATCTTTTATCAGATGAGGATCTAAGATATCTTGCAGGTAGGCCTACATATGCTGTGAAACAGCCAAAGAGACGATTCGGCGCCATCTGTTGAACACATTTTTATCAAATCAGGCACACCTTGTAAATAATTTGTATACATGCAGCCAAATTGAGTGATGGAGAACAAGGCTGATATGAGATTGTATTTTTTATTATATAGTTAACCTGGCAGCACTGTTCTGAACCAGTTGAAGTCGGATATTGAAAGCTTCAGGGAGAAATGTTAGTAAAGCGTTAAAAAAATCTAGTTTCGATAGAACTAAAGATGTTACAACGGTCTAGGTTACAAACCCATTTGAAAATCTTCTTGCGCTGTCGTTTTTCAGATCTGGAAAGTAAATTCTTGCACAGCTTAGTAACACATGAAGACACACTTATCATATATTGATGATGCTGATAAAAAAATTATCAATATCCTACATATTCGCTATTTTGCAGTAAGCATTTTGTTAAGTAGCGGAGAAAAACTGATTGATATACATAAAAAAGCACTATATTGTGTACATATACAATGTTTCAATTCTTTTCTAATCTGCCTGAGGTAAACTATACTACTACTCGCACAAAGTTTAGTTTATGGCCAGAATAAATATGTTGAAACACAAAGAATGTTAGAGAAAGTAGTGATCAAGTTCAAAATATTTGATATAAATGCATGAGGCAATATTTCTTTTCAACACTTATATTTTCCAAAATAACTTAACGATCGACAAAAACAATTCAAGTCAAGGCCAAAGTATAATTACGACTCATAAAGTGCAAGCTCTAGATCCAGCCCAAATAAAGAAACAGAACAAATCTCCCCGCTTCACGTTCTTTCGATCCCACCTACATCAAAAGATAGAACTGGTTTTTATTTTTTGGGGGTGGGGTGGGGGAGGAGGGGATGAGATACTCATCCAACTGAGCCCTTAACTCAACAGAAATTCAAATTGCAGGCCTAATTTTTACAGAAAAAATTCTCGTAGTATTTCAGAGGACTAGGGCTATTTCATACCGTGAGGGATCAGTATTTTTAATGAAGTCAATTTACCTTTTAGCATGCAAAATTTTATGGTCATCTTACACGTACACTATTCCACAATTAAGTTTTGTAAAACCCAAATTATTAATAATATTATTATGTCCTTTAAAGCATTAATTATTATGCAGCTTTCATTAAATGCGCAGCTACATGTATTAATTTAAGCAGAACTGTGCACTATTAGACACTTTATTGCGGAGATTCACCGCTTTCAAACCAGGGTTTAAAAACATCCTGAAATTGAATGTGAAAGTACCAAATTAGCTGAATTCCTGACGTATTTTATGTATTGCTTCTGAATTCAAATACCCAAGTTTTACATTTATCCTTCAGTGTTTTATTTGCTCTGTAATTTTTAAAAATTTTCCACTATTTCATAATAACCCAACTTTAACTATGAGGTTACTCTAAACATATTCTCATCGATGTAATTTAGTTATTTCCCTTTTTAAGATTCCTTTAACTGTACTAAAGTACAGACTCTACCTTTGTTAACATCTAGATTGATCTTGCCTTTTGTTTACATTGAAAAAACAAAGTTCGTGCTGCTTCAAGAGAAGTAAAATACAAATAAAACAGTTTTATAGTAATTCTGGCGCGGAAAGCCATAAATTGCATCTAAAATAGGTTGGGTTTTTTGGTTGTTTTTCTTTTTAAAGAAAAGTCGTATTATATAATAAGAGCCATTCTAAGCAAAGTAAGAAGGTTGTGATAAGTTTTTGAAACTATCTCAAAAAGGAATTGTGTACTTCACATGGGCTTGGATAATAATTTAGTCTGTTAAGAGAAAAAAAAATGTGTGTTTCAGAAAGAACTTTAACAAGAGAAAAAAAAATTGATATGACAAATTCAGTTTTTCATTCAAATCGTCATTAAAAGTTTTCACCGAAATAGAGAAGATAACTTTTTGTTCACCTACATCTGCCTTGTAAAAGAAAGAAAACAGCAATATTTGGCAAGGTGATACCATCCGCTTTTCATTTTTTACATAAAGAATATTGAAACCTTGACATCCAACATCATAAAAAGCTCTCATATTGATTGTCGGACGCCATTGTAATCCCAGTAGAGGTCGTGCTCGTAGGTGGTGTTTGGCCTCTCTTCAACTCTCTACTGAGAATACGGTCCATGAGCTTGGGCTTCCGAGCTCTCGCTGCTACAGAATAGAGTAAAAGAGATCCATTAAGTGGTTAGTACTGGAAATACAAGTTTAATTACTGATGCTGACTGTATAAGTACTATTTATAGTACGAGTTAACCTTCTAAATCATTGCTTAAATGCTTTTTACCTTAAAGAAATCGCAAAATTTTACATAAAATATTTTAAATAAACCAAATTAAGATTCGGGATTAAGAAACACAGTTAGCGTTGGATATGCAAAGATAATCTTTTTGAAAAAAAACCAAAACACACTATTTACCAAATGAAAGGAAGTGGAAAATTTAAACAAATCAAAATCAAAATAGAATTTCACACTTTGTTCATGAGAAAATCAAAAATTGGATGGAGCACTGTAAGGAAGGAATAGTGCAGATGTAGGATTAATATCTAAAATTGTCACAAGAGGATAAGTCTTAATTCAAATTAGCTTGGTTGATAGTAATGTTTTAACAGAAAATACTATCTTTTTAGACCACTTGACCCTGATCTATTCTTCCTTTCACTGATGTGAAATTAAGAAACTAAACAGAGTGAGAATAGAGAGAGAGTTGCAGTGGTAGTTGACCCTAACAGTCTACAGCCCTTAAATTTGACCAACAAACCTGTTAGATTTCACACTTTATTTTGATTTTAAGCGATACAAATTTGGCATTTTGCTTACTACTTTGCTGCATGGTTTAAGAGTCAGCTTAACTTCCTTCAAAACTACTCAAGAGTAGAAAACATTCGAAAGCTAGAGAGTTTGGAGTTTCTTTTTTTTTTTCTTTTTTCAGTAAGTGTAAAACGTAATGTTCTCCAACAAAATGCCCAATGGCATTGGCCGATCAGAGTTGCGCCCCATGCTTTTTAATCATTTTAGCTGTTCTCTCTACAATACTAAAATGCCAGCTCACCTGCAGCAGTGGTTGTGGAGGGAGTAACCCCAGAAGAGGATTCACTTTTGACACATCTCTTCATACAACAACAGACATTATTCAGCCAGAAGCGTCTGACCTGGCGATCTCTGAACAATTATACAAACAAAAGTTTTTATTTTTTTTGTTAATGAGTTGTTTTTGTCTTTAATTGTGTCAGTGCACAGTAGCGATTTTCAGTAAAGGCGATATGACGGCGCTTCAAGAAATAACTGAAGGAAAGGTAAACAAAATAATCAATAATTATAAGAGTTGTCATTTACAGCTGCTCATAGAAACTTCCTTATGCAATCTGAGAGCTGTCATCAAATTTCGATATGATTGTTACTGACACATCTCTGTGAAGTTGATTTCAAATCTGTTAAATGTTGAGTTAGTAGGCGAACATTTGCAACATTAATCCTTCAAAAATGTTTACATTGATAAAGAAGATAATACCTATCTATCCATCTATACAGTTGGATGTCTTTTTTATATATACTGAGACTCTTATAAATTAGATTCCCCAATCAGTAAAGGTAAAGATACTTGTAAATTTGATTCTAAGAAATTGACGATATTTCTCCTTGTTTGTCTCTTTTTAAATATAGTTATGTCTCTCCATTTTGTTTTTCTTTTAGTGGAATTAACATCTCAAATTATGACCATCGATACCAATTGTTATCATGATGCATAATGAGGTATCAAATAATGATAGATTACAACTTTTATTTCTCCTTATGCAGAATCCCTGCTGCTGGAAGCAACTGTCATCTTGTAAATCAAGCATCAATATATAGAGTATACAGTTTGTCAACTGGTTCAAAGTCTTTTGTAAAGTATTATGAAAAACTATTTCACAATAGTTTTGGTTTTGGGTTTTTTTTTACATGAAGGGTCTCTAATGGCTCGTTCCGACATTTTAAAATCATAAAAGTCCTTTTCGGTACACCCAAAAATACTTCTAAAACTTCTTACCGCATGAATTCCCTTGTCTAGGCCAAATTATAAAATTTGTCTGCACTCAATAGGAGGCTTGAAGAAAAACTGCAAATACAATAAGCTTTAGTCTGAGCAAGAATGTGTTTGGTTGGAGGGGATCATGAATCCATAATTAGTAGCTTATGCGCTCTGTCTTTCCATCTTTCAGGTGCAGTATCAAAGAAATATGTTCAACTACCTGGCAGTGATCATGAGGAAGATGAAGAAGCCTTGCAGTGATGACGTGATGCAAAACAGGAACTGGAACACAAGACGCGCATGCTCAATGGCGAGAAACCCGAATATCCATGTTAGTCCTGGAAACAGGAGGGTGAAATCAGCGACATCTGTACTTTCCCAATCAAGTCAAACCTCTTTTTTTCTCATTATTAGAAAAAAGAATGTCTAAACGTGCACGCACACAAGCACACACAGTTACACATACACACACATATATATTTAGATATAAAGAGAAAGATGAATAGATACAGATATATAAATTTTATATACTAAAATATATGGTTATGAATGTTTATAAGAATCTGTACAAAAGATTTGGATTTTTCTTTTTAATCAGCTATTTATTCTAGACTTATTGGTAAAGGAATGACAAAAAAAATTTTGAGCAGTTATCAACCCTAAGCAGTGTTACCTGAAGCAGCCTTCAAAAAATAACGTCGAAATGATCAGAAAACTTTCACTGCTCTGATCGGGATATTTTTTTAAATTCAGCTATTGTTTTGAAAACCGTTGTTTAGTAGTTTTTGAAACATGCAAACATCATTCTTATTTTTCTGTGCATGGTTATGAGTAGGGCATTAAGTGGAAGAAAGTTGATTGTTGTATTTAAATAAAACAAAACAAAGCAAAACAAAACAAAACTTACCTAGCATGCAAAAGGAAATGAAACAGGCTCTGAGATTGACCATGGTTTGATTTGCCTTCATTGAACTATGCTTGCTCATGTCTTTACGGCGGAACAGACTTACGCAGATCAAGCAAAAGATTACCAAATTGGCTGAAATTATAATTCCCACAGGCAAGGCGAAGCCATAATAAAAAACTTGACGACTCATCCAGCAACTGAAAATTTCAAATGTTAATCATGATTGACAACTTTAAATAAATATACAATATTATGTATTTTTATACCAGGCAATAAACGGTAGTAGCACCCGAAGGCACATGAATGTCTTATAATTCATGAAATGTCTTCTTATATCAGTATCGTAAGGAAGTGATGGATTGATACACAATGGGTTTTAAAGTTAGGCACTTCATAGCCATGGCATGGATTCTCAAGCTAATTCATACATTTAAGTGAGTTTATATCATTTGGTTTACATTTTCACTTCAGCACATCCAAATAATTATATTATAACAATAAAACATCTATCACCGCTGATGCTAGTATTATTTCTTGTAACTTATTTACTTTAAGGTGTTCTTTCTTTTTAATGGTCATAATATACTATGAATGAGGATAGATGGCCAATTTTATACAATCCAAATCTATTTCTAGAATTTAAACATCTATTACCATGGTTTAAATAAATGGACGGCTATGAATTCGCCCAAGGCAGCTAATCTGTAGACACTTTTTGAAGGGAACTAATAAGCGTCTTAAAGGAGCTTAAAATAAATTTGGAAAGTACAGCATTAGCTGATTTTCCATATTATTGTTATCTTAGTAAGGTAAGAATAGCTTAAGAGTTTTACAGTACATAATGATTCTTTATCACCACTTACTATTTGGGGCCTCCTATGTACAGATCAGGATCTATGCTCAGCGTTATCACTACTGGAATCACAGGCACACCTGGATAAAACAACGTTGGGATGAGTTCTATGTTCAGTTTTAGCTCCATTGTTATGTCATCTTTGTTCAGTCGAGATTGTCAACTTTAACAACAAAGTGATTTCAACTATTTCAAAATAGACTGAGAGAAGCTGCTGTTGGACAAAGATGCACTGAAAAATAGTGATCTTAACATTTTTCTTAGCAATACTAAGTTACATAGATCTTACATGGAGCCTACCAGAAGTGTCAAATATAGGCAGATGGGATCAAAGTGTAGAAAGTGTGTGTAGATAGGATCAAGTTGTGTATTGCATTGCCATCTATATTATAGAAGGCATTATAGAAGGCATTCCTTCAAACCTATGGAGATTGAGCTTTGTAAAGCCGATTTTCACATGAGTGCTCTATTCCTTATACAATTGCAGGCACTGCTCGTCTTGAAGAAAACAGTTGCATAATGCCTAGCAAAAAGGCACCAGAAGATTTCCAAAATAGTTTGAGGCGAGAGTTACCCCTCTTTAATAGGAGAGTAGAAACTTTTTGAAGAATGGACGTTCACACAGTCATATAGGCCTACTCTAAGTTCCTACTGTTACTTTTTTGAGTCAATATGTACACTAGTCTGAATAAATCAATAAGAAAACAACATCTTCAATTACAAATACAGAGCATTGACACTTGTTGAGGAGTAAAAAAAAGGAGCTGAATTTATTGCAAAACCAGGATGGAATCCAGCTATCTGCATTTATTCTTCATTTCATCATGCTACCCCTTATAATGAAAGCATCAGAGTAGTAATTCACTTTAGCTGAGCATTTCTTGTGTGTAATGAACTCATTCTCGACTCTACCTAGGAGTGCCGGATAGCTCAGTCGATAGAGCGCTTGAGCTATCTAGTGGTAAGATGGAATCTTATCTAACCATCACTATCCTAAGACTTGACGGGAGCTGATAGTGACTGTAACAGTGGATGTTACAGGGACAATGCGCTTAGTCGATCCCTTGCTATGCACACCAGATTCCGCCTTAAAAGGCTAATATGGGCTAAAGAGGATGCTGGATCATAAGCAACTGATCTCAGGCGGTGAAAAGGACAGGCTCTGACAATAACTTGCTAAATCCTCAACCTGTACCGCACCATCTTAACCTACACGATACATACTCTATGTAGTTAACAAAATACATCACAGCAAAGCTAGCCCAACCAGAAAAGCCCATATTCCACATCTACCCCACACATAGTTATTCTTGTTAACAGTTCATATATGACAGCAAACCTAACCCAACTAGGGCAGTCCATCTTCTACATGTAGACTAAACATAATTATTAGTGTTAACAAATAAAAGACGGCAAACCTAACCAGACTAGAAAAGCCAAAATTTCATATCCAGTCTGCATACAATTATTCTTGTTGTCAGTTCATATGATTATTCTTGTTAACAGTCCATTTATGACAGCAAACCTACCCCAACTAGGGAGGCCCATCTTCCACATGTAGTGGCTGATGTGGGGGTTCATGATCCTCACAAATAGCAAGAACTGCACCACTGCCTCCATCAACATCCACATGAAAGACGCCAGGATGAGGTAATGTAGTAGTGCCGCCACAACCACACACCCAGTGTGGTCAGATGTCCGGTTCACTCCGGCCAGGAAGACTACCCAGGACAGAAGCAGGGCCACGGACAGTTGGAACATGGTCTGTTGGGGTCGACCCTGCCGCAGCTTTCTGTAAACAAATCACAATGCGTAACTCATCCCAGTAAATATGGAAACTAAGAATACACGTAGTTAGATAATATAAATATGTTCTAAAGTCCAAAATCTATGCTTGAACCATCATGATGTAAAATGCCTTAACTAAGCATCCAAGATGAAAGTAACCTAGTAGAATGGCGCTAGTACTTCCGCATCCACATTTCACAGTAAATTTCAACAAAAGACCTCAAAACCTTATTCTTTTTCAACATTCTGCCTATATTTTGAGAAATTTTTGTATGGACCTGCATCCATAAGTTTAACTCTTTAAGGTTATTTGTATTTTGAGACAAGATCCAGAATATAGATTTAGGCCTCAATTAATTTTTAATGGATGAGCATAGTTAAATGGCAGATGTGTACAGAATGAGACAGAAAAATGTTATAGGATCTAGTTAAGAGGTCTGTTTTGTCAGTATAAAGATACTTTTTAAATATGATATAAGTTCCTGGGCTTTAAATCACCTTCTTGCGTTAATAATAATTAATATTATTCAGAAAACGTTTAACCAAAAAATTGAAAAACATTTAGTGTTTTATTTGTTTTCCAGTACGTTCATGGTGGGATAATGGAACTTGCGAGTGGCACAATGTTCAAAAATTCATAAAAAAAAATTTAGATCTGGAGTTTAACATATGTCACCTAGCAAAGTCTAGACTGCTCTTTTTTGTTGTTTTAAATAAGACCAAATTGCAATTTAAAAAAATAAAACCACCTAATAAAGATCTCGTATGTCTATTACTTCGAGCACCTGACAATGACCAAACTTCTTCGATAACTTCCAATTCAAGTCGAAAGATGCCAGAATTCAAGTGTGAGAGAAATTGGGATATTATAGTTCCATAAATTAAGTATTTTTTTTTCTTTTTGGTCACAATATAAAAAAATTATGTGTGTGTGTGCGTGAGCAGATGGAAAGTTTGGTGATGTCTGTTTTGTGATTTTATATAATTGAATTCTATGATTTGATTGAGTTTGTTTAATGAGAGGGTCCTATATTTTGGTGCGAATTATATTTTACTTAATATTTGACGTTGGCCTCTGTACATATATATGTTGGTCCGACTTGACAGCTTGTGGGTGGAGCTAAGCACACTCCTTGCATTAATTTTAATATAATATTATTGGCCATTTGTTTATTGGCGCGAAAGTGATTCTCCGCCCTTTTAGCGGTTTATTTCTTTCTAGTTTATGCTATTCTTAAAATGCTTACTAAATGTTGTAATGATTAAATTACTAGCGGGATTCATAGCTCTTTTGTTCCTGTCCAGCTGGCCAGAGAAGCTTGACTTCGGTCGGCTTAAGATGTAACTAACTTTCTTTGATGAGGGGACCTTGAGAGATTTGGGTGAACTAGATAATAATTGTGATTGTTTGACCATTAGTTGGGACCATGTAACAATAAATTTCTCGGGTACGGTTATGCTGGGGAAACGGCTGTCCAGTTGGACGGAGAGAGTTTTGTACGTCGGTCTGCATTAACCTTTGTGGGGGAACATTTGATTATAGATTAGGGAAGCCTGGGAATTCTTTGTGAGGGAACTTTGCCGACTGAGTTTGTACTATAAATGCAGACCTTGAAGAGACCAGTGGTCAGTGCATTTTTGGAGTTTATTGACACTAATGAGAGTGGGCCTACGTGTCGTGAGCAGTGCTGTGTTATGTTTGGTTACCAAGCCTTCGCTTGAGAATTGTATTGGATCACTGTATGCTATTTGTATTTCTTCGCTTGAGATTGTGGATTTTTATTATTTCTATTATAGAGTATTGAATTTGTGTCTGGATTTTACATGTGTATGGTATACCTCCGCGATTCGGGGAAGAGTCTACTGAGTCTATTGAGTTTACTGATTTTATTGATTACGTTGACCTCCTGGTTGGGTTGTAGTTTTGGTTCTAGTTCTAGATATGTTCTAGAATCTAGATTTGTTCTTATTCTAATTCTAATTCTAGTTTTGTTCTAGATTTTAGTGTACATGCGTTAATTATTGGGTTATTCCAAATTTTCTATATGGAGTTTCTAAGATTTTGGGTCCACCTTTTGCTGTCCTACTTAAAATTGATTTTTTTTTTTTGTTAATCTTCGGTCGTTTAGCCCTAGTTTAAATGAGATTCTGCTTTTTGAGATATTGAGATTATTTGGTGTTTGTAGTCGTTTTCATTTACTTATTTTTTCCCTAAGCTGCACTATTATTCCAACTTAATAAATCTCCAGTATCTGTTCCAAACTTACTTGTGTGCGTTATTTTGGTTATTTCGTTATCACAGAAATAATTCGTTGATTATTTTTAGTAGTTTATGTTTTTCCTCTATCTTTAGAAAGTTAAGTCCACCCACTCACACACACAAACACACACATACATACATACATACATACATACATACATACATACATACCATATATATATATATATATATATATATATATATATATATATTTATATGTGATTATAGATTTAGAGCTTGACCTTGCATGACTAACTCAATTTGTTGGTAGACTGAAATATGTACATGGATAAGTCTAAAATAAAAAATTTAGATCAAATTAAGCACAAAGGACAAGCCTCTAAATTCAAAGACTACTGACAGAGGCAGTGAAAACTTTAAGCTAAAACAGATTAAAACGATATCCCTAGACATTCAAAATTTTATACTTGAAGGGATCTTGATTTAAACTGAGTGATATTGCAATATTGGATTGAGACTGAAAAATGAAAACCAATTTCAGGACATTTTTATATAAATTCCTGATTATCTCACGATTTTTTTAAGATGACACATGTAGCTTCAGTTGTACATCATCACTCTATTTTCATAATGCATTTCGAAAATGGAAAATGAACTATTTAAAAGAAACTAAATACTATTTTTCCCCACATGAAGCTATCAAAATAGCCATAGACCACCATCAACTCTCCAGCTGCTACTCAAGTATAAAAAAGCAGGTTCTCACTTAGTTTTTGATAACAACTCATAGCTAATTTTGTAAAACCCAGATCTACTTATAAATCCGTTTTCACACTCATCTTTGTACAAATCATCTATAGTACAAACAACATGAATTCCCACTCGACACTTTGAGTGAGAATTGTAGCTTATAACGAGTGTTTAAAATTAATTGCAACTGATCATTAAGCGTAGAATTAGCTTTTTTTCCCGCATTGAACCTTTGTACATACCATGATTTGGGATTTACTTGGTCATATGTTTGCTTGTATGTATATATCCATTGGTTGGGCAAAAAGTTTATGGTGTAAAACAAGTAACAAAAATCGTACACTTATTTCCCACCAATAAATCTAATTCTTCGAGATATTTCTGTCATGGGTTGTTCGAAACATTAACATTGTAAGCGATTCATTACAGCTTTGTACTCTTTTTTCTTCCATTAAACCAACTGAACTTACTTGATACAAAGAAAGGAGAGAATGGATATGGTCAAACCAACTATGGATAAAATGAGACCAATAAGGGTGATATAGCCAAGAGCTTCTGTGTGTTCCAGGGTACTCTGACTTTTAAAGCTCTGAAAACATACAAAAATAAAGAAATTTATTCAAACTAAAGACTAATGACATGCAAACTGTTATATCTATAAATCATTCATAATAACTCATATTTTTTAAAAGAAGTGGAAGAGATATTTCATGAAAAAAAAGGGAATTCGCCTTCAAAATCTTGCTTGGTATTACAAAGTTCACACTTTCACTTTTAAGTTTACAATCCACAGAACAGTAAGGCTGGAACGGGTCCGGTAAAAGTAATCAGTAATCATGGATCTTCCTGACGAAACGGTTCCACGGCTCCTCTAGTGAGATCGCCGGGAGTAATCATAATCCTTGGCCTCAGTAAGATGCCAGAGGAAATCAACGAGAGACTGAGAACCGTCGATGTAATCATGGTCTTTTGACCTTGTCTCAACGGGAGAGTTCGTCACCACTCCTCACTTCACGGGACGTGATTATTTTTTTGGTTCCGGGACCCAACTGATCTTAGCCTACCATCAGCCCCGTAACCTCCCGTAACCTCTGCTCATTTCACCGGAAATTATTACTCTTTTGATTCCGCGACCCCCTTCATCACCACTCCTTACTTCACCACTGGACCTGTACTGATTCACAAGAAGTGGTGGGGCTTAGCCTACTGGACTGAGCTCTAGATGTGTTGTGGCCATCAAGAATGAAAGTGATGCACAGTCAGTCAGTCAGGACTAGGCTTGCACTTATCAGGCCTGCAGTACAACAATTGCTTGTACAGAACCCACTGGTTGAATATAGATCTAGGGGAGAAGGGAGGGAGAGTCTGTGCAAGAGAAAAGCCATGTGTAATTGAATTTTTCAAAACAAGGGAAGTAATCGAAATTTAAAGCCATGAGTAGTAGTTTTCCTTTAGATATAAAACATTGTGTTTAAAGCAAATGTAGTGTAATTTAAAATAAAAGGGGGCATAAAAAAGAGCATCTTTATATCGACTTTTGCTTATATCGACATAGAAGTTTTGGACCCTAAATTGTCGATATATCAGGAGTGCACTGTTTTCTTAGTTGATATGGCTAAACTTACCTGCAATCTGTGAATGGTAGATGGTAATGAAAAACTTTCACTCACCACCAGAACTGCGAAGTTTGTCAGATGATCGCATTCACAAACATCCCGCCCATCCACCCTGTCTTGATACTTGCATCCTGACGTGTTCCAATGTCCTCGGGTTAAGTTTGCTGAAAAATCCCAGAAAGCACACTGGGGTCGGCCCTTGGACTCTTTGGGCTTGAAAGCAATGTACACCTTATGGCCTGTGAGATTTGTTATCTGCTGCCCGTTTACCAGAAGCTTGAGTTGGCAAAAAAATAAAAATGAAAGATACAAACGTTCTATGTTTTACTGCACCCGGCAATAATAATATCATGACATGTTCGTTTGAGATGGCATATTGCACACAGATCGTTATCAATGAAAAAATCATTTTAATGCCCAAAAACCCTTTTCCATACTAATATGATTGATTAATTTTAATTACAAAGTTAGGGTTTGGAGTTGATGCAATCAATTTGATTTTGCCTAAAAATATTATAATATGTCCTTTCACATCATATCACCAACCGCAAAGCCTTAACGTGCTTAGTACATGCTGTCTCAACATTGTTTGGTTTAATATCGCCAACCTGCAACTCGCCTAAATCAATGGAGTTTTCCTGTATCACTGGTAGTCTCCTGTACTGCCCTGTAGCTCTAAGCCAATGATGGCTGCTTGTTTGCTCCAGAACTGTTGGCTTCTAAGAACAACAAGAACTGCGGTCTGACCTATGCCAAATTCGCTGAATTTAAAATCAGCGGGAAAAACAGAAGAGGTGCAAAAGGCAACAGACAGCCTCGAAGAAATCAGTATGAAGATGCAACAAAGAAGAAGTAGGAGAAGAAGAAGAAGAAGAAGAAGAAGAAGAAGAAGAAGAAGAAGAAGAAGAAGAAGAAGAAGAAGAAGAAGAAGAAGAAGAAGAAGAAGAAGAAGAAGAAGAAGAAGAAGAAGAAGAAGAAGAAGAAGAAGACGAGGAGGAGGTGGAGGGCGTCGATGACAACAGCGATGACTACGGCGACAATATCTACAACAACAACGACAACAACAACAACAAGTAGTGTCAGAGAGAGACTTAGGGGACCTTATAATATCTATAAGTGCACCAACCTGGGCAGCGATGACCCTGCTGTTGAGAGTGATGTTGACCCCTTCAACTTCTTCAGAGTCCGAAGCAGAGTGTTCGTACAGGCTTGTGTCTCTGTATACATTCATGACAAGACGAACCTTAGGACTGCCCTCTCTGCCAGTATAGTGCTGTTCATTCAAAAGAGACACAATTGCCATAAGAATAGTCAACTAGATTTGAAAAATACCAATATTATCATTGATCCTTTTCAAACGCTAGTACCAACAAGGACATCATAAATGAAATGATAAGATTCCCACTAAGCAGTGCACCTATTGACTAAACCAACCTCTTTACTTCATTCTCTACACACCTGTCAGTAGCAAGACCCTGCTTCATGATGACAGGGAAGAGCCGTACCTATTAATGATAATTAGATTTAGACATAGATTATGGATCTTGTCACAAAATAGTAATAGCCATAAATAGTTTTCGATGTTGATCTTTACGAAAATTTCTTAGGCTTTTTGTTAAATGAACACGTCATCCAAAACCTAAACTCCATCTGCAACGATGCCTAAATTCTCCCCTCCCCCCCCCCTATCCCCTAAAAAAAATAACAAATTAAGCCAATGTGTTTTCTCTGTTGTTAAGGTAAAGAATTAGAGCCCACCTTTAAAATTTCTTTAGGTAGATAAATGGCGGCTTCAGTGTCACTGTTGTCGACCTTTGTGTTGGAGAACTGTGTGACCAACTTTTCACTTTCATTCAATTTTTTGTCTCCCTCTGCCAAAACCTAAAACAGATCAGTGAAGCTTAGTGCAGAGTTCTGACAGAGTTACATAATACTAAAACGTATATGTTCTATCACGAGAATATGTAGAATCTTCGTCACATTTTACCAAGGAATTTCATTTGTGCTGATCTGTACAGTTTTATTAAAAAAATGTATATAAGCTTGAAAATGAAAGAATGCTAGACATTTAAGATAATCTTAAAAGTGGATCAGGTGGAATATCCAGAGCGAAAGTATATCAAGTTTTTATGTCAACTGCTTATCATCATAATATGAGAATTTGATAATTCTGCACTTTCCAAATCCATTATCAGATTCTTTTCAAACTTACTTTGGAAGGCTTTGAAGATGAATATTTAACTAATTTTGTAAAATTCAAACCTTTTTACAGATTGTTTTTAAACATTAATCATCATGTAGGTTTAAAATAACTGCGAGGCTAAGTATTCCCATAGGCAGTGTGCTTCATTGCATCTAATGCAATAATTCACAGCTTCCTACTAAACGTTTGTAAGGATCTAAAAACAAACTGGGAAAGTTTAGAATTAGTTAATTGCCTTTATTCCCACAAAACGTGCCTGAAAGTGCACTGCCCTGCGGAAATTCATAGCTGTTGAAACCTGTATGATAATGAATGTTTAAAAAAAAGGATCTATAAAGAGATTTGTATTCTAAAAAAACTAGCCAATTATTCTTATTTTGTACTATCCAAATCTTTTCTAAGATCCTTTTGAACGCTTGTTAGAAGCCCATGAATTTCTACAAAAAGTGCCTGAAGGTAGATTAGGAATTTATAGCTGCACATATATTTAAATTTTCACGATCATAAGTGTTTCGAAGGATCGATAAATAATGTCCGATTTTTTTTTATAATACTAACAGCTTTCTGCTCACATTGAAATAAATCATTATGATTTTGGTTTGACAAACTGCATTCATATAAAAAAAGGTCAGTCACTAAAGATCCAATTTTGAACATAGCGGAAGAAAGCTCAAAATGTGACATATGAAAAAAATCAAATATGGTATCGAAGTCAATGATAAAAATTACATGCCAACTGAGGATAGCAAACAATTTCGCAAACTATGCCATTAAGACTTATTAGATTATCTTTAATTGATTTTACTAAAAATGTCTTGCATGAAAAGCACTGCGTTGAGAATTCTCCTGATAGAGGTTCCTTGGGTATTGTTACCAACAGTGTGAATAATTGGCTTGTTTTGTAAATTCCAAATTTATATGTACATTTTTTTCAACATTCAGTATCATATAGGTTAAAAATAACTAGGCAGCTATGGATTCCCGCAAGGCATGTCATCATTAGGAACTTTTTTTTTGCAGGACATGATTCCATAGCAAAGTCTTCTAATTACTGTTTAGAAGGCTCTTTAAATAAATTAGTACAGACAATTAGCTGAATCTCCATAAATTATTCTGAAGTCGATAAGTGATCTCTGATTTACCTTAATGCCGATAACAGTATCTTCGTCTAGCGCCTGCTTATCAATATCCCAGACCTCCAGTCCAAACCCTTCAGAGATGATACGTTTATGGGTCTGGTCCTCTTCAATTTTGAGCAATGCACCAAGCTTGTCGATAGTGTGCAGGATTCTGGGTAATCCGGAAAAAAAAAAACCAAAACAGATTGGCCAATACATTGAGGAGTGATTTTTAAATCTTACATAAAGGGCTACATAACAAAATAAACTATTTCCATTTTTTAATGAAATATTTTTTGTTTAGAGGCACAAATTGTTCATTTTTTTTTTTTTTGGTGGAGGGGATGGGGGGGGGGGGTCTTTATCAGAAAAGAATCCCTGTCTTACCATCCATTGTAATAATGTTGGTGATTAATCTTCATAAAAGATGCCAAAAGATTATAACCTTTAAAAAAAACAGTTTTTGTCTCTTCACGCAACATTCTAAGAATAGAGTTTTACCGCATTTTGTCCAGGAATTCTTCATGTGTAACATAGATAATCGGTTGTAAGAAGTCTGTTCCACTAATTTTAGAAAGAGCGACAAGCAGTGGATGTGTTACTTGACACATGATAAAATCGTGTGTAACAGTCAGTAGCTAGACTCTGTGTTCGGGCCGTAGACCTAGTGCGGTTTCAACTTGATGCTTTTTTTTTCAAATGAAGTCTATTTTTCGACATCTACACCAGCGAACAAAGGAGTTTTTAACAAATAATCTTTTTGATGCTAATATCTGTATAAGTGATGATTTTTCAAGCTCTTTCTCAGCTATATCGGTTTGTGGTTATGTTTTGAATTTTTAAAAATAATTTATATTTCAAGAAAGCTGACTATTAGCTGAATCATTCATCCTGCACAAGTTTAGCACAAATAGCTAAAACAAACCAGGGTTTGTAATACATGTTTTCTATACACTTAGGACAGAGTGGCTCTAGGGAAGAGTGCAAGTGTCTGTTAGTTTAGTGCATCTGTCCTGATATCTGCAGAGACCTTCTTTGGCGGTTCGAACTCCACACCATCGAGAGGTGTCATCTTTTCAGTTCCGCCCTGTCCGACACAGGTTTAAGTTTGATGTGCAAACTGGTGCGAGATAACTGTGTTGCAGACATCTATATGAAACGACAAATAAACATACAAAAAACTGGCTCTTCGATAAAGATAAATAGATTAGTAAGGGATATGACAAAATATAAAATTGTCTCTTAAAAACCTGGTAGTAGCGCCACTGCCATTCTGAGTGCCTCCCAAACTACTTTCAGGGAAGCGGCTGACTTTACTGACTGTATCCAAGAGGTTTTGAACAGTAGACTGAGGCAGCTTTTTACTAATGTTGGTGATTTCCTGCAGCGTGTCTGCGATGAGGATCACATCTTTTTCCACAGCCTCTTCTGGTTGAACTTCGCTTGTTAAGTTCCTCAGTTCCTCCGCGACTTTTGGAACGTCCTTCTCTTCAAAGGACTTTTTAAGCAAAGAGAGAAAAGTTAGAAGAGAATGTTGAAAATTTTGAAAGAGCCTCCACGGATTTACGCACCAAAATTAATTATATTGACCAGAGATCAGATCTTCAAGCTGCTGAGAAACAATCATGAATTCATAATTCAGAACCTACGAGGACACCAGGAATACAATACAGAGAGCAAGATCAGTACTTGAAATTAGTACAGGTACAAAGTTCAGGAAATTGTGGGTACAACGGCTGAGGAGAAAATTAAAACTATTTAGTTAATACAGTTCATATAATGAAAAGATTGAAACATCAAGGAATGAACAACAACAAAAAAAAGCTTTTTGGGAAAGCGAACGACAAAGAATAAAACTAAGCATAAAATTACATGGAGATATTGAGATTGGGTACTCAATTTTAACATTTCTTGAAATCCTCTCAAAAAAAGGAGTGAAGACATAGAGAAGGAAAGTGTGAAGGACAGATCTGGACAAATTCTGTATGGTAGCAATGCTCCGCATGTTGTATCGTCTCATCAGTAGCCACCCCTTGTTGCTATGTTTTGTATTTTTATAAATACTATTTATTATAAAATTGCTGATTATTAGCTGAACCAGTTATCCTGCACAAGTATAGTACAAATAGCTAAAACAAAACTAGAGCCCGTAATATGTTTTCTATACACTCAGGCCAATCTGGCTCTTAGGGAGGAGTGCAAGTGGTCGCGGGGTTAGTACATCTACCTTGATACCTGCAGAGACCCTCTTTGGGGGGTTCAAACTCCAAACCATCGAGAGGTTTCATCTTTTCAGTTCCACCCTGCCCATCAGAGGCTTAAGTTTGATATGCAAACTTGTACGAGACCTTGTTTGAAACTACGAAAAGACATAGAGCAGGAAAGTGTGAAGGATAATTCTGGACATTTCTTGGAAAACGAAAGATTTTCGTATGTTAGCTGTGCTCCTCTTGTTTTGTATCTCAATCATATATAAACAATAAAGACGTATACGAGAGGAAAGCGCTCGCCCACATATGGAAAAGATTCAATGAGACAACGTTCACGTACCTGTGACAGATCATGAAGTTGCCGTGTTATTGGACTTTCGTGATTCTTCGTTGTATAGTCACCATTATTGCTTACTGTTGTTGGACCCCATAAAAATGTACCGTTGTTGCCTTTAGTGCTTTCAGTAGAGGTAAGCAAGGTTCCTGTGGGATAAAGAGAACAAAATCAAATGAAATTAAGTCATACTTAATGAATGGTATCATTACCAAGAATCGGTACAACCAAAAAATAGAGAAGGTTATCTTCATCATAAAATTCAATAGTTTACCATGTCCTGCTTTTGAATTTCTTCACATCTGTTTAAGACCCCTTTCAATCTCTCTCAAAAATACAAAAAAAAACAACTTAGTTAAAGGAACTTGTCCTCACCCAATAAACTTCACACACAAATAGATGATTGTGCATCTTGAAAAAGCTAATGATTCATGTAGGTTGTAAATTGCAGACTCTTCATTTGTCTCCTTTTTGATTTACATGTAATCACACAAGAAATACATCTTGTAAATATACACCATCAAGAAAATTATACGACGGAATATTTCTTTCAAAACTATTTCGCCTGACAAAGAATCTTTTCCAATTAGGCATTCTTTGCCTGTGAACTTTTTTCCCCTGAGACTGCTCATTAACATCGTGCGCAAGTTTCTGGGCTGCTCCAAACTGCTCCTCCGCGGCCAGACAGCAGCTGATATACAGATATACACTCACCGCCACTTGTTTCCTCTGTGCGATCGGGGGGTAGACAACAAGCAGTTGTTTCCGTGGGACTTTTTGTAGTGGAACTGGGGAATTTTTTTATTAAAAGAATGGGCTCACCATTATTTTGTACGTGATCAAATTACAGAAAAGTGGCTAATCTATACTTTTCTAATTTATGTAAAAGTGCTTTTAAACCCTCATTACTAATTCCTCCGAAAAAGTCCCTTAAGATGCACATTGTCGCTGGAATTCATAGCTGCCCGTTAATTTTAGCCTAGATGACAATAAATGTTTGAAAAATGATATAAACATAGATTCGAAAAAGATAAGACAAAGTGTGAATAGAATCCATAAGTTTGATACCGACCTGGCAGGAACCGAAGAATTGCTGTCTAGAGGGGCAGGTACCGAAGAACTGCTGTCTAGAGGGGCAGGTACCGAAGAACTGCTGTCTAGAGGGGCAGGTACCGAAGAACTGCTGTCTAGAGGGGCAGGTACCGAAGAACTGCTGTCGAGACGGGCAGGTACCGAAGAACTGCTGTCTAGAGGGGCAGGTAACGAAGAACTGCTGTCGACAGGGGCAGGTACCGAAGAACTGCTGTCGAGAGGGGCAGGTACCGAAGAACTGCTGTCTAGAGGGGCAGGTACCGAAGAACTGCTGTCGAGAGGGGCAGGTACCGAAGAACTGCTGTCTAGAGGGGCGGGTACCGAAGAACTGCTGTCTAGAGGGGCGGGTACCGAAGAACTGCTGTCGAGAGGGGCGGGTACCGAAGAACTGCTGTCGAGAGGGGCGGCTACCGAAGAACTGCTGTCTAGAGGGGCAGGTACCGAAGAACTGCTGTCTAGAGGGGCAGGTACCGAAGAACTGCTGTCTAGAGGGGCAGGTACCGAAGAACTGCTGTCTAGAGGGGCAGGTACCGAAGAACTGCTGTCGAGAGGGGCAGGTACCGAAGAGCTGCTGTCTAGAGGGGCAGGTACCGAAGAGCTGCTGTCTAGAGGGGCAGGTACCGAAGAACTGCTGTCGAGAGGGGCAGGTACCGAAGAACTGCTGTCTAGAGGGGCAGGTACCGAAGAGCTGCTGTCTAGAGGGGCAGGTAACGAAGAACTGCTGTCTAGAGGGGCAGGTACCGAAGAACTGCTGTCTAGAGGGGCGGGTACCGAAGAACTGCTGTCTAGAGGGGCGGGTACCGAAGAACTGCTGTCGAGAGGGGCGGGTACCGAAGAACTGCTGTCTAGAGGGGCAGGTACCGAAGAACTGCTGTCTAGAGGGGCAGGTACCGAAGAACTGCTGTCTAGAGGGGCAGGTACCGAAGAACTGCTGTCTAGAGGGGCAGGTACCGAAGAACTGCTGTCGAGAGGGGCAGGTACCGAAGAGCTGCTGTCTAGAGGGGCAGGTACCGAAGAGCTGCTGTCTAGAGGGGCAGGTACCGAAGAACTGCTGTCTAGAGGGGCAGGTACCGAAGAACTGCTGTCTAGAGGGGCAGGTACCGAAGAACTGCTGTCTAGAGGGGCAGGTACCGAAGAACTGCTGTCTAGAGGGGCAGGTACCGAAGAACTGCTGTCGAGAGGGGCAGGTAC
This sequence comes from Elysia crispata, assembly GCA_033675545.1. Classification (NCBI taxonomy): domain Eukaryota; kingdom Metazoa; phylum Mollusca; class Gastropoda; family Plakobranchidae; genus Elysia; species Elysia crispata. The sequence goes on along the minus strand of JAWDGP010003928.1, from coordinate 25,687 downwards.
CGAAGAACTGCTGTCGAGAGGGGCAGGTACCGAAGAACTGCTGTCTAGAGGGGCAGGTACCGAAGAACTGCTGTCGAGAGGGGCAGGTACCGAAGAACTGCTGTCTAGAGGGGCGGGTACCGAAGAACTGCTGTCTAGAGGGGCGGGTACCGAAGAACTGCTGTCTAGAGGGGCAGGTACCGAAGAACTGCTGTCTAGAGGGGCAGGTACCGAAGAACTGCTGTCTAGAGGGGCAGGTACCGAAGAACTGCTGTCGAGAGGGGCAGGTACCGAAGAACTGCTGTCGAGAGGGGCAGGTACCGAAGAACTGCTGTCTAGATGAGGAGGCGTGACCACTTCGTTCTGAGGCGAGTTTATGGAGAGAAAGGTTATCATGATAACAATTTGTCATTAATTTTTAGATCTGAATTGTAAGATTCACGGTAGGGAAAAAAACCCAACATGTACAAAGATGTCTGAGGCTACAGTTGATTTAAAACAAAGCGCATTTCAATGATGTTTAGAAAATAAGCAACTGGTGCAAATCCTATTCTCAATAAACTTAGCCATGTAAATACAGCAGTTAAAAGGTGTAGGTACAAAAAAATTAACATTAAAAAAAAACACATGTTAAAACTCGTCTCATGTTAGTATTTCTTTCCTAACACCTTCACATAATTATAAGAAACTTAGGCTTTTTAATGATGAAAAAAAAGAAAGGAGCGCCAGGTTAGAGCGTTCGCCAGGATATCCCCAGGGACGTTCTTCTCAGGTTCAATCCGCAACCGTTGGCAAGTCTGCATTGCCCGGCAAGACCTTCAGTTTGATTATATAAAAAAAGGCATTTTATCGCCTTCTTGTGGAGTGGCCACAGCAAACAACAAATAAACAGAAAAAGACGGGGGCAAAAAAAAAAAAATTAGAACAGTTATAAAAAGTTTTATAAAATGCACACCTTTCTGGTTTATAAAGGCATTGTTTCGTTCAAAGTGAAAGTATCATAGAAGGAGTGTTAAATAATGCTAAAAAAAAAAAAAAAGGGAAATCTTTCTGGTCAACAACGGCATTGTTTCGTTCAAAGTCTTTATAGTGCTATAAAAATGGACATCATTCTGGTCAACAAAGGCATTAATTCGTTCAAAATCTTTATAGTGCTATAAAAATGCACACCTGTCTGGTCGATAAAAGCATTGTTTCGTCCAAAGTGAAAGTATGAAACAAAGGTTGATAAATAGTGCTATAAAAATTTACACCTTTCTGGTGGATAAACGCATTGTTTCTTTAAGCGTGAAAGCATCAAACAACAAGTGTTAAGTAGTGCTATAAAAATTTACACCTTTCTGGTGGATAAACACATTATTTCTTTAAGCGTGAAAGCATCAAACAACAAGTGTTAAGTAGTGCTATAAAAATTCACATCTTTCTGGTGGATAAGGCATTCTTTCGTTCAAAGTGAAAGCATCAAACTAAGGTTGTTAAATAGTGCTATTAAAAATGCACACCTTTTTTGTCGACGAAGGCGTTGTATCTTTCAAAGTTGTGCCAACTGTGGAGTAAGTCATAGGTTGCGATAAGTTTTGTTGTTGTTGTTGTTGTTGTTCACGTGCTAGGAAGCTATAGCGGAAGGAAAATTAATCATAGATGGATGATTTCTCCCTTCTCCCCCCCTCCCTCTCTCTCTCTCTCTCTCTCTCTCTCTCTCTCTCTCTCTCTCTCTCTCTCTCTCTCTCTCTTTCTCCCTTTATTTATCTATTCATTTATCTCTATATCGATCAATTTTTCTCTCTCTTTTTTATATTTGATACATATAATATATACACACATTTATATAATGTGTGTGCACATCTCTCCCATCTACATAACCTCTGATTGTCTGTATCTCTCACCCACTTTCCCTTTTTCAATCTCACATGCTGTCTCTTTTTCGCTCTTCATTAATCTTCATTTCCAAAAACAGCAATAAGAAAATAAGTCGGATCAGTAGTAGTAGTAGTAGTAGTAGTAGTAGTAGTAGTAGTAGTAGTAGTAGTAGTAGTAGTAGTAGTAGTAGTAGTAGTAGTAGTAGTAGTAGCAGTAGCAGTAGCAGTAGCAGTAGCAGTAGTAGTAGTAGTAGTAGTAGTAGTAGTAGTAGTAGTAGTAGTAGTAGTAGTAGTAGTAGTAGTAGTAGTAGTAGTAGTAGTAGTAGTAGTAGTAGTAGTAGTAGTGGTAGTAGTAGTAGAAGTAGTAGTAATATTAGTAGTAGTTGTAGCAGCAGCAGGGGAAAAAATGATCTCGCTAGAGGCTATTACTGTTTTTTCTCTCACCTAAGAAATCCCAAAATAGTGGCGAGATGTTTGAAGGTGGCAAAATTCAGCACTTAATAAAGTTAACCGGGAACAAACAGTCTAGAATAAGAGATCTTCAATAAAACCCGTGCTGATCACAATAACATACAGACTAGATTCTATTTGCAGCCAATTGTGGCTATGGACTTCCTCCTAAATATTGTCCAGCATGTTATGCCTGAGGAAAATGGACATTATGACAGTGCTAGTGACAAGAATGCAGGGAAAGTATTTGAATGTCAAACAGGTATTAAAGCATTTGGTGGGTTTATTTTATGGGCAACAACATATGGAAGAGGGGGGAAAGAAGCAAAAGAGAAAGGACGCTTTGAAAATTGGTTGGGGAAGAAAATGAAATTCAACAAAAAGGAAACTGCACTAAATGCAAAAGAATTTGAATGCCTCAAAGAAATAATTTGTTCTCAAGTTTTAGAGCACTATTCTAGAAAAAATTAAGGCGATGAGAAGAGTGACATTGCAGAACGAGAGATCTACAAAGATAACTTGAAATGGTCATCTATGCTGAAGCATTGATTCTAAAATGTTTCGTTGGTTGATTCACTATTTAAAACTTCTCATTAAAAGATGCTGTTTGTTGGTGGATTTACATTAAGTAGGAGATGATGGGAAAATTTCCTGAGACAATAGCAAACTGTCAAACGCTGAAACACATGTTGACTCTTGTACCCACGTTTCATCTTTACAGGTAACAAGCTGTGGTGTCCCCATTAATGTGAATAGGAATGTTTTATAAATCCATACATCCCGCTTGTCCTCAGTTTTTACAGATTCTATAATATACAAAAGAGGACTTTCGTGGTTATGTGCGCTAAAAATCCTTTGTTATTACCCAACCCACAAGTTTGAAACTTTGCAAACATCTACAGCATTCATGTGGCCAGGTCCTGATTTATAAAAAATCAATGCAAACTGATCTCCCCGATTTCCCCAAAAGGTTTTGTCAACATAGGCTAATTTATGATTATCAATTTCGGCGCCTTTTTGTCGTTCTTCGACAACGGAAGTCTTTCCCAATCGACTTTAGGAGTAGATCTAGGTTTAAATAACTGCGTGGCTAAGATTTCCCGCAAAGCAGTGTACTTAACGCAAAAATTCTGTAATTTTGTGTTTAAAATTAGAACTGTCGAGATATTTAGATGCTAGATAGAGGCATATATCTGGATCATATAAGTAAAGGAACAGATATCAAGACCATTTATAAGTCTCTTTGAATACACACATGCACCCCAGCCCTGGCAAATTGACACCAGGGTCCCGTTTGTAGAACTGGGTTTTCATCTTGTTGACTATATTGGTCTAAAATATAAAAGCTGACATTTCAAATTTTATTTAAACAAAGGGCAAAGTTTGATCAAAATATAGAAACAAAAACATACAAAAAAGGAACTGATTGATCACTTTACAAAATTATTATGCAATGGGAGATAATCGTAAAAAAACAACTTTGAATTATTGTTGTTTAGTTTCAAAGAAATAGAGTCTTCTAATGGATGTTTAGAAATCCAATGAAATGTTACCACTCTAAAATTACGAAAGTCGCGACATTGATAATCAACACATTATATATATATATATTTAGAAATACAACCAACAGCCATCCAGCAAGTTACACGATAAAAGAATTTTGCGTGTAGCTGAGACATTGAAATGAAAATATGACCAGGTGTCCCACATATCCTTACAGCAACAGCTTTGATGAGCGAATGATTTTTTTAAAAACTGAAACAAAAAGTTATTGTGAAAGGCAAAGGCGAACGATTCACATGATGTTTTGCTCTCAATTGCGCACATTGCTAGGTTTGTAAACATAGCCACAAAAGTTCAATTAGGGAAAGAAAGAACGTAAAAGCACAATTCAAGGAAACCAGAGACAGTTTGTTTTTTTTAAATGAGCATTCAAGCTATAAACTACAACCTACATGCTTCTATTGTAGCTGTAAAAAAATATTTGTTAGATTTCAGCTCAAATCATAGAACAAAAAAAAACAAAACAAAACACTGGAACCAAGACATTACGTCAAATGTCAACGGAGAACACTATGAGAAGCTAAGAAACAACAGATACTCAAAGCCAAAAAAATTCGAAGTCAAACCACTCATACTCTTCCACTTGGTTAGATTAAGAGGCCAATATACAGACAAAAAAGGAAAAATAGTTTGGTCAACGATCAACGGAATCGTGCACTCATTTCTAATCCGACCCACATTTTTATACAGAAACCACGTGAGCAGCACAAAGCTTCACCACATGAAGGCTACAAAAAATGTATGATTGCATAACACACATCTTACAAAGGTCACAATTACACCACGGGATTCTTTTTTTTTTCTGTAATAAATAAGAAGAGGAGTTAGTTCAACCGTACAGATCAGATGACAACAAGATGTCACACTCCGTGCATGGTATGACATAACTGTTGTGTAGTTTTCAAAGAAAAAAATTTTTTTCCTCCTTTAGCAATGTTTCACGAAGACTTTCTGTGTTAAATGGACCTAAGAGGCCAAGCGATAAACTGTAGATTGTCTCATCCTATTTTTGAGTGGCTCGATATGATGCTTGTATAACCATCAAGCATAAAACATAACCATTTGTGGCAAGTTTTAATCAATCTGTTCGAATATTCTTCATTTTTTAATTATTGTATTGATTATGGTAATTTGAGTAAATTTGAAAAAAAAAAAAAAGAATGTGAACAATGCAACCGTGGAGGTAATAGTAAATAGATTTATTTTTATAATTATTTTTATCATCATCATCATCATCATCATCATCATTATTATTATTATTATTATTATTATTATTATTATTATTATTATTATTATTATTATTATTATTATTATTATTATTATTATTATTATTATTAGTATTATTAGTAGTAGTAGTAGTAGTAGTAGTAGTAGTAGTAGTAGTAGTAGTAGTAGTAGTAGCAGTAGTAGTAGTAGTAGTAATAGTAGTAGTAGTAGTAGTAGTAGTAGTAGTAGTAGTAGTAGTAGTAGTAGTAGTAGCAGTAGTAGCGGTAGCAGTAGTAGTAGTAGTAGTAGTAGTAGAAGCAGCAGTAGTAGTAGTAGTAGTTGTAGTAGTAGTATCATCATCATCATCATCATCATCATTATCTTCATTTCCATCTTCAATATTCAAATTATTGTCAATTTAAAATACTACTCGCTCGCCCAGGGACCTCATGTAGCGAAGTTTAGGCAGTATAGAAACAACATGGTTTGGGCAGGTCTCTTTGCAGGGACAAAGATTTTCACAAAGCTGAACGTACAAGCACTTCCTCCAATAGGCTCGAACGTGTATCATCACTCTTTTCTAAAAAAAAAAAATTGAAAAAGAAAAGAAAAACAATTTTTTTTAAAGCTGTGGATCTAAAGTTGAGTCTTGATTCGACTGAAACCCAAGAGGTATAGAATGTAAACGATTTTTTTTTATTCTCAATTTCGCCTCGGAACCAAAGACACTAAATCTAAATGACCTATGGCTGAAACAGTTGTGATCTACAGCAAGTCAAGACCTCCATTGTAACACAGCATGTCACCGGAATTAACAAACCTTTGCACATTAAGAATTTTATTGATCTTTCTCAATTTAAGATTTTAACATAGTTAGGATGAAATAATACTTAGCAGGTAGTTTTCACTAAGTCCATCAGTCCGCTCATCAATAATATTATATTTTTCTAGCTGACACTTTCATACAGAATGCAAACATTTGTACTTTTGTTTACTCCAGTGACGTTTCTATTACTACTTAGGGAGGCCTCAGTTTCGAGGTAAATATGAGTAATAAATCACGGATTTTCTCAATAAGTTACTCGGAATTTAATCGGAAACAAATACCAATCACTCAATTCTTCAGTCTTAATTCCGTCGATAATTGTATGCTAACCTTGAAAAACGCACAACAACTCAAGAAAATGCAGTGCCATAAATATCACCCCATTGATTAAAAGAGCTAATATTCCTTGCGATGTGACAATACCATCCACTTCAGCTAGAGAACTATGCAGTGCTATAAATCTCACCCCATTGATTAAAATAGCTAACTTTCCTCGCGATGTGAAAATACCATCCACTTCAGCTAGAGAACTATGCAGTGCTATAAATCTCACCCCATTGATTAAAATAGCTAACTTTCCTCGCGATGTGACAATACCATCCACTTCAGCTAGAGAACTATGCAGTGCTATAATCTCACCCCATTGATTAAAATAGCAAATTTTCCTTGCGATGTGACAGTACCATCCACTACAGTTAGAGAACTAGGCAGTGCTATAAATCTCACCACATTGATTGAAATAGCAAATTTTCCTTGCGATGTGACAGTGCCAAACACTTCAGCTAGAGAACTATGCAGTGCTATAAATCTCATCGCATTGATTAAAATAGCTAACTTTCCTCGCGATGTGACAATACCATCCACTTCAGCTAAAGAATAATTCAGTGCGGCTCGTGCCTTAAAAAACATATCGGGCTAACTGAAAGCATAAAACTCAATGAAAGATCTAGATCTACCAGAGGTAGAATGTGTTAACGAAACGAAAAGTTCCAGCACTTGTGGCCTAACACATCAAAGTGTCTCGCAACAGTTACTGACAAGTGATAATGCAGCGCACACAACTTGCAGTGCAACAGCACACAAACAACAGATTAGCATAAGGTTCATGGGAGCTCCTAACAGTGATTGTTCTTAACAGGGAAAGGATAAGATTATGGGGAGGGGGGGAATAAGCGACTAAGCGTAGGGAACTAGGGATGATAAATTGGCCGATAAGGGCCATTATTTTCAGATGTCTGTAATATCACACCACCTTTGTCGGTCCCCACTCACTCTTCAGTGTTTTCAGTCATACCGTGTTGCCAGTTTGCACTAATGTTAAAATGATTGTTTTTTTCTATTCATACCTGGTTTCAAAGAAAGATTAAAACCCAAATTATGATGCATGTATAATTATTAATATTCACACTTAAAACTTTTGAAGAGAATCGACATAGAGACCATAAAAGCCTAATTTACAAATTCAATTTATAAAAGAGAATTTGGCTCAAGATATCACAAAAATTAGCTAAGTTCGGCATATCTCGGAATAGCCCGACTTGGATTATATGAAGATAAGAAAGCGGGAATTTTGATCCAATTTTTGTAGCACAAATTCTACAGAGCAGTCGGGAAAAATCACGTTTGCCCGGCAGGCATAGCGGGGCTTGGCACTGAGCATGAGATATCGGAAACAACGTGAGGCTGCTCCGACTGTACAACCAGGCGTGCGGAATATAAATCAGTCGCTCGGTGCCCAAGGCACTTTTGTATATTGACATAACCTCTTACATATAGATTCTATAGAATGTTAATTTTTCAATAGCAGTTTTTTGTTACATTGTAGTTTGTCTGCAAAATGACCTCTATTAGCGATTTAAAAAAATGTGGGGCACTGCCCAACATACCCATTTTCACCGGCCGCCCATGATGCAGTGCTATAAAATCACCTCATTGATTGAAGTAGCTAGCTATGTGACAGCACCATCCACTTCAACTTAAGAATAATGCAGTGCCATAATCTCACCCTATTGATTAAAGTAGCTAACTTTCCTTGCTATGTGACAGTACTATCCATTTCAACTTAAGAAAAATGCAGTGCCATAAAATTACCCCATTGATTAAAGTAGCTAACTTTCCTTGCTATGTGACAGTACCATCCACTTCAACTTAAGAATAATGCAGTGCCATAAATCTCACCCAATGGATTAAAGTAGCTAACTTTCCTTGCTATGTGACAGTACCATCCACTTCAACTTAAGAATAATGCAGTGCCATAAATCTCACCCCATTGATTAAAGTAGCTAACTTTCCTTGCTATGTGACAGCACCATCCCCTTCAACTTAAGAATAATGCAGTGCCATAAATCTCACCCCATTGATTAAAGTAGAAAACTTTCCTTGCTATGTAACAGTACTATCTACTTCAACTTAAGAATAAATCTCACCCCATTGATTAAAGTAGCTAACTTTTCTTGCTATGTGACAGTACCATCCACTGCTCTAACAACACAAAGGGCCTTTATGTATGAGAAGGTTTATGTCTTAATACTTTCAGTCTTACACCATATTGTGCATTTAAAGACTCTTACAGATATTTAAGAAAGGATAAAGAAAGTAACTTTTGTATACCTGTTTCTTGCTCTAATGGGCAGTTCCAGAGGGTATCTGGCAATGACAATGATTCAGCTACGGAAGGGTTGGACCTCACTTCTTTCAGGCAACTATCAATACTCCGGATGCTCACAGATTCTACTTGAAAATCGCCCACAACTTTGCCTGTCAACTGAAAATAAAATGAGAAACAAAGGTGTGTGGCGCCTCCTTTGGATTCAGTGGATTCTTGAGATCTTTATTCTCTCATATTAAATTTTTCTAATTTCAAGATTGCTTTACTAACCTTATCCTGAGTTCTGATGAATAAGAAATAAAATAGTTAGCAAACATAATAAGACCTTAATCTACTGGGAGATCCTTTAAATCAATCATTTATTGTGTAAATACGATTGGCGTGAAATTCCATGAGTCTTTCAACTTTTAGAGGCATTTTATGTACTGAATCAAAGTAACGTAATTTTACTTCTCGTAGACATCTTTCATAGTGTCCAGTAAAGCTAGCACCGCATTTAGCGATTCGCAATAATTTTCACAAAGTCTTATATGGTTTTTTCGATTGAAAAACATCATGCAAATATTCTTCCTTCTTACATTTTTTGGTCTTGGGTAAGATCTAAAACTTCTTTAAGGTTATTCCATCTCATTAGGTAAATATCTAGGTACAAACGGAGTGGGCAAAAATCGAACAAAAATATCATTGGATGAAATTTAGAGATCGGTTCAATCAATAGGCTTAAAATGGCAGAGCGTTTAGAAAGTGGAAAATTTGCTGTTATTCAAATTTTTTAACTTGTGCATTGATCAATTTTTAACTCTCTACACTTTATTTTAAATTTTAAAAAAAACTTATATCTGTGTAATGGGAAAAACTTTATTATGAGGCTTACATGTCCATCAAGAAGGCTCCTATTTCTATATTTGATAAAAACCATCCTAGAAGGAACCGCAATGTTGTCTTTGCGCTTTCACTCCTTTTAAAAATAAGGTCATCAATCAGTCCAAATTTGTTGCATTTTTCCACTTTTCTCCATGAATGTTTCATTGCTCTATTTACCTGCCCATATTGGTGAAGGACAGGGGTGGTAATCAGTTATGATTGAGCTTTATACCTTCTTATCCTAGTAAGACCTTGAAAGTCAGATTTAATTTTTGTTATACTACCATGTTGGAAAGAAAGGGGAATAATCAGTTATCATTATTCTTTTATTTACAGGTTTCCATCCTGGTATGGGAAGGGTTGTAATCAGTTATTATTGAGCTTTCTAGATCTCATCCTGGTAATAAGGGGGGAGGGGGTAATCGTTATCTTTATGCATTATAGACTTCCATCCTTGCGGGAAAAAGGGGTGGTAATCAGCTTTCTAGATGTCATCCTGGTAGGGGATGGGTGGTAATCAGTTATCTTTATGATTTATAGATATCCATCCTAGTTGGGAGGTCTATCTTGCACCCTTGCCCCCATATCCCCGCGACAATAGAATTAGGGCTCCGCATATTAAGATAACTTAGAAATTTCAGGCTCTACTACTATACTCGCACAACCTTCAGATCGTGGCAAGGGTTAAGTAATCGTGTAGATGAAATCTTAATGAGTGTTTTGTTCCATAACTATTAAACCTACCGTCTCACCCAATGCTAGAAGCTGATCAATCTTCTCTGGGTTTTCAGGGATGCTCACATTGCCGTTCGGGATGTTTTTATATATATAAGTCACCAAAGTCTTAGCTCTGAAATAGAAATATGAAGAAAGGTGCTACAGGACTTATAGTTGATTGCCTTTTGTTTGTTTTTTTTGATAAATTTTCCTCCTTTTTTCATAAGTTTTGTTTGTTTGTTTGTTGTTTGATATACCCAGCCCACAATGCAGTTCTGTAAGGTCTTTTTGGTTGTCAAATTGTAACAAAGGTTTTACACAAAAAAGTGTTAAGGTACTTGGCGTAAAATTCGATACGAAATTTAACTTCTCACACTATAAGGGGGGAGGGCCACACCCAGGTCATGACTCCCAGGTGTCTCCCTTCTATCTTTTTTTTTTTTTTTGGCAGGATTTGAATTCTCACCCTCATACTGGCTGGTTAGCCAACTGGTCTGATTTTTAATCCTTCTGAAAAAACCTCTCATTTCTCCTGCTCCAGATTTAGCGGGAACTGGTATCGGCTATTTCAGTCAGTAGCTTTAGAGCTTTTTTCTGTTTTTGAGTAGGTTATATTTGCTCTTAGACTGGAGGCAATAAATCCAATACTCCACCTAAATTTTTAAGTTCAGCTTCCACCACTTATCGCAAGTGCAGTGCAAATTTTTTTGGAGTAGTCTTTGAGTTTTGTTGCAGTAAGACAGGTTGGAAATGTGCTTTGTTGGTTGCATTGCTCGTTTTTACACACAAATTCTAACATTCTCCCTCAGACTTGACGTTCCTTTGTTGAAGTTACCACCACGAAAGCTTCAGCTAAGCATCTACTACTACTACTACATCGCCGTTCACATCCTAGTGCTCCGACTCTGACGCCTGGGTTGTCTCTCGGATGTTGGCTGATGAGTCTCCTCCATTGTGTTTTGTCTTCTGCTATTGACTTCAGATGGTTGAGGTCATTTCTTGCTTTTGCGTTTAAGCTCTCCTGCTCGTTTGCGACAGAGGTCTTTGTTGATGATTGTTGGCAGTGTTGTTATAGGCATTCCTTTAATTTTGTCACCTTTAAGAATAAAGTTGGCGTCCATATCTTTGTTTGCTGGCAGGTCTATATCTCACCTCAGAATATGTCCAAACAGGCGCCACCAGCTCTCAAGGATATTTATTCAGATTGGTTTTTCATTGCATTTTTTATACAGAGATTTATTTGTTATCTTTAATGGATATTTGATGTTAGGGATTTCTTTGAGCTGTTATCGGTGGAATGTATCTAGATTAGCTTCTTCTGTCTGTGTGAGAGTCCATGTAGGCCTACCACAATTGTATGTAATGATAGATTTTATTACTGCCCTTTAGAGTTTCACTTTTGTGTCTCTATATTTTTCCACCTCCAATCCATATTTTTTTCAGCTTTGTCAGTGCAGCAGTGGAAAGTTGTTTCCTTCTTTATGCGTCTTCTTTGTCACCAATGAATGATCCGACTTTCTTCATCCTGGAGAGAAACTGGAGAGCAAAGCTTCTGCGAAGCGTATTCAAATCAACAATTCTAAACCCAGTTGCTAAATCTAGACCATCATTACTTCCTAAATCAGTCACTAGACCAAGAGAAAACTGAGCCTATCTTCCTCTCAATCCATGTCAAAGTGGGCGTGGCACATTGTTTACCTTCTTTGATCTGACCAGATCTATATCTAGAGTTGTTGAGATGCGCAGATTGTTCTTGTAAATCAACTTCAGCACAAGAAAGATCTAGATCCAAAGTTTATCTCCTTGACCGTTTTCCACTGCTGTTTGCCACAAAACCTTATTGTCTTTGTATATTTAGGCTTATTCTTCTTGTCAGACCTGGTGATTACCCTAGATCTAGATTTTGATTGTCTCCAGTAAGTTTCTACTTCCTCCAACAGACATGCAATTGACTCAAATGCAAATGATTATATGTAAACAAAGGGGCCTCTAAAGTAGGGAAAGTGGTATTGTTTATTATAGAGAATAAAATAAGCCGCCAAATTTTAAATGGTCCAACATAGCTTGTTCCAACCTAGAAATGTCGACCTATGACCCCAACATGACATCAAAATCAGTCAAATGTACACTATTATAAATATGTATATATATATATATATATATATATATATATATATATATATATATATAAAAGTTACTGTACATCTCAGATACTTAAGTTACCTAAAAAATGATAGTGGGAATGCTCAAATCTAAAATTCATATTTTTCCCCCCTCTAGTATTGCCTCTTTGAAAGGATTGTCACAACAGATTAAGACAGCAGAGAATTAGTTGATAGTTGCATGTTGCATTTGTAAATCAAGATATAAAAGTGTGTGAATTTGATTATTACCTAATATTAAAAAAAAAACAAAGAACGTGCATTTTAATTAACAGTTTTTTCCCTTTCAAAGGAAAAATAATGAAGGACTTTGTGATACAATGCATTATATCCATTTGGAATGAAACATGTGTCTAACAGTGAAAACTGTCTATCTTTACCATCTCAACCAGAAAAAGGTCTTTTTGCGCAAGTCCTGGTACTAAGCCTAATTAAAGGATGACAAAATGATATACATACATACATACATTCATACACATTATTGTTTCAATATTCAGTTTTTGCTCTTGTTCTCAGCTTTTCAATTTATCATATAATGCATTTTGTTACAAAACCTTTTATCAATTTTAAATATTTTTTACAACTTCTGCCATGCTGCTCTACTGCTTTGCTCGTGACACAATTAAAACAATTACCTCAGAGATACGACCTTCACCCGATATTTCAACCATCGGTAAAAAGTAGCGTTTAGCCTTAATTCCATTACATCTCTACTTTCCCAGGCGTCAAACAGAAGTTCCAGTTTCAAAGTATTCCACCTCCTCGACCTCCTATTCTGTGGTTGGCTCAGTTGAAAACGAGCAAAGTAAAATTCCAAATCTAGAAAAAAGAAGATTTAAAAAGAATAAAGATGAACAACAAAACAAGGTTATTCTTTTTTGGTTGTTTTAAACTATGGAAAATAAGCTAATTCTGAACTTTTCAAGTCTGTTTTCAGATCCTTTCAAACACTA
>JAWDGP010003928.1:0-7500 GCA_033675545.1 Elysia crispata | reverse complement strand
GGAAAAAATTTCAGCCGACCTAGAAAATTATTTTAACAGTGCGGGATTTCGTAACCCTTTAAAATATGTAATTAATTATAATTGCTTAATGTTCTCAAAACATACGTGAGTTAAAACTGGAATTTGTTCATGAATCAGTAAAGTCCGTTTTACGCGAATAAAGGCGAGGCATGGGAGGTTGTGTGGTAGAGATTATGTCTGTAGATCTACAGACTTAAAACATGAGTGCCAGTCTCGGCGTGTATGGCGGATGACTTTGTTTTTCATGTTTACAACGAACTCTCTATCCGTCAGGACCATGTTTGGATTGCTGTAGAAGATGTGTGATCACCGTGCCATATTATTTTTCAACTACAGAAGACAATTAGGTCTTGAGAATGGCGTGAAAATGAGAAAACGAAATGGTTTTTTGCGGAAGTGCTTTTTTTATTGGCACTTGCTTCATTTTTGTCCTTTTCTAAGGAAATATTTGAATGACTGACTATATTTGTTTTAGAGTCATTGGCGCCTTATTTTAACACATAAATAAAGGAAGGGAAAAAATAATAGCGAAACAAAGCCTTGAATTGTATTTCGCGTGGTTAAGTAAAAGATTCAGAAAGAGACCATTGACAACACCACCAAAATTACCCGATAAAGAACTTTATCCTGTCCTCCTAAAAAGTCTCAAAATACAAAATAGGATCAAACCATTTTAGACCACTTGTACAGGGTCATGATTAGTGTGTCTCTCACTAGGTACTCTACACACACAGCCAAATTCAAAGAATGGCTTACCTGTTAGATTTGCGGATGAAAAGAGCGCAGCCGGTTTGGCTTATGTCAATTCCAACTTGAAGATTCCACTCGGCTGGATCGAACATAGCTCTAAACAAAACAGCATTTTGATTATGGCCATGATTATAGAGCAAACTTCAAAATAATAAAAAATAGCTTAGTTGAAGTTATTGGAAACTCATTAGGTTATGTTTGATATTGCTATCGATCTGAAGGCCCGCTTTGTTTGCTGATAGTTTGAATTGAAAAGGAGCTGGTCTGTCACAAGCTTCGCTCCTCATTCCTTTACGATACACATTATTTCTCCTGTGACAAGCTGGAGAAACATTTCAAAATCTGTACCTAGTGTTGATACAAGGAGGTCATATCATGGCTTTTTGACCCTTTTGAATTCGAAGGTTAAAAGATGGAGCCTTCCACTAAAAAGAATAGCCACCACCTTAACTATCTTAAATTCAGCAATTTTATTTTTCTATCTCGTGAAATATTAGAGTAATAGTTTTATAACTAAATGAATTTTGAAAAATATGTTGCATTCATATTCGGCTAACAAATTTTTAGCCGTTGATAAATTCTATAAGTGCTTCCCTTTCAAAAGAGTTCTCAAATGCCCTGTCTGGAACAGACATCGGCGATCATGATTCTCCACCTGTCCCTATCTTCCGTCATCCGCAGTAAGGCTATGTTGTCTTTGTTGTTTCCTGTCACAAAAGAACTCAAGCTATCAAGAAATGTAATCCTTTGTCTACATCTGCTTCTTGTACCTTCTATCTTGCCTGTAAGAGATACAAATTCCAGTCCCTTATGGCGACATATGTGGCCTAAAAATTTCAGTTGCCTTTTCCTTATTGTTTTTATGAGGGATCTCTCTTGGTTCGTTTCTTCTAATATCGATTCGTTTGTCCTCTTTTCTTTCCATGATATTCTTAACATTCTCCTGTAGAACCACATTTCCGCTGCCTCTAAATTTTTCTTGGTTTCTGCAGTTATTGTCCAAGTTTCGCATCCATATAAAAGTATAAACCACACATATGTTTTCAAAACCTTCAATTTGGTTGAAAATGATATATTTCTATTTTTAAGAATGGTGCTCATTTTTTGGAAAGAAGCCTTTGCAATGGCTATTCTCTTCTTAATTTCAGTCCTGCATTTACCGTCAGATGTCAATGTATATCCTAGGTATTTGAATTTCTGTACTTGCCTGGTTTTTTTCTCCTTGCTGAAAAGCTTGCATTCTGGATTGTTTTTCTTCTTAGATACTACCATACATTCAGTCTTTTTTACATTTAGAGACAATCCCAGCTTTTCACTCTCTTCTACAACAATATTTAGAAGCCTTTGTAAATCCTCTTCCGATCCTGCTAATAGAGAAGTATCATTGCATATCTTAGGTTGCTCAGATTTTCACCATTCGCTTTGAGTCCTTCACTTTCATCCAAGTTTCTTAAAATTACTTCACTGTACAAGTTGAACAGGTCTGGCGACATCACACAACCTTGTCTTACCCCCCTTTTAATATTTGTGTACTCACTGAGTTCTCCATCTACCCTTACCGCAGCAGTTTGATCCCAATAGAGATTTCTAAGCACCCTCAAGTCTTTTCCGTCAATATCTAGCTGATTCAGCATCTCAAACAACTTTTCATGCTTTACCTTGTCAAAAGCCTTAGAATAGTCAATAAAGCATATGTAGAGATCATTTTGAACTTCAATACATCTTTCCATTAACATTGATAATGTGAATATTGCATTCCTAGTTCCTTTGTCAGGGACAAAACCAAATTGTGTTTTAGCTATCTCTGGTCTTAAGCTCTTGCGCATTCTAAGCATCAGTACTTTCAGTAGAACTTTGGTAATGTGGCTCATCAGGCTAATTGTTCTATGTAGCTCACACTCAGTGGCACCTGGGATTTTTGGCAAAGCTATAAATACAGATTTTGCCAAGTCTTCTGGGATTGCTCCACTATCATAAATTGCATTGAGAAGTTTAGTTGTCATCCCTATACCCATTTCTTCTAGAGCTAGAATTATTTCTATTGGTATCCCATCGGGACCTGTAGCTTTCCCACGTTTCATTTTTCTTATGGCTGCCTCTACTTCTGCTTTTAAAATTGGTGGGCCATCTGTGTTTTTCTTTATTGCAGGTCTCTCTCCTCTATTGTCTTTGAAAAGCTCCCCTATGTATTCTGACCATCTGTTCAAAACATCTTCTTTATCCATTAGCACTGTTCCGTCTTTAGATTTAATGCAGTTTGTACTGGTGCAGCTCTGCTTTCCACTTACTTCCTTTATCTTTGAATGCATATATTTACAGTCTAAATGTTGATTTTGCTCTATTTCTTGACATTGTTCATCATGATTGTTGCGTGGGATTGTACAGCAGTAGTTTCCCGTTGCCTTCCGTCGGTTTGTCTACAGTTTACTCTGGTAGCCTTTAGTGTTCCAACACTGACCTGCAAGGCAGCAGGGATCATGCAGATGGCTGTTGACTGTACTTCAGTTCTTCCACCCTCGGGCTCTGCACAGTCCCCATGACACAGGTTGTACTGGTTTACATAGAAATATACACTTGGTAATTTCTGAAGCAAGGGGCAAGAGTTCTAATTTTTTTTATTTCATCTTAGCCAATAGAATTTTTTTAGCTCTACAGAGACTCTCCATCGTTAGCTGTATTTTTTTTACAACTTTTGGTGAATAGTTGAAAATTTTTTTTTCTCCAAGTCTTACTATTCGAGGTTAGGGCTGCAATGGCGAGCATAAAGCAAGAAATTTATTTCAGTTGCCAAAAAGACGAAACATCAAATAAATATATTCATGTTTGGCAGTTCTGACCTTATAGGGGTCACCGCCGTTTCTTGCATAACCTGGTTGTCTTGTTTAAAGTAACCTGACCAGAGATTGTTAAGGCCTGAGGGGAACAAAACAAAAACATAAGATTAGAATATTTGGCTTCACGTTCGAGATAAATTTGGCCTAAAAAATGCGTTATAACCTTTACTTTCATAACTGTTTTGTATAAAATAACAATCATATTCATGAAAAATCTGATTGTAATTTTCCATAATGATTTATGAAACCCAAAAAGTTCATTTTCTTTTATTGATTCACTCTTGAAAAACATAAGTTTGTGCTGTAAAAGTTTATTCCTAATTTTCAATTAAAAAAAACCAAGCCAGATCACAATGTAAAATTCGTTGGGATGCCACACAAATCTTTCGAAGTTGCAATAGAGAAGGTCTACTTGGTATCGTGGCTAAGGAAACAGATCTATCTAATAATGCGATTTTTATTTTAGCAAGTTGAATTTCCGTCCCCGCCCTTCTTAGCCAGATCTCATCCCCTTTATATCCAATCTATCTTTACTCATCTGATGAAGTTTATGAAAAACTATTAAAGAGAATCTCATATAAAGTGATGATAGTAAGCTGAAAAATACATGAGTCTGTATAAGCTAAATTTTATTGTTTGTAAAGTCTTGTTGACCAGAATGTGTAAAAGTTTGCTGAAGAGAATGAGTAAAGGCTTATAAAGCAGAATATGAAAAGGCCTGTTAACTAGACAGTGTAAAGATCTATAGGCCTAATACGCATGTGAAGGCCTGCTGTTAAAAGCAACATGTAGAGGCCTGTTAATCAGAATGTGTGAAAGCCTGTTGATTAGGAGGTATGCAGCATTGAGTCTGCATTCCGTGAATAAAAAAAAAACATATTTTCCTCTTGGAAGTTTAATCCGCCTATCATGTATTGAGCAAGATGGGCCTAAATCTGTTACTCCAACTAGATAAAGTTTCTCACCAATGAAGCGCTTCTCGTAGACAACAGTGGTGCTTGGAAGTGCTCCGCCTTTAGATCTGCAGAACATACGGGCGTCGTCCCAGCTCATGCGTGTATTATTCTCAATGAAGCACACTTGATTATCACCGGCAGTGACATTTTGCATTGCGTCACCATTACAGGCTATGAGATGAAAAAGGTTGAGGGGTGGGCAGAGAGAAGGGGGGTTGGAGAAAAGAGGGAGGTGAGATACATTAATCAATACAGAGAGACAGACAGACAGACAGAGACAGAGAGAGAAGTGAAAGGAAGAGAAGAATAAGAGAGAAGAGAAGGATAGATGAACTAGGAAAAGAAAGCTGCGAAAAGGAGAAAGGTGTCAGAGAGAGTTGATATAGACAGACAGAGATAAGAAGCTGTGGAGTCACATTAGCTCGGGAATGAAAGAGTTAAATCAGCGACCGAAAAAGATGTGTATGTGAGCAAAAAAGAAGAGGTAAGAAGATCAAAGAGGGATGGAAAAGGAAAGTTAGGATCTGGTATAAAGAGAGATAGACAGAATGAGAATGCAGTATAACAAAGACTGCTCTATGCAACAATTTAAAAAAAGCTCATATTTAGCTCATTTCAGTCAATATTAGGGCATTGATTCTAAAGAAATCAACGTATTAAATGTGTCGTGCGTCGACTATCAAAGAAGTGTAAACCGGAACTCACGTTTATGTATTCGATATGCAAATCTATTCCTTCAGTTATCACATAGCTCTTTAGACCCAGAAAATCAAAAAAGCATCTAAAATGTAGCTTTCATTGCAGAATGGTAAAAAAAAATAAGAAGACGTCTTATTATTAGTTTTAATTTTTTAGCAAATTTTACAAAGAGCTAGATCAACTTTAAGATATTGATCCTTCTTGATGAATTCAAACTGCTTCCCGCAAATCGTGAACAAAATGCTCTAGGCATGGGTAGGGTAAATTGTCAAATTCTTATGCCTTTATCAATAGCGGTTATCATCAAAATCTACAGTTATCGAAATTTCCTGGACTTTTCTTTTAGAAAAATTCCTTTTGCTTCATGCGGCTTTAAGGTGAAATGCTTTTGTTTTTCGAAAGTTATAATACGTATAAAAAATACAGAACACGACAAGGTCATATATACTAAAGCATTACGCATAGATTAAATCGGCTCATTACCCTTAAGGAAATTGAATTCATGACGAAATTTTTAAGAATTTTTCGATTCTAAAAGCCAGCATTTTCAGATACTCAGTGTTAGCTTTTTAATACAATTATAGGTAAGGTTTTGTTTTCCATCTGCCTTTATCTTGCCCCTTGTTAACAATACGTGTTTATCAACATAGAGTTTTTGTTACTTCATAAGATGCGTGTGAATTATATTATATCTAAAGCGTTTAAAATTTTTATCTTTGATACAGTATGTAATTTTTATGACGAACATGTAACTCAAACTTTATTCCCTAATGCGAATAGCAGGAGTTTCCATATTTTTTATGTTCTTTATGATTGGACTGAGATTAAGCATATTTAAATACAAACTGTAAACTTTCTCAGTTACTGACTGAAAAATTTTTCAGAAACTCACTGTAAGCATTTTTAGATAGTGAATGTAGAGTATTTTCAGGTACTTACTGTTTACATTTTCAGATGCTTACTACAAGCTTTTTCAGGTTCTAACTCTAAACATTTTCAGTTACTTACTATAAACACTCTAGGTACTGACTTTAAACATTTTAAATACTCACTGTAAACATTTTTAGATACTCACTGTTCACATTTTTAGATACTCGCTGTAAACATTTTTAGATACTCACTGTTAACATTTTTAGATACTCACTGTAAATATTTTTAGATACTCACTGTTAACATTTATAGGTACTCACTGTTAACATTTTCAGATACTCACTCTGAGTTAATGCCTGATGAACAAATCCAAACAAGAGAGCTGCAGCCAGAAGCCATCTTGTTCCCATGGAAGGAATTAGGATTCTGAAATAAGTGGCCATATTTTGTCGGATTTGGGCCAAGCTGAACTTTTAATGAGCCTGAGGATCACAACCCTAAAGGGTTCTTTGGAAGAAAAAAAAACTCCCTGTGAAGTAATCAGAAACGTGTGAGGCTTTCCAGTTAAAAAGGACGAATTTTTATGAGAGTATCTTCTGATCTTTTATCAACAATCTACAGCCTGTTCAATCGCGTCATCATCTATTGATCTGCATTCAAGAATGAGAAATTCATCAGTTAGAAAACATGAATTTTTCACAGTTCCCATAGTACGAGAGCTTAGTTTAATTCTAAAAAAGTCTGAATAGGGCTCGCAATTTTAATGCTCCCTTCAAGTTGCTATGATTTCTTGCATGTTCCTTAGTATCTTACAATGGTTGTAAATTTCAAAATTTTGTCTCTTTTATTATTATTATCTTTTTTTTTTAATGAAAACGAAGAGCGATTCAAAGAGATTTCTTAGATAAGGTTCGTCAGAAGAAACAAATGTGACTGAAATCCTTGAGAAGATCAACTGTTAAAGCTCATATTGTTTTATTTTAGTTCCATAAAGGAAGACTGAGACGCAGATAATAAGCGTTGTCGTCAATAAAACAGCAAGTGTGAAAAATTTAATTTAATCAGCATTTCCGCGACGCCTTTGAAATGTGAGTGATTCGCACATTATTAATTCCATGAAGCAAATATTAGAGAGAGAGAGAGTGTGTGTGTGTCTGTGTGTGTGAGAGAGAGAGAGGGAGAGACAGAGAAACAGGGAGAGACAGATAAACAGAGAGAGAGAGAGAGAGAAGAAAAAGAAGAAGAAGAAGAAGAAGAAGAAGAAGAAGAAGAAGAAGAAACTTATAAAATCAAATTCTCAATGCCCAGTAAAAAATCATAAGCTTCCTTGAGTGATAGTTTCGTTGTAGCACAAACTTAATCACGTTTAA
>JAWDGP010003927.1:32500-51084 GCA_033675545.1 Elysia crispata | reverse complement strand
TGAGTTGAAGTTATATACCCCTCCTCCCTCGCAGAATAATAACCCGCAATGATAGAGATAGGATAACCGACAGATATAAATTTCTTTATTTACGAGTACTTATCCATAGCGCGCTCTCTGTGTTATCTCATAGAACTTTTCCACTGAGTGAACAGGGAGCCCGTTTTATTCCGCTTTGTAATTTTTAGCAGAGCTCTATATTTACATAGGATTTGTTTAAGTAGTTGTCATCCATGACTATTGGTGCATTCTGAGAGCAATTTTTATTTTTAGAGTGTATAAAAATTTTTTAGTTCACTTGATGAAAATGTCGTGTTCATAATAATTTGTTTCCATAAAGCAGTAGCCTTGGTGATAAGTTCATATCGTATTGCTAAATATCTTATGCTAAATATTATTAACTGTGCTGTAAGGAACTTTACGTGGATAGATACGTGACTCTCTTTAATACACACTCACTGTACTTTAAAAAAAGAGGAACATATTTGCTTCAATTTCAAGGACAACTGGAGTCTAAGAGAACTTTGTCCTCGAACGTGACGTCAAAATTGCTACCTTGGTGGCCTAAAATGAATTTGAATTGGAAGGACTTTAAGATACCATGTAACCCATGCCAAAAAGGTTCTGGTCGTTGAAAAGCCAATTTATGTTAATTAACTCGGGTCCTCAGTTAGAGAGGGAGAGAGAGAGAGAGAGTGAAAGTGAGTGTGTGTGCCAAGAACCTGACATCGAGTCGGAGAGAAAAGAAAAAAGAAGGCGAGAGAGGGGAGAGAACGAGAGCAAGAAAGTGTCAGAGAGAATGCTCATGAAGATATTAAAAAAATCTATAATTATTGATTCTCAAAAAGATAAATGAAATATAGAGATAACAGAAAAACAAGGGTACGCGTCATAAAAAACGAGGAAATTTCAACAAGATAGATGTAAATGAACCCTTCGATTTTGACGATGGTTCAGTGTTTTCCTCTTGTCGCTGTCGGTGGATGTTTACCATAGGTAAAAACAAAAAAAAATGAATAATGCACAAGAATTCAGTAGGAGGAGAGCGTGTCTCTCGAAATACCGTAATATCTCCAATTTATGAAGCGTATCTCTGAGGTAATGGAAACAAGAATACCAAAGAAAGCTAAAAAAGAACACAAGAAATGGATGAACAAAGAAATTCTTGAACTAATGGAAGAAAGAACGAAATCTAAATCAGATCAGGTAAAATACAAAATGCTGAACAAAGAGGTGAAAAAGAAATGCAATGAGGCAAAAGAAAAAAGGATAAATGAACAATGTCAAGAAATAGAGCAAAATCAACATTTAGACAGTAAATATATGCATTCAAAGATAAAGGAAGTAAGTGGAAAGAAGAGCTGCACCAGTACAAACTGCATTAAATCTAAAGACGGAACAGTGCTAATGGATAAAGAAGATGTTTTGAACTGATGGTCAGAATACATAGGGGAAGCTTTTCAAAGACAATAGAGGAGAGAGACGTGCAATAAAGAAAAACACAGATGGCCCACCAATTTTAAAAGCAGAAGTAGAGGCAGCCATAAGAAAAATGAAACGTGGGAAAGCTACAGGTCCCGATGGGATACCAAACGAAATAATTCTAGCTCTAGAAGAAATGGGTATAGGGATGACAACTAAACTTTTCAATGCAA
This sequence comes from Elysia crispata, assembly GCA_033675545.1. NCBI lineage: Eukaryota > Metazoa > Mollusca > Gastropoda > Plakobranchidae > Elysia > Elysia crispata. The sequence goes on along the minus strand of JAWDGP010003927.1, from coordinate 49,429 downwards.
TTTATGATAGTGGAACAATCCCAGAAGACTTGGCAAAATCTGTATTTATAGCTTTGCCAAAAATTTCAGGTGCCACTGAGTGTGAGCTACATAGAACAATCAGACTGATGAGCCACATTACCAAAGCTCTACTGAGAGTACTGATGCTTAGAATGCGCAAGAGCTTAAGACCAGAGATAGCTAAAACACAATTTGGTTTTGTCCCTGACAAAGGAACTAGGAATGCAATATTCACATTATCAATGTTAATGGAAAGATGTATTGAAGTTCAAAAGGATCTTTACATATGCTTTATTGACTATTCTAAGGCTTTTGACAAGGTAAAGCATGAAAAGTTGTTTGAGATTCTGAATCAGCAAGATATTGACGGAAAAGACTTGAGGGTGCTTAGAAATCTCTATTGGGATCAAAACTGCTGCGGTAAGGGTAGATGGAGAACTCAGTGAGTACACAAATATTAAAAGGGGGTTAGACAAGGTTGTGTGATGTCGCCAGACCTGCTCAACTTGTACAGTGAAGTAATTTTAAGAAACTTGGATGAAAGTGAAGGACTCAAAGCGAATGGTGAAAATCTGAACAACCTAAGATATGCAGATGATACTTTTCTATTAGCAGGATCGGAAGAGGATTTACAAAGGCTTCTAAATATTGTTGTAGAAGAGAGTGAAAGGCTGGCATTGTCTCTAAATGTAAAAAAGACTGAATGTATGGTAGTATCTAAGAAGAAAAACAATCCAGAATGCAAGCTTTTTAGCAAGGGAGAATAAATCAGGCAAGTACAGAAATTCAAATACCTAGAATATACATTGACATCTGACGGTAAATGCAGGACTGAAATTAAGAAGAGAATAGCCATTGCAAAGGCTTCTTTCCAAAAATGAGCACCATTCTTAAAAATAGAAATATATCATTTTCAACCAAATTGGGGGTTTTGAAAACATATGTGTGGTCTATACTGTTATATGGATGCGAAACTTGGACAATAATTGCAGAAACTAAGAAAAATTTAGAGGCAGCGGAAATGTGATTCTACAGGAGAATGGTAAGAATATCATGGAAAGAAAAGAGGACAAATGAATCTATATTAGAAGAAACGAACCAAGAGAGATCCCTCATAAACACAATAAGGAAAAGGCAACTGGAATTTTTAGGACACATAATTATGTCGCCATAAGGGACTGGAATTTTTATCTCTTACAGGCAAGATAGAAGGTACAAGAAGCAGAGGTAGACAAAGGATTACATTTCTTGATAGCTTGAGCTCTTTTGTGACAGGAAACAACAAAGACAACCGAGCCTTACTGCGAATGACGGAAGATAGGGACAGGTGGAGAATCATGATCGCCGATGTCTGTTCCATACAGGGCATTTGAGAGAGAGAGAGAGAGAGAGAGAGAGAGAGAGAGAGAGAGAGAGAGAGAGAGAGAGAGAGAGAGATCTGCATAAGAAGTGGACAAAAAACTACAACATAGATTATAAATAATAGTGGAGCTCCTTTCAATAAATATATGCAACTTACTTGTCGTCGAAAAACTGTTGCAATGTCATCGAAAAAGAAGTAAATTTGAGATAATATATATATTAGATGGATAAATATAGAAGATCTTACCTTAAATTCTCTTCATACGACACTCCGCTTGAAACAGCAGGAAAAGAATTTAAGGTAAGACCTTCTATGTCTATGAAAAGCTCCCACAGCTGACCACTTATCAATTTTTCTAACTAATCTTCAAACTATATATATTATTATATATATTAGATAGATAGATAGATTGAGTGATAGATTGAGAGATTAATAAAAATATTGGCATTTTAGATAATTACGTAGATCTTCGTTCAAAAAAAAAATGGGTGGGCAAAAAATTGACATAAATACAGTGATAGATAAAGACAGATATAAAAAGAGATCGGTCAGTTGATAGATAGATAGACAGCTAGATGGATGGATGGATGAATAAATAATTTAGTAGATAGATATAGATAGATGGATATATAGAGGGGAAAAAACTTAGATAATAAGACATATATGTTGATAGGTTTATAGTGGATAGTTAAAAGAAGACAAATGGTTAGCTTGACGGTAACTATAAATAAACGGATGAATGATGGGCTGATACATAAAGGATTGTGGTAATAATGACGATGGTGATGATGTTGATGGTGATTATCATGGTGGTGGTGATGATTATAATGATAATAATGATGAAAACCACCTAAATACAACTACAGGGCCATCGGGTCAGCCAGGAGCAATTATCTCGCTTCACTGAGCACAGAAGCAGTAAAGCATGGCTATCGGGTTACAGGGATAGACTCAAACTAAAGTGACCAAATCAGAGCAAGATAAACGGCTGTGTTTTCCCCTGTCTTTTATTTAGAACTAGCAGCGACGTCCTACTTTGTCTCCTGTTCCCGGGTCTTCTCGTTTAGAACTAGCAGCGACGTCCTACTTTGTCTCCTGTTCCCGGCTCTCCTGGTTTAGAACTAGCAGCGACGTCCTACTTTGTCTCCCTCTTGCCGGCTCTCCTGGTTTAGAACTAGCAGCGACGTCCTACTTTGTCTCCCTCTTGCCGGCTCTTCTGTTTTAGAACTAGCAGCGACGTCCTACTTTGTCTCCTGTTCCCGGCTCTTCTGGTTTAGAACTAGCAGCGACGTCCTACTTTGTCTCCTGTTCCCGGCTCTTCTGTTTTAGAACTAGCAGCGACGTCCTACTTTGTCTCCTGTTCCCGGCTCTTCTGGTTTAGAACTAGCAGCGACGTCCTACTTTGTCTCCTGTTCCCAGCTCTTCTGGTTAAGAACTAGCAGCGACGTCCTACTTTGTCTCCTGTTCCCAGCTCTTCTGGTTAAGAACTAGCAGCGACGTCCTACTTTGTCTCCCTCTTGCCGGCTCTCCTGGTTTAGAACTAGCAGCGACGTCCTACTTTGTTTCCTGTTCCCGGCTCTTCTGGTTTAGAACTAGCAGCGACGTCCTACTTTGTCTCCCTCTTGCCGGCTCTCCTGGTTTATGACTAGCAGCGACGTCCTACTTTGTCTCCCTCTTGCCGGCTCTTCTGGTTTAGAACTAGCAGCGACGTCCTACTTTGTCTCCTGTTCCCGGGTCTTCTGGTTTAGAACTAGCAGCGACGTCCTACTTTATCTCCTGTTCCCGGCTCTCCTGGCTTAGAACTAGCAGCGACGTCCTACTTTGTCTCCCTCTTGCCGGCTCTCCTGGTTTATGACTAGCAGCGACGTCCTACTTTGTCTCCCTCTTGCCGGCTCTCCTGGTTTATGACTAGCAGCGACGTCCTACTTTGTCTCCCTCTTGCCGGCTCTTCTGGTTTAGAACTAGCAGCGACGTCCTACTTTGTCTCCTGTTCCCAGCTCTTCTGGTTAAGAACTAGCAGCGACTAATTTATGGTTGATCGACCACTTAACTCCGTCCAATGATATTTTTTTCTGGCTCATTCTCGGCACTCCTGCCGGTAACTAGACGTCCGCCATGATGAAAGAGAGAAGGTGTACCTACTACTCAAAGTTAAATCTACATCTAGTTTCTGGATCTTGTCAATAAAGAGGAATAACCTTAAAGAAGTCAAGACCAAAATTTCCCAGAATACTGGAATAAATGGTTTTTTTCCCCCAGATGAACAGAGAATAACATTTTGAGGTCATAAAAGACAGGGGCGTAATATTAAAAAGTCACCCACATCGAGGTGAAGACCTGACATAACTTTCATATTAAATTAATTCTTATCTCTTTTTTTTTCGTATTTTTGTAAGCTTTCTACTGTTCGCGGGGCCTTGTTTAAAATCTGAAACATTATTTTTTTTACATGGGATAAGGTCTGCTGCATCCTCTCTCAATACCGGATCATAGCTAACACTAATTGTTATTCCCTCCCTGGCCTCGAAAAAAAAAAACCCAGATCAAGAAATTAATGATGAACTTACAAACAATATTTCCCGTTTATATAACTCAACAGACCAAACCATTTTTCGCCTCAAGTCCTTCGTCTCATTCACCCTTACAAGAAGCACTTAAATTTTTTAGATGTTTTCGTATTGTACAAAATAAAATCAGTGCTGCGCTAGGCGCCAAGGTAAAAGCCTACATGATTTTTCACATACCTGTAATACCTGATAAAAATGACATGACTTTTACCACACAACGATTATTGCAAACGACGTAGAAGTTAACAGATTGGGAATTTGTATAATAATTTATATAATCGTCATAATTATTCGTTTTGACTTTATTTTTCTTTCATTGACATCATTATTATTATTTTTTTTTTTGGTAATTTTATTTTTTTCTTTTCGTAAGTTAAAAGAACAACCCTGCTATCGAGTGCGAACACATTATTTCTTTTGAAAAAGTTTCTGTTTCGTCTCAACCGTGAAGGATTATGAAAGGTTATGATAAAATTTCATTGAAAAATAATTTGTGCGACCATTATTAAAAAATAAATTTGCGTAATCTATATTTAAAAGAAAGACAAACAAAAAATTTTCGGGCTAAAAATTATGAGTCTTATTCTGATTTTGTCTTAAAATGTTATTTTGTGTCCCCCAGCTAATCTCTCTCTCTCTCTCTCTCTCTCTCTCTCTCTCTCTCTCTCTCTCTCTCTCTCTCTCTCTCTCTCTCTCTCTCTCTCTCTCTCTCTCTCTCTCTCTCTTTTCAAATATACCTAAGCATAAACTCACACTAATTCCATTATTCTACAAGTACGTAATTCACCAATTAAACATAGAAAACCTATAAGCTGCTTCCAGGATTTCACAATAAGAGAACACATCTAAATCTGATGTATGAATATTAGTTTCACTCTTTTGTTTTACAATAGTGTTTGTGGCAACAGCTGCAATATCATTCATCGCTGTCTTTGTCAAAAATTATAAAGCTGAATAAGATATTCTTTCAGCTTGAGTGCTTACTCTAATTTCATTGCAATTTTATATGTAAATAATATTCAGCGAAGTATAACATGTCTAAACCTTACTAGTTGTCTTTCAAGAATTAATTAAGGACGCAGGGCATACAAAAATTAAAGAGGAAATACTGGACATTAATATTTGACAGCTGAATATGGAGTAACAATTCCTCTAATTCTTAGAGCTTAACGCATAATGATGGTTACAAGATATGGATCTTTGATTGCCACGGATTGCTTACGTCTGTGTCAGGTGGCGTGTAATGCCCTGAGGTTAACGAAAAAAAAAAAAATTCAACAAGCATCCCCAAGTTCAAGCAGTTCCATTGGGCAAATGGTAGAACGCAGGTCATGTCATTTGAAGGAAGGATTTGCGGCTGGTTAGAAACCAATTTGTGATTGGTGGGTAAATACCTTAAGATTTTTATGTTTAACGTACACTCTATGTCCAACGAGTTTTTTTTTTCTTTGCTTTTTTTTTCTTTTTTTTTTTTTTTACTGATACGCAAAACAAACATCTTTAAAGTTGATATTCTTGTCGGCCATAGACCAGGAAAAATCTGTGAAAAGGTCAATTCTCTCTCTCTCTCTCTCTCTCTCTCTCTCTCTCTCTCTCTCTCTCTCTCTCTCTCTCTCTCTCTCTCTCTCTCCCTATCTTCCCCTCTCTCTCCCTCTCTCTCTCGATGCCTCTCTCTCCCTCCCTCCCTCTCTCTCTCTCTCTATCTCTCTCTCTCTCTATCCTTTCACATCCTGCCAATATCCGACGGCAGTCTTTTTTGATGATTGTTAGCAGTGTTGTTATCGGCGTTCCTCGAAATCTATCATCTTTAAGAACAAAGCAAGCCTCCATAGATTTGTTAAATGTTATGTCTATATCTCGCCTCAGCATATGTCCAGACAGGCGCCACTAGCTTTCAAGGATGGTTATTGAGATCGGTTTTTCGTTGCATTTTTTATACAGAGATTTGTTTGTTATATTTACTGGGTATATCATATTAAGAACTCGTTTGACCTGTTTAGCTTCTTCTGTTTGTATTAAAGCCCATTTGCCACAAATCTATGTAAGGATTGATTTAACTAGTGCCTTATAGATTTTCACTTTTGTTTCTCTCTTTTTTCTTTTCACCTCCTATCAAGATGGTTTTAACTTTTGTCAGTGCAACTGCGAACAGTTGTTTCCTTCTTTCTACAACTCCTTGTCAATAATGAGTCATCGTTTATCTTGAGTTCTTTTCGTACCGTGGTGAAATTAAGTTTATTCAACATTTACGAAGAGTTTTCGCGATGTTCAAGAGCTTTTTGCATATATTGAGATGTGACGAATTCAAGTGATGTAAAGGTCAATTACACAAAAAAAAAGTAGATCAGGTACATAATTTGGCAAAAAGTATCAGGCATGATTATCTAGCTATCTATTATAGGCTTTTACTCTTGTTGTTGTTTGATATAGCGCGTTCACAATTCAGATATCTGCAGTCTTTTTACATATGAACTTAAACAGGACGAGACTGAATGCAAGAGGCCCTAATCTCACCTCCCAACGGAGTAGAGCTGAGCTCGAACCCGCTAAGAAAGTCCCTGCGGATATCAAGGCGGACGTTCTAACCCCCAGCCACCGGCCACCTGTAGAGACATGCCATAGCAAAACAAAACTAAGTTGAACATACATATCCCCCCTCCCCCCTTCCAAAAAAAACAAAAAAACAAAAAAACAAAAAACAAAAACAAAAACCGTTTCCCTCGCAGAATTATAACCCGCAATTCCCGCCTGTAGAGACATGCCAAAGCCAAACAAAACAGAGTTGAACTTACATATCCCTCTCCCAACCCACAATTCCCGCCTGTAGAGACATGCCAAAGCCAAACAAAACAGAGTTGAACTTACATATCCCTCTCCCAACCCACAATTCCCGCCTGAAGAGACATGCCAAAGCCAAACAAAACAGAGTTGAACTTACATATCCCTCTCCCAACCCACAATTCCCGCCTGAAGAGACATGCCAAAGCCAAACAAAACAGAGTTGAACTTACATATCCCTCTCCCAACCCACAATTCCCGCCTGTAGAGACATGCCAAAGCCAAACAAAACAGAGTTGAACTTACATATCCCTCTCCCAACCCACAATTCCCGCCTGTAGAGACATGCCAAAGCCAAACAAAACAGAGTTGAACTTACATATCCCTCTCCCAACCCACAATTCCCGCCTGTAGAGACATGCGAAAGCCAAACAACAAAATTGAGTTGAAGTTATATACCCCTCCTCCCTCGCAGAATAATAACCCGCAATGATAGAGATAGGATAACCGACAGATATAAATTTCTTTATTTACTTATCCATTGCGCGCTCTCTGTGTTATCTCATAGAACTTTTCCACTGAGTGAACAGGGAGCCCGTTTTATTCCGCTTTGTAATTTTTAGCAGAGCTCTATATTTACATAGGATTTGTTTAAGTAGTTGTCATCCATGACTATTGGTGCATTCTGAGAGCAATTTTTATTTTTAGAGTGTATAAAAATTTTTTAGTTCACTTGATGAAAATGTCGTGTTCATAATAATTTGTTTCCATAAAGCAGTAGCCTTGGTGATAAGTTCATATCGTATTGCTAAATATCTTATGCTAAATATTATTAACTGTGCTGTAAGGAACTTTACGTGGATGAATGCAATGACTCTCTTTAATACACACTCACTGTACTTTAAAAAAAGGAACATATTTACTTCAATTTCAAGGACAACTGAGTCTAAGAGAACTTTGTCCTCGAACGTGACGTCAAAATTGCTACCTTGGTGGCCTAAAATAAATTTGAATTGGAAGGGCTTTAAGATACCATGTAACCCATGCCAAAAAGGTTCTGGTCGTTGAAAAGCCAATTTATGTTAATTAATTCGGTCCTCAGTTAGAGAGGGAGAGAGAGAGAGAGAGTGAAAGTGAGTGTGTGTGCCAAGAACCTGACATCGAGTCGGAGAGAAAAGAAAAAGAAGGCGAGAGAGGGAGAGAACGAGACAGAAAGTGTCAGAGAGAATGCTCATGAAGATATTAAAAATCTATAATTATTGATTCTCAAAAGATAAATGAAATATAGAGATAGAAAAACAAGGGTACGAAAACGAGGAAATTTCAACAAGATAGATGTAAATGAACCCTTGATTTTGATGATGGTTCAGGTTTTCCTCTTGTCGCTGTCGGTGGATGTTTACCAGGTAAAAACAAAAAAAATGAATAATGCAAAGAATTCAGTAGGAGGAGAGCGTGTCTCTCGAAATACCGTAATATCTCCAATTTATGAAGCGTATCTCTGAGGTAATGGAAACAAGAATACCAAAGAAAGCTAAAAAAGAACACAAGAAATGGATGAACAAAGAAATTCTTGAACTAATGGAAGAAAGAACGAAATCTAAATCAGATCAGGTAAAATACAAAATGCTGAACAAAGAGGTGAAAAAGAAATGCAATGAGGCAAAAGAAAAATGGATAAATGAACAATGTCAAGAAATAGAGCAAAATCAACATTTAGACAGTAAATATATGCATTCAAAGATAAAGGAAGTAAGTGGAAAGAAGAGCTGCACCAGTACAAACTGCATTAAATCTAAAGACGGAACAGTGCTAATGGATAAAGAAGATGTTTTGAACTGATGGTCAGAATACATAGGGAAGCTTTTCAAAGACAATAGAGGAGAGAGACGTGCAATAAAGAAAAACACAGATGGCCCACCAATTTTAAAAGCAGAAGTAGAGGCAGCCATAAGAAAAATGAAACGTGGGAAAGCTACAGGTCCCGATGGGATACCAAAAGAAATAATTCTAGCTCTAGAAGAAATGGGTATAGGGATGACAACTAAACTTTTCAATGCAATTTATGATAGTGGAACAATCCCAGAAGACTTGGCAAAATCTGTATTTATAGCTTTGCCAAAAATTTCAGGTGCCACTGAGTGTGAGCTACATAGAACAATCAGACTGATGAGCCACATTACCAAAGCTCTACTGAGAGTACTGATGCTTAGAATGCGCAAGAGCTTAAGACCAGAGATAGCTAAAACACAATTTGGTTTTGTCCCTGACAAAGGAACTAGGAATGCAATATTCACATTATCAATGTTAATGGAAAGATGTATTGAAGTTCAAAAGGATCTTTACATATGCTTTATTGACTATTCTAAGGCTTTTGACAAGGTAAAGCATGAAAAGTTGTTTGAGATTCTGAATCAGCAAGATATTGACGGAAAAGACTTGAGGGTGCTTAGAAATCTCTATTGGGATCAAACTGCTGCGGTAAGGGTAGATGGAGAACTCAGTGAGTACACAAATATTAAAAGGGGGGTTAGACAAGGTTGTGTGATGTCGCCAGACCTGCTCAACTTGTACAGTGAAGTAATTTTAAGAAACTTGGATGAAAGTGAAGGACTCAAAGCGAATGGTGAAAATCTGAACAACCTAAGATATGCAGATGATACTTCTCTATTAGCAGGATCGGAAGAGGATTTACAAAGGCTTCTAAATATTGTTGTAGAAGAGAGTGAAAGGCTGGCATTGTCTCTAAATGTAAAAAAGACTGAATGTATGGTAGTATCTAAGAAGAAAAACAATCCAGAATGCAAGCTTTTTAGCAAGGGAGAATAAATCAGGCAAGTACAGAAATTCAAATACCTAGAATATACATTGACATCTGACGGTAAATGCACGACTGAAATTAAGAAGAGAATAGCCATTGCAAAGGCTTCTTTCCAAAAAATGAGCACCATTCTTAAAAATAGAAATATATCATTTTCAACCAAATTGGGGGTTTTGAAAACATATGTGTGGTCTATACTGTTATATGGATGCGAAACTTGGACAATAATTGCAGAAACTAAGAAAAATTTAGAGGCAGCGGAAATGTGATTCTACAGGAGAATGGTAAGAATATCATGGAAAGAAAAGAGGACAAATGAATCTATATTAGAAGAAACGAACCAAGAGAGATCCCTCATAAACACAATAAGGAAAAGGCAACTGGAATTTTTAGGACACATAATTATGTCGCCATAAGGGACTGGAATTTTTATCTCTTACAGGCAAGATAGAAGGTACAAGAAGCAGAGGTAGACAAAGGATTGCATTTCTTGATAGTTTGAGCTCTTTTGTGACAGGAAACAACAAAGACAACCGAGCCTTACTGCGGATGACGGAAGATAGGGACAGGTGGAGAATCATGATCGCCGATGTCTGTTCCATACAGGGCATTTGAGAGAGAGAGAGAGAGAGAGAGAGAGAGAGAGAGAGAGAGAGAGAGAGAGAGAGAGAGAGAGAGATCTGCATAAGAAGTGGACAAAAAACTACAACATAGATTATAAATAATAGTGGAGCTCCTTTCAATAAATATATGCAACTTACTTGTCGTCGAAAAACTGTTGCAATGTCATCGAAAAAGAAGTAAATTTGAGATAATATATATATTAGATGGATAAATATAGAAGATCTTACCTTAAATTCTCTTCATACGACACTCCGCTTGAAACAGCAGGAAAAGAATTTAAGGTAAGACCTTCTATGTCTATGAAAAGCTCCCACAGCTGACCACTTATCAATTTTTCTAACTGATCTTCAAACTATATATATTATTATATATATTAGATAGATAGATAGATTGAGTGATAGATTGAGAGATTAATAAAAAAATATTGGCATTTTAGATAATTATGTAGATCTTCGTTCAATAAAAAAAAATGGGTGGGCAAAAAATTGACATAAATACAGTGATAGATAAAGACAGATATAAAAAGAGATCGGTCAGTTGATAGATAGATAGACAGCTAGATGGATGGATGGATGAATAAATAATTTAGTAGATAGATATAGATAGATGGATATATAGAGGGGAAGAAACTTAGATAATAAGACATATATGTTGATAGGTTTATAGTGGATAGTTAAAAGAAGACAAATGGGTAGCTTGACGGTAACTATAAATAAACGGATGAATGATGGGCTGATACATAAAGGATTGTGGTAATAATGACGATGGTGATGATGGTGATGATGATTATGATGGTGGTGGTGATGATTATAATGATAATATGATGAAAACCACCTAAATACAACTACAGGGCCATCGGGTCAGCCAGGAGCAATTATCTCGCTTCACTGAGCACAGAGGCAGTAAAGCATGGCTATCGGGTTACAGGGATAGACTCAAACTAAAGTTCCCAAATCAGAGCAAGATAAACGGCTGTGTTTTCCCCTGTGTTAGAACTAGCAGCGACGTCCTGCTTTGTCTCCTGTTCCCGGCTCTCCTGGTTTATGACTAGCAGCAACGTCCTACTTTGTCTCCTGTTCCCGGGTCTTCTCGTTTAGAACTAGCAGCGACGTCCTAATTTGTCTCCTGTTCCCGGCTCTTCTGGTTTAGAACTAGCAGCGACGTCCTCCTTTGTCTCCCTCTTGCCGGCTCTCCTGGTTTATGACTAGCAGCGACGTCCTACTTTGTTTCCCTCTTGCTGGCTCTTCTGGTTTAGAACTAGCAGCGACGTCCTACTTTGTCTCCCTCTTGCCGGCTCTCCTGGTTTATGACTAGCAGCGACGTCCTTTGTCTCCCTCTTGCCGGCTCTTCTGGTTTAGAACTAGCAGCGACGTCCTACTTTGTGTCCCTCTTGCCGGCTCTCCTGGTTAAGAACTAGCAGCGACGTCCTACTTTGTCTCCCTCTTGCCGGCTCTCCTGGTTTATGACTAGCAGCGACGTCCTACTTTGTCTCCTGTTCCAGGGTCTTCTCGTTTAGAACTAGCAGCGACATCATACTTTGTCTCCCTCTTGCCGGCTCTCCTGGTTTAGAACTAGCAGCGACGTCCTACTTTGTCTCCCTCTTGCCGGCTCTTCTGGTTTAGAACTAGCAGCGACGTCCTACTTTGTCTCCCTATTGCCGGCTCTTCTGGTTTAGAACTAGCAGCGACGTCCTACTTTGTCTCCCTCTTGCCGGCTCTCCTGGTTTATGACTAGCAGCGACATCCTACTTTGTCTCCCTCTTGCCGGCTCTTCTGGTTTAGAACTAGCAGCGACGTCCTACTTTGTCTCCCTCTTGCCGGCTCTCCTGGTTTAGAACTAGCAGCGACGTCCTACTTTGTCTCCCTCTTGCCGGCTCTCCTGGTTTATGACTAGCAGCGACGTCCTACTTTGTCTCCTGTTCCCGGGTCTTCTCGTTTAGAACTAGCAGCGACGTCCTACTTTGTCTCCTGTTCCCGGGTCTTCTGGTTTAGAACTAGCAGCGACGTCCTGCTTTGTCTCCTGTTCCTGGGTCTTCTGGTTTAGAACTAGCAGCGACGTCCTACTTTGTCTCCTGTTCCCGGGTATTCTGGCTTAGAACTAGCAGCGACGTCCTACTTTGTCTCCTGTTCCCGGGTCTTCTGGTTTAGAACTAGCAGCGACGTCCTACTTTGTCTCCTGTTCCCGGATCTTCTGGTTTAGAACTAGCAGCGACGTCCTACTTTGTCTCCCTCTTGCTGGCTCTTCTGTTTTATGACTAGCAGCGACGTCCTACTTTGTCTCCTGTTCCCGGGTCTTCTGGTTTAGAACTAGCAGCGACGTCCTACTTTGTCTCCTGTTCCCGGGTCTTCTGGTTTAGAACTAGCAGCGACGTCCTGCTTTGTCTCCCTCTTGCCGGCTCTCCTGGTTTATGACTAGCAGCGACGTTCTGCTTTGTCTCCCTCTTGCCGGCTCTTCTGGTTTAGAACTAGCGGCGACGTCCTACTTTGTCTCCCTTTCTAGGTTCTTCTGGTTTCGAACTAACACAGCAGTGACGTCAAACTTTGCCTGCCTCTTCCCGGGTCTTTTGGTTTAGAACTGGCATGACATCACACTTTGTCTCCCTTTTGCCGGCTCTCCTGGTTTAGAACTATCAGTGACGTCTCTCTTCGACATACATGTACTATACTATTCACACTCTAAAATGAGATCAGTGATACCTCTATCTTATTTGTAAGTCTAATCATGGTAAAAGACATAATAATAACCTCATTTTGTTTGTAAATACACAGCTCATTGTCACAAGATCTGAAAACCCATTAGATTATAACCCTTCAACAGCGTCACAGTCCTAAATACATGTATTTAAAAGGATTTAACCGCTTAGAATTAGATCTTTAAGTGGAAGAGCAACGCTTAAAAAGGGATATTTCTATCTAATGGGTTAGAAAAGATCTAAAAATGCGCCAAAATTTTTTATGAGAAATAAACGTAGTGCACCTCTATTGTTTCCGACCTGCACTTCTTTGATAATTATTTAGCATTTTTCAGAGGCCGCTACTCCAGCTGGTACAGTCGGCCAGTTACGATCCGCGAAGCAGAACCAATCAGAGCAAGACGTGCGTGCATCGGTAGACTAGATCAATAACACCAGGCCTTTCGGAGAAAAGACACAATGTCAAGGTTGGTTAATCAGCTTGGGCCTTCATTTACACACACTTACATGCAAGTACATACATACATACATACAGAACTATGCATGCACGTAAGTATAACCTCTATAACGAAACACGAATATACACCTTAATATGTGTGCTTATGTATTTATGCATGTTTCGTAAAATGAATGCATAGGTATGTATGTATGTATGTATGGATGGATGGATAAATGTTTGTATTATGTGTGTAAAGGAAGGCACAAGATGATTACACGACCTTGACATTGTTTCTTTTCTCCCAAAAGCTTGGTGGTTTTGATAGATTCCACTGATGCGTTCGAACTCGCTCTGGTTGGTTCTGCTTTGCTGATTGTTATTAGTTATTATGATCTTTGCACCAAGCCTTTGGGGAAAAAAACCACAATATCAAGGTCGTCCAGTCATCTTGTGCCTACCTTTACATACACATACACCCATACATACACACCTATGCATAGACGAAAACATACACGCAAAACACGAAACAAGCACACATACAACAACAAACATAAACATCCGTGTAAAGATACATACATACATAGATACATCCACACACACATACCATATACATCCACTAGCCCGCACATACACACATTGCTTCTATCAACTCAAGCAGTGGGGTGCGATGTTGCTAAGGTTTCTCTTGCGGATCAACATGGTCCAGCGATGAGATTTCTATAATTTTACCGCTTACCTATCCAATTCCCCATGTTTTGCTTCACGGTTTCTATGTCTAACAATCCCAGAAGAATCATAGCCATTAGCTAGTTGCCGAATACCGGGCTGGTGACGTCAACCGCGAGGTTGGGATCCGAGTTGACATTGTTTGGTGACATTCTAAATGATTCAAGAATAGATGACACGAAAAGTAGTAAGCAATTTTATTGCAGGATTATTAACAGATTTTACAGTGGACCACGCTGTCTCAGTCTGCCAATTTTATATTCAATCTCTCTGTCTGTCTGTCTGTCTCTGTCTCTGTCTCTGTCTCTCTCTCTCTCTCTCTCTCTCTCTCTCTCTCTCTCTCTCTCTCTTTCTCTCTCTCTCTCACACACACACACACACACACCCTCTTTCTATAAATGAAAAGGGAAAAAGAACACACTAATAGGACAACCTAGTAGATAACAAGGATCCAAAAGGACGAGTGTGTGTCTTCGTTTTCTACGTTCTACTCTTAGAATATCTGTCCCAGTTTAATCATCTTCCGAATTGAGCACTTTCAGAAAAACAGGATGGCAGACTAACATTTCTCGCATTCCAATGCTTTTCAAAAAAAAAAAAAAACGAGACTATGTGCTAAGAAAAAGAAACATTTCTACAACTTTAGCGCGCTTTATTTAGAAAGTTACACCAACGCAACACCCCATTGCGTTCGACGGTCCAAGGCACAATTTATTCACTCTGCGATTTCACTTTCATTTGAAAAGTGGACCATAAAGCATTCTTCTTTCGCAATAGGTACCATTTGCGACCTTAGAAAATGTGGGATACTATAGTCGGTCTCATATCCCGGGCGTCTAAAAGGGATCTCTATTTCTAAAACTAATGAAAAATCAGCCTGAAAGATCGTGATCTCAAACGGTATTTTAGAGCAGCAGTCCTTGTTTGGAAATCCCGTATAGAAGTTTTCTTAGGAACTTTACACACACGAAATCTATCTAACCCAAAGTTTTTCAGCTATCAAATCGCAGTGATAGCTTTAGTTTGATTTAAGATTTCGGATATTATTTTATTGGATTACTCATAAAATAGAAAAAAAAATTAAAAAATCCGACATTGAGTATGTGTTAAGGTTAGATGCACAACACAAACAACGTTACGCAAAAAAAAAAAAAAATACTTCTTAGATCCTTTTAAACGCTTAATAATATTAGAAGGCTATGAATCCCGCAAAAAGGGGTTAAGGTACATGGTCTTGTGGGCGTTCAAAGCTTCGCATTTAATATTTAAACCAACATGTTATTGAACAGTGAAAGGATCTATCAACGGATTTTATTGTTTTACATACTTAGCTAGCTTTTCTGACAATTCATTACATTTTTGTGATTATTTACCTGAAATTAGCCACTCGGCCTACGCTATTCCTACACTCTCTGGCCTACGTGATATACAGCAGGTCACAGATTCTAGCTTGCCATTTGGGCCGAACACCCTGAATCACAGCTCTAGCTCTTGCTGTTTTGACATTGACATACTTAATCAACCAACTGTGAAAATCTAAGGTGACGGTATTAATACTATTGCTGCTATTCTTGTTGTTGTTGTTGTTGTTGTTGTTGTTGTTGTTATTGTGTTGTTATTGTCATCACTTGTGTTTTCTCATCATTTTTGTTTTCTCATCTTTCATGTTTTCTCTATCATTACAAAACTATAAGTCTCATAACGATTTCTATTTTTTTCCATATATATGTGAATTAAATGTATCTCTCTCTCTTTCTTTCTCTCTCTCTCTCTCTCTCTCTCTCTCTCTCTCTCTCTCTCTCTCTTTCCGTGCGCCATAAAGTCACACCCACTTTCTTTTATTAAAGATCTAAAGTGATTGGATTTGGGAAAGATGAACTCTAAATCTGATGCAGTGCAGAGACAATTAGTGGAGATCGATTCTCGGGATGGCAAGATCAAGGAAGATGGTGTGTAAAATGCTTTTGGATCTCGACTTTACGAAAGGCAATGGCGCTTCTATAGAAACTAAATGCATGCTTGGCTACAGACTAACGCAAAGTTAGCGACAACAGTGAAACTCTCCTTGCTATTGAAATACATTGGTCTTAATCATAGACTAAGGAAGTCAAGGAGACCCCTTACCGGTTAAGGCATTCATCCCTCGATAAAAGATCAATGCCCCAAGGCCAAACGAATGTTAACGTGTGTTTCTATACAGGTGTTTCTAATGGAGCATCTCTATGTATACAGATGAAACTAGAGTAGCGCTTTGTGGTTCTCTTCCTCTCTCTCTCTCCCTCTCTCTCTCTCTCTCTCTCTCTCTCTCTCTCTCTCTCTCTCTCTCTCTCTCTCTCTCTCTGTCTCTCTATGTCCTTCTGTTACATTCCATCTCTCTCGCTTTCTCAGTTTTCACCCTTTTTATCCGTTTGATCCTCGCCCTTTGCTCGTTGTTGAAAAGCCTATTGTTGGAATTATATTACCCGTAACTTAACATAAGACTAAAATCGTATTGTGTGCCTCGAACAATATTATGCCTGTGTTATCCTAGGCCATCCCGCACTGATGTTTTTTTTTTCTTTTTTTTTTTTTTTGGTTATATTTAATAAAGGACGAAGTTCTAGATAAGTCAGTTATAGAGCACTAGACTGACTACAAGTAAGGTGGAGTTCGAGTACAAGCCCAGTCATATGGTGGTGGAGTTGAGCATGGACTACTGTAATAGATTTTCTAGAGGGCTGTGAGTTGAGTCCCATCTAACGAGCATGGACTACTGTACTAGATTTTCTAGAGGGCTGTGAGTTAAGTCCCACCTAACGAGCATGGACTACTGTACTAGATTTTCTAGAGGGCCGTGAGTTAAGTCCCACCTAACGAGCATGGACTGCTGTACTAGGTTTTCTAGAGGGCTGTGAGTTAAGTCCCACCTAACGAGCATGG
>JAWDGP010003927.1:17500-30000 GCA_033675545.1 Elysia crispata | reverse complement strand
TCATCGCTTGTGTTCTTTTTTGTATTTTTCCTATTGTTGAGTGTAAGAGTTCCCCACCCTGTTCTCCCAGTACACCCAAACCAAATCTATATCTTTGTATAAAAGGTATGCAATGATGCTCTAAAACGTGGTGCTTTGGAAGAATTTTGTCTGGAACGTGTCTGCGGTAAACTGCCATATTATGATCTACTGCTTGCTGTATTTGTGGTATTTCGCTAGAGTGGATTGGATCACAGTGTGAAACTAATTTGTGGACTCTCGAAAATGCAGCGTTAATACATTCTAGTTTTGTTTTAAGAATAAATGCTTTGTCTATAATGTTTTGATTGTTTGTGCATTTCGTTCTTTCATAAAAAAGATGTTTCGTTAGTTGTAGATGGATATCTGTTTTGAAATACTTGTGGCTGTGATTTCCTATAAAACTACGTCCATGGTATGCTTGTGGTGCAATGTTGTTTTTGTTGAGGGTAGCATCGAAGGTGCTGCAGATAGGACCACCTCTTTTAATAAGGTCTGTCTTGCCAAAACTTTCAATTTCTTTATCTATTCTATCAGTTTTTAATTTCCACTTTTTTTCTTCATCGGAGTTGTATGATACAGCCTGACACGTTCGGGTAAAGTTTTAATTTTTTTTTTTTTCATGTCTGTCACACGATTGCCACACAATCTACACAGTTCGTTAAGTTTTTGTCTATGGCTCTCTGTAGAATGCTGCTCCATTTTTTTAGTTTTTTTAAAACAATGAAAATATGAGTTTTATAGGAACAGTTTTTTTCTCTCGGTTGAACAAGATAACTTTTATCTTTTAGTTATCTTTAAATATATGTTGAATCGTCAGAATATTATTATCTTTTGTATAACTGTACGTGGTAGAAAATCTTTTCAGGCTACACAAGAAAATAAGATGTAGCAGAACTTCTGTGTACCTCTGACTTAAAAACTTATTTTAGTTTCAGTGATTCAATTCAATTTTTAAAAGCTGAAAAAATAACAACACATCTTTTATTTGAGAAGGAAAAATAAGCATTTTTGTAACGGAGGATTCATTTTTAGAAGATATTGATGATTTTTTCAAACCATTTATATACTAATATCTGCTAGGAAAAGGCGAAATAAACAAAACGAGCTAGCTATTTGGTCAAAAAAATGGCTATTGAAAAGGACAGTACACCCATACAAATATTTTGAAAGAACTTCTGCCATACCCAGACGATTTCAACAATTACCTGAGGATGGATGAAAAGACCAAGAAGTCACAGTGTTGTGTAACACATTGCAGGCATTATAGGCCTATTTATTTAGCTAGAATCTAGATCCAGGCTTTAATATTACTCAACGGGAAAAAATGTGGGAGGAACAAAGAGAGAAAAGTAAGTGTAGTTGATCTTTCTATCTTGAAAAGAAAGAGACAAGAGAGAGAGAGAGAGAGAGAGAGAGAGAGAGAGAGAGAGAGAGAGAGAGAGAGAGAGAGAAGGCAGTGGTTAATAAAAATTAAAAATATCTTTCTAAATAATGGTTAAAAATATTTAGCGTTTTAAATTCAGCGTATTAACATTAGTGAAAATTTTAATGTTAATACGCTGAATCTGAATTTGTTAATAAATTTGGGCTACGGTTAATATTTCAAAAATGTTTTAAATACAAGTTTAATTTTCCTGCGCCCATCAATCACCGACGCCGCCAGCCACGCCCCAGCTATCAAATAACTGCGCCAAAATATCAAGCATGTTGGATTCGTCGGGCGACGTGACGGTGGCCCCATGGAGTGACGAAAAACCATAAGATTTTCTCGTCCACACTGTCAGTTCCACCTCACGGGCGCCCAATAGGTACCCGATAGTTCGGAGTGACAATGCGGACGCCTCTCAGTACACAGCCGCGTCAACTCCAGGCACGGGATAAGGGTAGTTGTTTGCCTGAAATAGCCTAGTAGTAAACATCCAGACGTTTACGACAGTACATATTTTCTTCCACTGAGTCTCTTTCCTAAACCGAAGAGTAACGGGTGTGTTTCGTTCCTCGATAGACCGAAGAGTTATGATACAAAGATTATTCACAGAAGACATATTCGTCGTTACCAGTCAAAAAAGTCATCGATCTTATGACACGTATAGATTTTTATTGAGCTTGCTATTCGATGGAAGCCTTTTGCTGGTCAGAAGCCATAATAAAACATGAAATAGAGCCCTGTATAAAACAAATCTAACCCAATCCTCTAAGTTTCTCTCTAACATTCCTTCTTCCTCTCTTACTTCACTTCCTGTCACAATCTCTCTCAAAGTTTCTGTCATACATGTCTGTTTCACTCCTCCTCCCCCCCCCCCTCTCTCTCTCTCTCTCTCTCTCTCTCTCTCTCTCTCTTTCTCCCTGCGTTTCAGTGTTTCTTCCCATTAACTCTTAAACTCTATGGAATTACCTAAATCATTTTAACTTTATCCATATAATAACTATCTCATCTGTCTGTCTGCCTGTCTATCTATCTGTCTGTCTGTCTGTCTACCTCTCTCTCTCTCTCTCTCTCTCTCTCTCTCTCTCTCTCTCTCTCTCTCTTCATCCAACGAAAATTAAACCTATTTCTTAAAGCATTACCCCCAATGTCCTACTACTCAAGCTCTCTGCAAAGAAGAACAAACTCTACACGGATCAAATCAAAACCCCCTTATCTCGATCTACTCTGTTCATTTGTTATCTCTCCTGTCCATAGATTCTCTAGATAGGCTAATATTTAATATAATAGCTAATTTTAGCCATGCTGGCCACAAACTCGATCTAGACGTCATGTCACGGCTCTCTGTTAATCTAGTGCAGTTATGGTCTGACAAGCAAGTTGCAATGACCTGATGTGTAATAATATACCGGACAAATCAATGGCAGTGTTTAGATATGAAAGAAGAAAGTGTAAAGTAAATGGATGCTGAAATCTACACTCCCTGATTGAAATCAGACCAACTGATAGCCTTTCTCCACATTATTAATTATATCTCTTGGAGTTGTTATTTTTAGTTTCATGAACTGGAAAAAAAATCATGTTGGCCAAGTCCCCCCCCCCCCCCCCCCACCGCGCCTTTTTTACAACCTCTCCCCTCCACAAAGTTAGTGAATAATAATGTCATCATTATGGCTATTTTAGGTATTTTTTCCGTTTTTTTTAGTTTCGACTCATCGTTATATATGCTATTGCAAGTTTCACCCAAAAAAAATTCTGTAGACCTGTGGACATGCTTAGCTTTTTCATTTTATTTTACCTGTTGTGTCTAGATCTAGATCTAGATCTATATGTTTTGTTATAGTTTGAATCTTCTTAAAACTACAGGAAAACAAGATAAAACCAAGCTGCAAAATTAAGCCAAAACAGGTAACAATTCTCCACAACCCCTTTTTTTAAAATCTATTTCTTTTATTATTTTTAGTATTACAAAATACTCTGGTTGAACCAAAATATGTTCAGAACAAAATCGTTTCTGCAGTTTTTTTTACAATTTCTTAAAACCACGATTCCATGTACTTTAATATTAAAATTCTTTTCACGCAAAACTATACTCAATACATACTTAAATTACATAAAGCATTCGGGTTTAAAGTTGACAATCATTAAAGACACTCACTGCATTTAAAATGGATCGATTTCAAATCGAAATTTTTGGAGGAACAGCCCAAATCTATAAATTTTTTTGGTTGAAACTTGATCTTGATCTAGATCTAGATCTAGTAATGGTGAGTGGAAGTCGCGAAAATGATCTGAGAATTAGGCCTAAAGATCCTTCTCGTTGAGCCATGTAATTCGGTTTAACCATTTTAGTCTAATGGTATTGTACCTAAAACAGGGAAATCCTTACCTTTCGGGGTGTCCCCTCAAGAAGAAAAACAATTCATGAACAAAAGCAGTCTTCCTTGTAAAAAAAAAAATGTATTTTAAGCAGGTTTAAGACGTTACTCAGCCTGCTTGCCGATCTGTGGCGAAAGTGTTTTAGAGTGTGAAGGTACTTCTAGAGAGGTCCTCTCTCTCTCTCTCTCTCTCTCTCTCTCTCTCTCTCTCTCTCTCACCTTGTGTCACGCTCTCTGAGCTGTGAGGGTAGGAAGACAAGCTCTGTTGGCCACTTGCTGACTAGCACTGAAGTAGCAGGTACTGTGCGCATGAGAGGAATAAATGTTGGGGTCGTGGCATGGAGGGTTTTAGGACAGCCCTCTGTATCCAGTCGGCAATGGGTTGAGGCGAGTAGGCCACTAGCAGTCCAGCATCAGGGTCATCGATATCACTGATGTTTGTGGGTATTGATGGAGGCTAAGATTGGACTCTACAGGGCAGCAGAGAAAACTGGGTAGTGAATGGTGTATTTTGTTCACAACGGCAAAGCGTCAAGATGATAATGCACAATGATTCCTCTCTCTCTCTCTCTCTCTCTCTCTCTCTCTCTCTCTCTCTCTCTCTCTCTCTCTCTCTCACTCTCTCTCTCTCTCTCTCTCTCTCTCTTTATCTCTCTTTGCCTCCCTTACCTACTCTCTAGAGCTAATGTTCTTTTAGTCTTTCGCTGTCTATTTCCTCTCCTTTTTCTACCTCTATTTCCTCTTCTGCTTTTTTTTCTTCTCCTTCGTCCTACTCTTCCTTTTCTTCTTCTTCTTCTTCTTCTTCTTCTTCTTCTTCTTCTTCTTCTTCTTCTTCTTCTTCTTCTTCTTCTTCTTCTTCTTCTTCTTCTTCTTCTTCTTCTTCACATTCTAAACATATATTTCATTTGTCAATCCTCTTTCTTGTCACTCCACCTCTCTTTCTATTCTCTAAAGCTTTTCGCTTTCTCCTATACTAGTCTAGATCTAGAGACCGGTTCAAACTGCCGTGATCATTGAAAGGTTTGAATTGATCACTTTCGGTACTGGTTGTTATTATTGTCTTCAGAGAGCTAAAATGCCGTAAGCTTGATGTACTGTCACGGTCGAATGAATCTGATAATGGCGCTTAGTGTCAAGGTGAAAAGCACTTTTATCAAAGCTAAACACCCTTTGTGTGTGTTTCTATCTCCGTCTCTTTTTCTCTGTATCTTTCCCTCTATCCTTTTCATCTTCGTCTCCTCCTCTTCCTCCTCCTCCTCCTCCTCCTCCTCCTCCTCCTCCTTCTTCTTCTTCTTCTTCTTCTTCTTCTTCTTCTTCTTCTTCTTCTTCTTCTTCTTCTTCTTCTTCTTCTTCTTCTTCTTCTTCTTCTTCTTCTTCTTCTCCTCCTCTTCTCACTCTAACCATTTAAAACTATCATAAGTAAATCCTCTTTCTTCTCTAACCATTTGTCTTTCTATTCTCTATTTCTCCTTTCCCATGATTTTAGAAATTAGGACCTAGAAACCGGTTCTTATTTCCTCGTACATTGAAAGTTAGTTCAGCGGTACATCACTGCCAATACGAGGAAGTTGTCTAGAGAGCAAAAAAAGGGATCAGGTGTAATGTCATGGTCTGATGAATCGGATAATGGCGCTTTGTGTCACGATGGAAAACTTCACGTCTAAACATCCTCTGTCTGAATCTCTCTCTCTCTCTCTCTCTCTCTCTCTCTCTCTCTCTCTCTCTCTCTCTCTCTCTCTCTCTCTCTCTCTCTCTCTCTCTCTCACTCTCTCTCTCCCTCTTTCTCAGCTAGCTGATGTCCACACACTGGTTCATGGATCTCATTAGTCGTCATTTATACCTTGGGTTTCTTGCGGTTCTTCCTACACTCTTGGATTGTAGTGTGTGAATGCTGACGGGGAAGTTTAGTCGGAAGTTTTGAAGACAGGACAAAGGCCTCAGAGATATCGTCGACTACAGTGCTTCGTCCTGAGAGTGCCTACAATATAGGCGGAGGTTCAGAACTGAAGCCCTTCCAGAATTAGAAATGTTTTGGATTATACTACTTTATACGGAGTTGTTTCCTTTTACACGCGGTATAATTAATCCTTAGAACATCCTCGACCTCTTTTTGTTTGTTATATTCTATGTTTTTACCCTATCGTATTCTTTGTTTTCCATTTTTCAATGCCCACACCCCCCAGTAACTTAAGAGGTCCCAGATTTTAATGATACTTCTGTTTATGTCTTGGCTTAAATTTTTAGAGCTGCATGCCATACGTTCCTACCTTAAGGGAACTTGTTCATCTATCCACCTTTCCCCCTCCCCATCCCTCTCTATCAATCTGTCTATCTATCTGTCTGTCTATCTATCTGTCTGTCTATCTATCTATCTGTCTGTCTATCTATCTGTCTGTCTATCTATCTATCTGTCTTGTCTGTCTGTCTATCTGTCTGTCTATCTGTCTGTCTATCTATCTGTCTGTCTATCTATCTGTTTGTCTATCTATCGATCTATCTATCTTATCTGTCTATCTATCTGTCTATCTGTCTATCATCTGTCTATCTATCTATCTGTCTGTCTATCTAAATATCTATCTATCTGTATATCTATCTATCTGTCAATCTATCTATCTATCTATCTACCTATCTATCTATCTATCTAACTATCTAACTACCTATCTATTTATCTATCAATCTATCTATCTACCTATCTATCTATCTATCTATCTATCTATCTGTCAATCTATCTATCTGTCAATCTATCTATATATCTATCTATCTACCTATCTATCTATCTAACTATCTATCTATCTATCTATCTATCTATCTATCTATCTATCTATCTATCTAACTATCAATCAATCTATCTATCTATCTATCTATCTAACTATCTATCTACCTATTTATATCTATTTTTCTCCCAAACACTGTAACTTACCGATAGAACCGAGCGTTTAAATTGATACATTTCAAATTTGATTAGTTATAGCACTTGACGGAACAGTGCTAATGGATAAAGAAGATGTTTTGAACAGATGGTCAGAATACATAGGGGAGCTTTTCAAAGACAATAGAGGAGAGAGACCTACAATAAAGAAAAACACAGATGGCCCACCAATTTTAAAAGCAGAAGTAGAGGCAGCCATAAGAAAAATGAAACGTGGGAAAGCTACAGGTCCCGATGGGATACCAATAGAAATAATTCTAGCTCTAGAAGAAAATTTTAATGGTTATAGGGATGACGACTAAACTTCTCAATGCAATTTATGATAGTGGAACAATCCCAGAAGACTTGGCAAAATCTGTATTTATAGCTTTGCCAAAAATTCCAGGTGCCACTGAGTGTGAGCTACATAGAACAATTAGTCTGATGAGCCACATTACCAAAGTTCTACTGAGAGTACTGATGCTTAGAATGCGCAAGAGCTTAAGACCAGAGATAGCTAAAACACAATTTGGTTTTGTCCCTGACAAAGGAACTAGGAATGCAATATTCACATTATCAATGCTAATGGAAAGATATATTGAAGTTCAAAAGGATCTTTACATATGCTTTATTGACTATTCTAAGGCTTTTGACAAGGTAAAGCATGAAAAGTTGTTTGAGATGCTGAATCAGCTAGATATTGACGGAAAAGACTTGAGGATGCTTAGAAATCTCTATTGGGATCAAACTGCTGCGGTAAGGGTAGATGGAGAACTCAGTGAGTACACAAATATTAAAAGGGGGGTAAGACAAGGTTGTGTGATGTCGCCAGACCTGTTCAACTTGTACAGTGAAGTAATTTTAAGAAACTTGGATGAAAGTGAAGGACTCAAAGCGAATGGTCAAAATCTGAACAACTTAAGATATGCAGATGATACTTCTCTATTAGCAGGATCGGAAGAGGATTTACAAAGGCTTCTAAATATTGTTGTAGAAGAGAGTGAAAAGCTAGGATTGTCTCTGAATGTAAAAAGACTGAATCTATGGTAGTAGCTAAGAAGAAAAAACAATCCAGAATGCAAGCTTTTTAGCAAGAGACAACACATAAGGCAAGTACAGAAATTCAAATACCTAGGATATACATTGACATCTGGCGGTAAATGCAGGACTGAAAGTAAGAAGACAATAGCCATTGCAAAGGCTTCTTTCAAAAAAAATGAGCACCATTCTTAAAAATAGAAATATATCATTTTCAACCAAATTGAGGGTTTTGAAAACATATGTGTGGTCTATACTTTAATATGGATGCGAAACTTTGACAATAATTGCAGAAACCAAGAAAAATTTAGAGGCAGCGGAAATGTGGTTCTACAGGAGAATGTTAAGAATATCATGGAAAGAAAAGAGGACAAATGAATCGATATTAGAAGAAATGAACCAAGAGAGATCCCTCATAAACACAATAAGGAAAAGGCAACTGAAATTTTTAGGCCACGTATGTCGCCATAAGGGACTGGAATTTTTATTTCTTACAGGCAAGATAGAAGGTATAAGAAGCAGAGGTAGACAAAGGATTACATTTCTTGATAGCTTGAGCTCTTTTGTGACGAGAAACAACAAAGACAACCGAGCCTTACTGCGGATGACGGAAGATAGGGACAGGTGGAGAATCATGATCGCCGATGTCTGTTCCAGACAGGGCATTTGAGAGAGAGATAGCACTTGAAAATTTTTATATTATCCAACAACAATATTTCATAAAAAGCGTAATAAAAATGATGATAATGGTGATTGTGGTGGTGGTGGTGGTGATGATGCTGATGATGATGATGATTATGATGATGACGATGATGATGATGATGATGATGTTGATGGTGGTCGTGGTGGTGATGGTGGTGGTGGTGAAGATAATAAAAAGAGTAACAATTATAATACTAGTGATATTTTAATAATGATTTTAAAAAAAAAATACATGAACAAGAACATCAATAGTTTAACAAACCGACGTAAATAATAGTATGAGTGCAATGCAATAGCACCTACAACATTCACTCATCATAAGGACACTGCGAAAATGGAAGAACAAAAAAGTGTTTAATACTGACTATGAAATGCTTTAATATATCTTTTAAAGTATAGAATAATAAACAGCGTTGTTTCCACAATAACAGTCTATAAGAATAATACAAGAAAAAGGAAGAAATCTTTATCATAGAATATCTGTACATATAGTGCTTTAAATGTCAAACATTTAAAACATTCTTCAGAAAAATAGTTACTCCTAAGGTAAACGTAGGGCGATAAATTTGATTAAAGTGTTGATGATGTGTTTAAGCGCCTTGGAACATTGAGCAGAAGTAATAAAGAACATTGTTCAAAACATAAATTGTTCTAAGGTACCAACAGATGCTGCCCCCGTTGTGTATAGTAGACGAATTTTATTACGTTTCATGGATCAGCAATGCATTTATAATCATTTAAAGACCATTGCTTTAATAAAGAGGCTGACCGCAACCACACATAGTCGCGCCCCGCCCCCCGCCCCCCGCCCTCCCCCCCCCCTCTCTCTCTCTCTCTCTCTCTCTCCCTCTCTCTCTCACACATACACACACATTTCCTCTCCCTCTTGTTTGTCTTGTTTTCTCTCACTCAATCTCTTTCTCCCTTTACCATATTTCTTCGTTTCACTTTTTCTCTCTCTTTCTCCTCTCTTGCAACCTGTCTCTCAGTCTTTTCTTTTTCTTTCCCTTCCTCTCTTTCTTCTTCTCCCAACGTGGCAAGGAGCAAAATAGTTGATACACGAAACATACTCTCTTAAATTTGAGCATATATAAAAATTAATAAATAAAAGTAAAGGAAGAGAACAAACATGTATTTAATATAACCCGATCTCTTAGTTGGTTAATTGAAAACTTATGGAATATACAACTTTTCAGCCTTTTAGCTATAATATGAGATCTTTGAAGAATTTCCAAAGGCAGTTCACAACAGCAAAACCCATTAATCCTGGTGAAACAGCTTTTTTCTTTTTTTTTTAATAATCATATTTATCAAGTGATCAGTCAGAAAGAAAGATGTTGAATTTACACGAACTGTCAGAGTGGAAAATACAAAAGTTACCCAGTAAGTCTAGGCTTGATATCTTTTTTGTTTTCTTTTCTTTTCTTGCGAATTTCAAGATTAATTGAAAGAGGAGCGATCGGTTCGCTTTTTGACTTATAATCTTTGGAGGTGTCAGTTACATGCTAATATATTCTCAAAACAGGATGCAAATTTTAGAAACTTTTTGAATGGACTTCGAGCGTTACTCGTTGTGATATGACGATTGACACTTGCTAAACATAGCACAAGGTGGTGTTGGTGACACTCACTCCAAAGAGTAGCACATGTACGTACTTGCTAGATTGGAAACACGAGCATTATCGCCGTGACAGCAACTTTACTTCCAGAGATCCCGTTGACACTTGCTACACTTCGCACATGGTGGTTTATGTAGCAAATCGGTGACACATATTCTACACAGTAGCACATGCTAGAATCATTTGGAATCGACACAATTACATTTGTTTAATTAGTTAATTGGTGACATATCTTGAAAGCAATTTTACATGCTAAAATCAAGTGGAATGCACACATGAGAGATTATGTTAATAATAATTCTAGCAAGTGACACTTGCTACACATAGCACAAGGTGTTTATGTAGCTTATTGGTGAGACATTCTCAAAGCAAGACCACATATCAGAACAATCTGGAATGACCGCATGTGCCTTATCGCTACGCTATGAAAGTTACTGACAAACATCCGGCCGTGTGAGACTTGCTACGCACAGCACAAATTGGTTAATTAGCTTAATTTTGACACATTCTCCAAATAGTAGCACATTTCAGAACCATCTAGGGATGGACGCACGAGGTTTTTAGCTTTGATAGTTTCTGACACGTGTCACATGCTACACACAATACTAAGTGGTTTTCTTCATGCAGCGGAGCTGGATGTAGCACAGGACTAGAAGAGCGAAGGAAAGACCTCCCAGAGCCACGAGATTCTGCCAAAAGTCCCAGGTTGACTTGTAGTCTATGTCTAAGACCTCAAGACGATCGTTCAGTTGGAAGCTGTAGGGTATATGTGTGTGTGTGTGTGGGGGAGGGGAGGGTTAATTTTATAAAGAAAAATGAGTGACAAAATAGTTTTATTATTTTGAATATTAATAATAATTTCAAAAATATACTTTGTAAAAAAATTAATACTGATAGGAGCTCTGAAATATATTTGAGTAAGAGTTTAAAATAGTTATTGATTGCCTCCAGAATTCGTGAGAATCTCATAGAGGGAGAAAGCCGAGCCCTAAGAAGACAATAGAGATGTAGAAAAGTGAGAGAGAACAGACACAGAAGAAAGGAAAGATTTTGCAAAAGAAAAGAAAGTTATTCCTCCTTTAAAGTTTTCCTAGCTGAAAGGCGATAAGGTGAAGAAAATTATGAAAAAATAAAAAAAATGACTGGATTTCATGGCTTCCATGCATTAACCTCACAATCTTTTCGTGTCAGATTCAATCCATCAAAGGAAAGTTTGAATTCATCCTATACTTTAATGTGTTAAGTTCAGCGCTAGATTATAATTTTATATTGAAGAGTTTGTCATCTGTTTATGTTACTCACCATAAGGTGTTGTTACAAAACTCTTTGTCTTTGAACTCAATGATGTAGAGAGCCTGTAGTGGAATTAGAAGCGTTAGCTTATTTTGGTAAAATTACAATCCATATAACACTAAATCTTTAATTTTTAACGCTGAGTTTCATGTAAGTTCAAATAACAGGAAATCCATAAAAGAGTGTCTCTAATTTAAGTGAGAAACTTAAGGTAGCTACTGTTGTAAAAACGTAATCTATCTATAGAATCCTTATATACATTAATTGAGTTATCATGTTTGTGTAAATGAATATCCAGCATCCATAGCCTTTTGAGGAGCATCTAAAATGACATGCAGTAAGGGTAAATAAATGGATATCGAAAACTGAATGAAGTTTCTAAAGAAAGATTTGAGCCTTATCTACATTTATTTCGTAACTAGGCATTCATAATTAATATAACCTGGCAGTAAGGGTTTGCACTTCAACATTCGCATTTCACAATAAGTGTTAACTAATTCGAAATCCCCTTCTTTTTCAACAAGAAAAAAAAAAACAAAACATTATATCATTATATTCTAGGAAAATATTGAGAGGATCAACATCGGTAAGTTCAAACCCTGAGGTTATTTCTATTTTGCGACAAGATCTTGAATCTAAATCTAGATCTAACTTTGAGTACTTGGTTCAGGTTTAACCGTCATTATGGCGAAGCGTCTAGTTACCGGAAAGTGAGCCGGGAATGGGACCCCCCCCCCCCCCCCCCCCCCGCCCAAAGAAAAAAAAAAAATACACATATTTGAATAAGTTAAGACGTTGGTTGAGCCAATAAAGGAATCCATGTTCAGAGCCCAATTTTCAATGCAATGGAAACAATCGACATGCTTAAAATAAACGAATAGAAAAAAAAGAAAAGAATTTTTCAGCCGTAATAAAGGGATACAACTCTACAATGTTAAAAAAGGTCCAAAACCATAGTCTTACCTCACATTATAATTTATTATACATGTCTATTATATTTACCGCTAAACCGTATTTGAAAATGCTGAAGTACTGAAGCCAGCTAAGCCAGTCTCCGATAGAATCAAACCGAATGAGAAATCCGCCGAACAACTGCAAATAAAGCACAATTTTTT
>JAWDGP010003927.1:0-12500 GCA_033675545.1 Elysia crispata | reverse complement strand
ACAAGCCTCAGACCTAATGATCCTCATTGGCTTATTTCCATTTATGTGACGCCATACGCTCAGTTGGGCCTCAATGTATGGGCACGTGGTATCTTCTCAAGAAATAAACGTAATAAACCCACTCGAGGGAGGGGCCAAAAATTGACATGACAACCGATACATGGTGTTCATTTGAGATTTGAAACCAATGATGCCAGAGTACACTTCAAATTCAATCTCAAGAGTCTTTGTATTTCATGCACTGTGGGTGAGGTGCGAAGTGGGATCGGCCATGTATAAGCGCCCATTGCATCAGCTTCCCAGAGTGAGGTGGCGCCTTGGTTTGTTACAGCTGTAGTTTGGAACCCACGTATCAGCATGAGAATTTTTGGGCTTTTTATCGATGACGTAAAAAATCCAAGAGTATTTTATAATTGCTTGAAGACAATTCTATTTTGTTTCTAAATATACTATCAGTAAAATCGAATAATGAAGATATAGAACAATGATGCAATTTTTGGCTGTTGTTTGCCTACTGAATTTCTCCCTCACCCCCTCCCCTTTCAAAAAAAGGGGGAATGGGTAAACCCTGTGAAAATAGGGATATGAGTAGTGAACTTGTTCCTTTGATGTTTGTTGGTTCCGTTACGTTTGTATTAGATGAGAGACGCTCATGAAATAGACTTGATGGGCCATCCTGATCAGTTCAAGAGCTTTGCTTTGTGGATCATGATTGGCGCGAAATAGCTCATAGGGATCGGATTGGTCATGGTGCAAAGCTTGAAATATACTAGCAAAATAGGGGAGCTTGTGATGAGCTTTGTCGATTTAAAATTGTCTTGTTTTTTTTCTTCCCGACACGATTTTATGTGCGTCATTAACTCTTACTCTTATTATATGCCCTAAATGAAACAAAAAAGTTAAAAAAAAAAAATATCACGAGCACAAAGATTAAACAGTAAAGTTTCAGAAAATGTAGGCTTTTATATGTGTCTGAAAATGTTAGAGCGTAAAAACAGCGTATCAACTTCTAGAAATTTCATTTTCACATGACTGACAGGACCTGTTAGTGCGCCAAGCACACGCTCTCGCAACTGTTACTGGCTCAGCATCTTCGCCCCTGGCAAATCAGTTAGCGCTTTACCTGGACCGGGCTTCAAGGGTTAAATTTGGTTAATAGGTACTTCACAGGACACTACTCACACTTTACAAAAGACGCTTTTTCTTTTTTTTTTTCAAAACAGATTATCATCATATTAAAGACCGAAATAAAAAAATATTGCGGTTAAGCTTTTAATATTGCATAATAAAAAAATTGTTATCGCTCTATATAATTTTATGTATTGAAAAAATATTCTTTGAAACAATACTTTTAGATAACTTTTCTTGTGAGATCATGAAAAGATTATCTTACATGAAAAGTTTTCTTTCCTTGATAAAAACTTCCACGGCCGCCATATTGAAAAACATCTGGTCCATGATGAGAAAGAAGAGAACACCTTCTCTGGGGGTGAAAAGAAACGAGTTTGTGAATTTTAAGATGGACAACACGGACGGGTTCTTCTTGTCGAAAAAAAAATTGACAAGAAGACAGAATTGTATATAAGGTAAGTAAAATAATTATTTATTTTTTTTATTCACAGTGTTCCGGATATTAATTTTGGAATTGTCATATAGCTTTTTCCGAAAGGAATGAGAGGACTAGATCTGAAAGAATTTTTCATTTATATACGACTCTGAGTTAAGAACATGGAATAAATCAATATACAAAAAAAAAAAAAATAATAAAAAAGGAGAAGAAGAAGAAAGCAAAATAAAGGAGTAGGAGGAGGAAAAATGTTTAAGAAAAAGAGTTTGAATGAAGAGATTGATTGTTGTCCACTTTAAATAATGCAGTTCGATATAACGTGAAAAGAAAACAAGATTAACAGAAAGAGAGAGAAAGAAA
This sequence comes from Elysia crispata, assembly GCA_033675545.1. Taxonomy (NCBI): domain Eukaryota; kingdom Metazoa; phylum Mollusca; class Gastropoda; family Plakobranchidae; genus Elysia; species Elysia crispata. The sequence goes on along the minus strand of JAWDGP010003927.1, from coordinate 10,573 downwards.
GAGAAAGAGAAAGCACGTGAAATAAAAAATAGTTGTCTAAACAGTTAAATGAACGTAAAACAGGAGAGAGAGAGAGAGAGAGAGAGAGAGAGAGAGAGAGAGAGAGAGATAGAGAAAGAGAGACAGAGACAGACAGAGAGAGAGAGAGAGACAGAGAGAGAGAGAGAGAGACAGAGACAGAGACAGAGACAGAGACAGAGTGAGATGAAATTCTAAAACAACGAAAAAGTAACAAGATGGGAGAGACAGAGAGAAAGTCCTCTACTCACCTATCAGAAACATCTCTCTCAGTAGATTCTCCGAGCTGCCAGAACACGGCGCAGATGATTAAAGCGAAGATCAAGGAGAATCCGATCTGGGAAACATTAACACAAACAGTCCCAGTAAAGGCTCGTATATAGTTCCTACGCATCTGGTCATGAAATATCGCTTTAAAGAACGAATAAATTCGAGCATTGAATTATTCCTGCATGGAGCAAAAAGTCAAGTTAATGGATTTTAAAAAAAATTCTGGAAAGAACTATTCCCTTAAAACTTCCACTATTAATGCTAAAACATATTAGTAAACAATTACTCTAGAAAATATCTGAGGCAGCAAGCGTTAATTGGCTGATTCTTTAGAAAAATGTAAGAGAAAAACAAGGGCTTTTCACTTGTCAAATGTTGCCTGACCAAGTAAAAAAATCAAGGATTAATTAAGGACCAATCGCAAGCCAAGGATTGTTGGCTGACCCAGTATAAAATTCTACAAATGACTCAGCGACTGATCACAAGCCAAGCATTATTAGCTAATCTAGTAAAAATTCTTAGAAACCACCCCAGGGGTTGTTAACTTGTAAAGACTTATTTGTTGACCCAGTACACATTTTTAGGAGTATCCCAGGTGTTGTTGTTCACGTGACAAGAATATTATTGGCTGATCGAGAATAACCATATGAAGGAAACTAAAGCTTTCTCAGCTCGCAAAACGTGTTTAAGAAAATGATGTCATTCACGTTTTTGTCTCTCTCCGAATGCCTCATGCTGGCATGTTACACCACAAAGGCGCGGGCAATCCCTTCGATATCCGTACCTTTGCGTGACTGTGTGAGGGGAGGGGCAAAACCCTCTGGTATCCAGTTGGTCATAGGTGGGGAAGGGGGCGGGGGAATTAACCTTATATAGCATAGTGTAAAAGTTTTAAGCGTAACTTAGGAAACTTTGAAAAGTTTTGGGATTATATTTTGATAACGAGTTATAGCTTACTGGATTTCTTCAAAAAATGTCTATTAGTGTAAATCAGTATTATAACTAACTTCAACAGCGCAAAGCAACTCAATTGTTTTCAATTTAGAATAAATGACAGATTTTTTAGATAAACCAAAGAGGAGCTCAAAAATAATAAAAAAAAGGATTTACACTCACTGTTACGCCAGCTGTTTCTGGGTTTCGAACCAGATTCCTTATCGATCTCCATGCAAGAACTACGAACTGAGGAGACGAGCAAACTACATTTTACTGTAACTCTGAGTAAAGGCATAGATTTAATCAGAAGTGTTTTAGACGAACCGCCTGCAAGAATTTATCAAAGTTATCTCATTACCACAGCTATGAAGCTCAGTTATTTAATTATTCTTTTAAACGCTAATTATTAGGTTAAGTTGGTAAAAACATAATTTGCCCAAGGGAGTTCACTCACTTTGTTTTTACATCATTGCTTTGCAGGAATTCTAGGATGTCCATCTAGGCCTATTTGTGCCCACATGATAATATGATTGTTTTTAGTGATATTTAAAGAGATTGGGATTTTTATAGCGCTCTTTTCTAATTGAGTTAATTGTAACCACAGCTACTTATATATTGGCTTAATTATGAGAGTTTTACTTAGAACAGTTTACAATAATAGTAGAGCCTCAAGATTTTTGTAGCTTCCGCGTAATAGAGTGTATTCACTTAGTAACTTAATTAATAGTATAATCTTTAGGATGGTAATTGATTTATTCCATGCCTCTTTTTGTCTCATTTTTTGGCAAGCCCATGAAGTAACAAATTCAAACCGCAAAAATAACAGTTTTGACTCAGCTTTTAAAGACATGGCATATTTAATGTCAAGCGATTGACCAAAATAGCATCTATGGTAGAATTGTTGATTATTATTATTATTATTATTATTATTATTATTATTATTATTATTATTATTATTATTATTATGATTATGATTATTACTATTCTTCTTATTATAATTATTGTTGTTGCTGTTGTTGTTGTTGTTGTTGTTGTTGTTGTTGTTGTTGTTGTTTTTACTATCATTATCATTGTTATTGTTTTATTATTATTATTATTATTATTATTATTATTATTATTATTATTATTATTATTATTATTATCACCATCATCATTTCCATAAAGTGAAGTTGTTTAGACTTCAAGGGAAACAATTCTCACCTGGCGATCGAATGACGCGGCATAGTCTATCTTTTCGTGCTTATCTCCCTTTTGATTCCGCCCTTTGATTCAAACTCACTGAAAAATCGCTTTAGCTTCTGTTTTGTAGACTGCAAATGTTTGAATACTAAAAATTAAGGTTGGGGATGGGAGGAGCAGAGAGAGAGAGAGAGCGAGCGAGAGAGAGAGAGAGAGAGAGAGAGAGAGAGAGAGAGAGAGAGAGAGAGAGAGAGAGAGAGAGAGAGAGAGAGAGAGAGAGAGAGAGAGAGAGAGAGAGAGAGAGGAATGAGAGGAGTTGGCCGTGTGAAGGGGGGAGAAAGAGAGTTTTTTTTATGGAACTTAAAATTTAAAAACTCCTCTTTTGTTAATGTTTAGCAAGTCTCCGCATGATAACCAGAAGCAAGCTGTAGGGTTCGTAAGGTAAGACACAACCGTGTCCGGAGTCACATCTTGGGTTTGGCTTTAGCTTGTGCTCAGCTACTAATTTAACTAAAACAGAAAAAAAAATCAAAGCATTTTTTATAATTTTTTTTTTCAGGACATTATCATCGTCCATGCCATTAAAATGTCGTGGCGGTAATATTAAAACTAACAGACTAATTTGTTTTGTCCAAAGGTAATCTAATTAAAGGAAAAATAAAATTATAAATGAAAAATAAAAAACGTGTACAAATAAGGACACTCATAATCTTTGGATGATGGAACTTACCCCTATTCTAACACACAAAGGTTGATAAATTCTGTCCAAATTTTCTTTAAGCTGCACTCAAATTTCCTATTACACTTATGTCTATCGTATGGTGACCCGCTTATATATTTTTGTTTGAATATCTTCCTACTCTCACCGTTTCGTGTGATCAAATTTTTAATTACTCTTAAGCCCTTTGAAAGGTGAAATCTTTCCATACTCTTCTCCCATGGTGGAAGATCTTCTCTCTTCCCTCATATCTGTCGTACGGTAAAACCTCTCCCTCTATTAATTTCCTTGCCACAAAGCTTCCCGTATTTTTACCTAAATAACTTCGAAGTATAAATGCCTTATTACATACCTTTGATACCAATGCGATTTTTTGAATGCCTCGACCAGTATAATGTGTTGGCTAACGGGTTCGCCTGGAAAAACAATAACAGAATTTTTTTTCTTTTTCACTTATAGATAATTGTACCATTGTTAATAAACTCATCTTATTTCCTAATCTCTATTTTTCTAAACTACCGAATAAAGGTCTCAATATCCGAATTTGTGTCTGCTGTTATGAGTTGAGTTTGCAGATTTTTCTGTTCAGAAACGTATTAAATCAAAATATCCATGCTCCTAACAGAAGATGCAATTGAATGATGTCCAAGACAATAATTATCTGATCGCCTCTTGTCTCTTGTGCAAAATAAATTCCTCCAACTAAATCCTTCACACCACCCCTCATTCCCCTCTCCACTTGCTCTTCCTACAATCTTATGCAGGGTAAGGCTAGGAGCAGAAGTTCTAAACTATGCCAAAATCTTTACCGAACACTATAGAGAAAGAAAGCAGCACTGAGATGGGACTGATTGAGTGCCTGAGAAGTTTTACAAGCCCAGTCTACCATAAACGGTGATCCCATGTCTTCTGTTAGAGTATTAATCCCTCTTTTCTGATTCTAGCTTTACCATAATTTATTTTGATCTTGAACATAATCATACCAAGGGCAAAATGAAAATGAACATTAAAATAACACAAAATCTGTTCTGTCACGTGTTGCCTCTTCTCTCCCTGTTTTCTCTTCTATCTTAATTTCTTTGTCTCCTTGTAAGAGTCCTTAGGAAACTTAGGGGACGTAAAATTTCTCAAAGAACGGTCAAAACATATCTATTGCGTTCTTGCTATGTTATCTTTAATTTATGAGAAGACATTTTAGTGACAGTAAAAACCTGGCTATGCTCTTCGTATTGCTTTCAACGTACAAATCAGACCAGTTTATTTAACCCTGGCATGAAGATTAGCTGCCGTTGGGCGTTGTGAGATAAGACAACAGGTAAGGAGGGGAAAGAAAGCACTGCAAGTCATTGATTTAATTTCTCTTAATGTAAGTTATAGGGAGTTTCATTTCCGAGAACAACTGGATATACATAATTCTTCTTCAGCTGCCATTTTTTTTCTTGTCATAATTTCTCTCCAAGGGAATAATTATTGCAGAACAGTAGCAATTGCATCTCTGTGAGTGCTTAATTTCAGATGATCCAAAATTTGAAAATCACGAGGAGTTACCCACATGTTCTCCTTTTTCCCCCCTGAATGTGTTGGTCTCTCCATTGCGATCTATGATCTAACTCCCACACATTTTCTCTCTCTCTCTCTCTCTCTCTCTCTCTCTCTCTCTCTCTCTCTCTCTCTCTCTCTCTCTCTCTCTCTCTCTCTCTCTCTCTCTCTCTCTCTCTCTCTCTCTCTCATTTCACACAGTCTGATGAAGCCACAATAAAGCGAAACGTTTATATGTTAAATCTATACTTGTGTTGTTTCTTTTTTTAGTCCCATAGTTATAAAAATGTGTGCCTGTCTCTTTTTAGACCCTGTTTCACACTATTTAGAGACACACATGCTTCCTTTTTTCCTCCAAATGTGGCGTTTTTGCTTTTCTATTTGGATCTCTCTCTCTCTCTCTCTCTCTCTCTCTCTCTCTCTCTCTCTCTCTCTCTCTCTCTCTCTCTCTCTCTCTCTCTCTCTCTCTCTCTCTCTCTCTCTCTCTCTCTCCCCCTCTCTCTCTCTCTCTCTCTCTCTCTCTCTCTCTCTCTCTCATTTCACACAGTCTGATGAAGCCACAATAAAAGCGAAACGTTTATATGTTAAATCTATACTTGTGTTGTTTCTTTTTTAGTCCCATAGTTATAAAAATGTGTGCCTGTCTCTTTTTAGACCCTGTTTCACACTATTTAGAGACACACATGCTTCCTTTTCCTCCAAATGTGGCGTTTTTGCTTTTCTATTTGGATCTCTCTCTCTCTCTCTCTCTCTCTCTCTCTCTCTCTCTCTCTCTCTCTCTCTATATCTCTCTCTCTCTCTCTCTCTCTCTCTCTCTCTCTCTCTCTCTTTCATCCCACAATAAAAGCGAAATATATATATATTAAAATCTATGCTTGTGTTGTTTCTTTTTTTAGTCCATAGTTATAAAAATGTGTGCTGTCTCTTTTTAGACCCTGTTTCACACTATTTAGAGACACACGTATTTCTTTTTCCTCCAAATGTGGCGTTTTTGCTTTTCTATTTGGATCTCTCTCTCTCTCTCTCTCTCTCTCTCTCTCTCTCTCTCTCTCTCTCTCTCTCTCTCTCTCTCTCTCTCTCTCTCACTCTCTCTCTCTCTCTCTCTCTTCTCTCTCTCACTCTCTCTCTCCTCTCTCTCTGTCTCCATGTCCATGCCAACCCGCAGATCCACCGTTCCTCTCATATCCCCCATCCTAACCCACCCAGTTCCAGCCCACCCGAAATGTCTCTATCGCTATCGGTATTTTCACCCACTGTCCAGGTCCTCGTCTAGCGTCTGGTCATCAGCAGTGAGATCTCTCTGATCACCGTTGATGACGTCAAGAAAGAAGTCTGGAGGGTTGTTGTGCTCCTGGCATATAAAGCCTGGGGAAGAAATACAAAGGGAGCCTAAGGAATATAACTCGCTTAACTTAGGGAACGTTATAACTTCTCTAAGAATAAAAGGAAAACTGGAATTTTGTGAAGTCTGATATTCTATATTACAGCTTAACCCGTTATTTCATGTCCAAAAATTCTTCATCATTAATGTTTGCAACAATAATTTTTCTTATATTACTTGAAGTACGTATCTTACTTTGTCATATGCCAAAGTAGGGCCAGAGTCAATACCTTGTGTTTTGAAGAAGTCCAAAGCTTCCGTGGCGGGGCCGTGATACACTGTGACCCCTGGGACAAGAGAAGGAGATTGTCAAACAGTCTGTAGATGGAGAACCGAGGCTGGTGGATGGAGAAGATGATGGTGCGACCTTTCCTAGACAGCCTGAAAGAGAGGGACATGGACAATTATTATAAATAGTTTTATTTCACCGCGGTTTTAATATGTGAGGGCTACCTGCAACCAATGAAGTTGGATGATTTGAAAATACCAGTTTATCTAAAAAAATAATTCATATTTTCCTAGAGCATCAAGGAAGAACCTGAAAAAAGCAAGGCATAATAACTGCAAGCGTAATACCGTGTTCAAAGAGGTAATAAAAGTCTCTTTTAATTAAAAAAATTCTCCATCGTTTTAATTAATAATCTATTTTTATATGTTTTTAAATACTTATTAGAAAATCATGAATCTCTACGAAAAAGTGCGAAAATATGCACTACCTTGCCCAAATTCATAGTTGCCTTTTTATCTGAACCTTCATGATAAATACATACGGACTTTCCACAAACTTAGAAAACTGTTCAAATCCCATTCCTTAGTGTACTTGGCATGCGATAGCTTTACGTCTCTGAAGCTTAAAGAAGGAAACTAATCATTTCGTCACGCAGATAAAAGACGAAGCTGCTACTTACTAAGATAGCTTGAACCCGGGACCACATTATTACTAATCCAACACTCAAGTCCCTGAGCTTTCGGCCGCATTTTCCAGTTTCCATACCTTCCGTTCATCATGATTTCCTTACCTTCTGAGAAACATGAGCACCGTATTGGCCGTGTTTGCGTCGAGGCCTGTGGTTGGTTCGTCTAAAAATAGCACAGGAGGGGAGATAATCAGCTCCATGCCGATGTTACAGCGTTTTCTCTCTCCCCCTGATACTCCGCGGATAAACTCGTTTCCGACCTGAGAGTTTATTATCGAGACAATAATAGTAATAATAATAATAATAATAATAATAATAATAATAATAATAATAATAATAATAATAAAAAGAAGAAGAAGAAGAAGAAGAAGAAGAAGAAGAAGAAGAAGAAGAAGAAGAAGAAGAAGAAGAAGAAGAAGAAGAAGAAGAAGAAGAAGAACAAGAACAAGAACAAGAAGAACAAGAACAAGAACAAGAACAAGAACAAGAAGAAGAAGAAACAGGAACAAGAACAAGAACAAGCACAAGAAGAACAAGAAGAAGAAAAGTAAAATGTTAGACTGGAGAACTCAACAAAAAAAGAAGTTAATGCATATTTCGATTTTATTTTATTCGTCTCCCTCGCTCACTACCCTTATTTTTCATTCTTCTTTCAGATCCATCTCTTCCATCCTTAACCCTTCCCCTCCCACTCCCCCACCGCCCTGATTAAATGTCAATATTTCCTCACTTCTGGTGTCCACGAAATTGGTCAAGCCCCGGTCCTTGACCTGTCTCACCCGCCTCTCTTCTCTTCTCTCTCTCTTCTCTCTTCTCTCTCTCTCTCTCTCTCTCTCTCTCTCTCTCTCTCTCTCTCTCTCTCTCTCTCTCTCTCTCTCTCTTGTTCTTTCTCTGAGCACTAACCTTGGTGTCGGCACATCTTGGTCAAGCCCAGGTCCTTGATGACCTCGCCTCACCCTCTCCTTCCTCTCCCCACTGGACACGGATGAAGGCAATCTTAACGCGGCCGAGAAAGCAAAGTTTTCCTTCACTGTCAACGTTCCCATAACAACGTCATCCTACGCCAAAAAAAAAAAAATATGCAACCAAAAAACACAAAAAAGTCCTTTCTTAGTGTAAAAATGTTAGAGAAACATAGGGAAAGTGAAATATAACGACTTGGAACAGTTTCTTCGAGGGGATACAACTTCTTATTCTACTTTAGGTATCCCGATTGCAAACAAAAATGTTCGCGAGTCATCATTAGATCCGACAGATAACAATTCTTATTCTCTGATAGCGACGCATGATATTTCTCAATACACCGTCATCCCTTTACGAAAGAGAGACGCGCCAGATTTTAAAAAGAACATATGTATGAAACACTGTTTCCAAACGGAAAAACGCATAATGATATCTAAAGATTATTCGAGACACATTTTTCTTTTTTACATTTTGAGCACTTTAAATTTTTACATGAATTCACAGGTACAACAAAAAGGGCCTTATACTATCGGTAATTTTTGTTGCTGTTGTTATTGTTGTTGTTGTTGTTGTTGTTGTTGTTGTTGTTGTTGTTGTTGTTGTTGTAGTTGTAGTTGTTGTTGTTGTTGTTGAGGAAAAGTAAATCTTTTGGCGGAGTCGACAGTGTACGAAAACATTAAATTTAACAAAAACCTTCCCAATAACCCAAACAAACCTTCCCAATGACCCAAACAAACCTTCCCAATGACCCAAACAAAAAAAAAACCTTCACAATGACCCAAACAAAACCTTCCCAATGATCCAAACAAACCTTCCCAATAACCCAAACAAACCCTTCCCAATGACCCAAACAAACTCTTCCCAATGACCCAAACAAACCTTCACAATGGACCCCAAACAAACCTTCCCAATGACCCAAACAAACCTTCACAATGACCCAAACAAACCTTCACAATGGCCCAAACAAAACCTCCACTATGACCCAAACAAACCTTCCCAATGACCCATAATCGAACCTTCCCAATGATCCAAACAAAACCTTGCCAATGACCCAAACAAACCTTCCCAATGACCCAAACAAACCTTCCCAATGACCCAAACAAACCCTCACAATGGTTGCTTTCACCCGGTCTTGATGACCCAAACATACCTGAACGACGTATCCCACCATGCACTTGAAGTTCTCCGGAACTAATTTGCCGTCCAGTAGGAGATGACCCCCTCGACCCCGGCAGGATCTTTTTTCGGCCAGCTAGGACATCTAGGAAACTGGAGAAAGTATACACAAACATACATTAGCAGTACATTTATTTCTAGAATGAAAAATTAAAAAAAAAAGTAATTGTTTGACAAAACAGGCCTTCTATCAATAAACGGTAAAATCATGGTCTTATTAATTTTAGTTATTGATTTCGGGTTTAAGTGCAGGATTCTGCAAAAATGCAGTGCTAAAAAAATATTAAGTTTCTAAACTCTTCTATTGTCAAATGACATGCGACGTTTGAACTCTTACTGCCGACGGAAAGTTTCTTCAGCTATCAAGATCTGCATAGATCATTTCTACACAGCTCTGTCACGTGCTTCTACTGTACACAAAATAGAAGACATTTCAGGGACATTTTTAACAAAATTAAATATAATTTACTATCGTGAAATCTCTTTTAGACTAACAAAACACGTTTTCAAAAAAAAAAAAAAAAAATCGTCTCAGCGAGAAAACAGTTCATCGGCTGCTTATGCTGAAAAAATGTGATGTTTTTTTTTTTTTTTTTTTTTTTTCACCAAAAACAAACATCTTGACACGTTGGGAGATAAAGCTTTTTCTATTCTATTCCCTTGAGATCCGCTGGGGCGTTACAATCTGAATTACTATCTGAACACTCTATGCATAAATAAGTGCGTGGCTGAACACTGTGTCATGTCAGTCAAGTCCTATTAAGTTCTGCCTCCTTACTTTCTCAGAGGATTTTCCACATTATATAGTTTAGGTGAATGGCACAATATTATTTAAGCGAGAGGAACTTTTTTTTGAGCGGCTGCCGGGTACTTCAAATATTTTTTTCATTTTTTAAAATCACTACTTAAACTCATGTAAAATAACGCCAGACAGCCATTAGAATTTCATTTTTCGACTCAAACTTTCGCTAACAACAAAGTATCTAAATTACGCGAAGTTAGGTCCTCAAAAACCTTAGGGCGGCCGCTTTATTCCTACAGCCACCAGCCACCAGCAACGCGAGATCTCAAATAGTAGAAAACTTGTTGATTTTGTTATAAAAAAGAAAATATAATTTTTTTATGGCCTTTCGCCCATGATCACATTTGAATGTGTTAGTTTTTTGAACCATGCAATACTTTTTAGTCTCCTAATGCTAAAAAAGATGATGAAAGTTAATCGAATCCTCAGATGAGGTAAAGAAATTAGTCCTCAAAAACCTTAGGGCGGCCGCTTTATTCCTAAAGCCAACAGCCACCAGCAACGCGAGATCTCAAATAGTAGAAAACTTGTTGATTTTGTTATAAATAACGTTTGATTTTACACGAAATATAATAAAATAAAACTATAAAAACTAGATCACAACCCTTGAAACACTCGTCAGCCAAGTTCATTATCAAACAGATAAAAACAAAACCAACAGCAAAACAAGAAAC
>JAWDGP010003926.1:0-85719 GCA_033675545.1 Elysia crispata | reverse complement strand
TCAAAATCCTATCACATCAAATTTATGACATCCTTGAGGGTTTTATTTTTTTTCCATCTCAGATTTTAGGAGATAATAAAGCCCGTGAAAGTTTTGCTATAAAGTTCTCTGAAACAATTTTTTTTTAATTACAAATTAAGAGCAGCTCAGAGTATGTAGGCTCTGAACTGACCTTTCTGTTATTCTCTCGATTACACTATCTAATTATTTTATTCGGTGCAGCGATTCATTTGAAAGCTGACCAAAACATTTTTAACGACTGCAGATCTCATAAATTTGTATAGATGTCTAGGTCCAAAATCGGCTGCAATGGCACATTTAGATCTCTTTAGAAAAAAAAAAGGATTAATAATCCACAAATTATCAAATAATATTTTAGTTATGTATTGCATAGGACTGATTTCCTTGTTAAACCATTTTATTTTTACCTAATCTCCTTGATGTGTTGACCAGAGGCAGGAGTTGGAAATGGCCGTGGTGGTTGATTAAAAAAAAAAAAAAAGCGTTTTTACAGATAAAGGTTGTAAAAGAAGAACAAAATGTGCTTCGATTTCTTTGGGAACAAAACGGTAAGACTATGGTGATGAAATTTGATAGGGTTCCCTTCGGTACAAAATCAAGTACTTTCTTGTTAAAGGCCACCATAAAACATCATTTAGATAAGTATTCTGAGAAAAGAGCAGTCACTGAATTGAAAGAAAATCTCTATGTTGATGACTTTTTGTCAGGGTCCGATTCTGAAGAAGGACAGGGCGATTGATTGATGAGGCAAAGAAAATAATGGCGGCTGCTGGTATGGAACTGACCAAATGGTCTGCCAACAGTCAAATTGTAGCTGACAGAATTCTTAAAGAATTCGATCCACTTGTTGATGTGACGAAGGACAACACGAAGGTTTTGGGTCTAAAATGGAATCCAAAGGAGGATTGTTTTTCTTTCAGTGAATTGCCAGTTCCTGTTGATGTGGCAATCACCAAAAGAACAGTTTTCAGTTATATAGCTCGCTTGTTCGATCTTCTGGGGTTCTTGTCACCTTTCTTGGTCTCAGCCAAAATTTTGTGCCAAAAGCTCCGGGAACTTGGAATTCCCTGGGATGCTGAGTTACCTGATACTCTAAAAGATAGGTTTAGAAGTTGGCTCAATGATCTCAGTACCCTGCCGAAATGGAAAATTCCGAGGTATTTTGCATTATCATCTTGGTCCAATGTTGACAAAGTGCAACTGCACATATTTTGTGATGCTTCAGAGAAAGCATATGGCTGTTGTGCTTATCTGTGGCTTCAAGAAGATGAGGAAGTCAAAGTGTCTTTGGTCATGTCTACGTAAGGTCAGAGTTTCTCCTTTGAAACGTGTTACATCACCCCGCCTGGAGCTGGTGGCGGCCCTCTTGGGCGCGAGAATCTTCTGATTTTTACTGACTTCACTTCAACTTCCTCCCACTGTTGAGGTCAAATGCTATTCTGATTCCATGATCACGCTAACTTGGATTAAAGGTCAGAGCAGAAGATGGAAGACGTTTGTGGCAAATAGAGTTCAAGAGATTCAAGATCTCTCTGATCCTGCTTGTTGGCATCATTGTGCAGGCACTGACAATACTGCTGATCTGTAGACGTGAGTACAAAATGTCTAATGAGCTCTTGGTTATGGTTACACAGTCCTGATTGGCTTTCCGCTGACACTTGCCCACCTTTAACTCTCTTGTATGAGGTGGACTCGGCAGAGCTGAGTACTGAAGAACTGAAGCCTGCAGTATATGTGCTGATAGAACATAAAGCTCAAGAGCCTCTTTTTCAGATCAACAGATGGGGGTCCTCTGGTAAGGCTACTAGAATTGCGGCTTGGTTGTTAAGATTCATAGCCAACTGTTCTCAGAATAATAAAGAAACAAGTCATCAATTGACGAATGAAGAATGTTCAAGGGCCTCAAATCAGTTGTTGAAAAAGACACAGACAGAGCATTTTTTCGAAGGAATCGCCTTTTTTAAGGCTGATAGATCTGTTGCTAAGACATCCAGATTGTACAAACTCTCTCCATTTATTGGAGATGAAGGACTGCTCAGAGTCAGGTGTAGACTAAATTTTAGTGACTTATCATATGACGAAAAGTTTCCCATCCTTCTCCCTAAGTGTCACCTTTCACTTCTCCTTGTCAGAGATGCTCACTTGAAATTTAAGCATGTACGTGTCAACCAGATGGTTTCGACCTTGAGAAACCAGTACTGGGTCATTGGCCTCAGAGTCCTCGCAAAAAGAGTTAAAGCAGAATTTTTGCCCTGTTAGCGCTTGGATGCCAAAGCTTGCCAAGAACCTATGGCTCCTCTGATGGAAACTCGGTTAAAACAGGCACACCATTTCATGTAGTGGGCATTGACTATACTGGTCGTATTTACTGTAGGGATGCTCCCAGCCAGAAATTTTATGTTCTTCTCTTCACGTGCGCTGTTATTAGAGCAGTGCATCTTGAACTTGTGGAGTCTAGGGCTCCCAGCCGATTTATGATAACACTAGAGATTTCTTGGTGTGTGTGAATAAATTAGATCTAACAAACTTAACAATGACTCTGCGCCTGGGTCAGATGGCATAACAGCAAAGTCCTACAAAACTTTTGAAAAAGCCTCTATTCGTCTGTTATCTTGAATCAACAGACCGTGGCCAGCTGTCGACCAGTCAAAAACGTGGTATAATAACAACCATATATAAAGGCAACAATACAATACGCGACGACCTAAACAATTGGAGACCAATGACGTTAACGTGGACTATAAAATATTCACGAAAGTATTAGCTAAGCGGTTACAGAAAGTAATCAAATATCTATTAAACGAAAGCCAAAGTGGCTTTATCAAAGGAAGACAGATCTCGACACACATCAGACTTCTTGAGGACGTTACAAGATATGTAGATAATGAAAACATGGACGGGCTTATAGTCTCATTAGATTATCAAAAAGCTTTTGAAAGTGTTAACAAAGAAACCATTCTATCTGCACTAAAGTTATTTAACTTTGGGCCTAAATTTTTAAACTTTGTAAACGTGATATTAATTTACACGCAAAGTGCTGTTAACAACGGCGGATGGTTAACAAAATGCTTTAATACCGAGAGAGGAGTCAGACAGGGCTGTTGTAAAAGCCCCTTACTTTTTGTCATGGTAGTGGAAATGTTAGCAATAAAACTCAGAAACGATGACGGGATTAAGGGAATTCTGAAAGAAGGGCCAGTCAGAGATGAACTCAAACTTCTGCAATACGCTGATGACATGACGCTACTGGTAAAAGATGAGGCAGTTCTAAAACAAGCGTTTACGGTTATAGAAGAGTTTTCGAAAATATCTGAATTAAAGCTGAACAGTAAGAAAGCAATTGGAATGTGGGTAGGTGGGTCAAACAACAATGAGAGTAGAGGAGAAGGAATAACATGGGTAGAGAAAGGAAAAAATGTTAAAGTCTTGGGTATATATTTCAATGCGTCAGAAGAAGCAAAACTGGACTGAAAAATGAAATAGTATCAAACGTACAAAAGTGGGCAAAAAGAAATTTATCTTTTAAAGGAAAGGTTATTATAGCAAAGATATTTCTACTTTCAAAACTGAATTATGTACTACAAGTCTTGTCCTTACCAGATAAAGCTTTAGCTGAAATAGACCGAGTTATTTTCAAATTTTTAAAAAGTACTCAAACAAAAAGGCTTTCGATAAAGTACAAAGAAATATATTATGTAGAGATCCAACAGAGGGCGGGCTAGGACCAATAAGTGTAAAGGACCAACAGAATTACACTTAAGGTGATTTAAAGAAATATTTCTGTTCAACGCGAACACAAAGTTAAATACGAAGCTAGCAACTCATTTTTGTAAAAAGCTGCTTGATCTACGTTATTTAGCCAAAGCATCAGTAATGTCAAAAGAGATCAAAGAATTATCAAAGATTAAATCTAAATTTTGGGAAGCGGCCGTTAGAGGCTGGATAGATTTGAAAAATTGTATTAAAGTAGATGAGAGAAACTAAAATCTGGAGAATTACGCGGACAACATAGCCGCAGAGCCATTGTTCTATAACAACTTGGTAAAATATCGGAACAAACCTTTGTGGATAGAAAGGTGGATAAGAGGAGGGGTAAGGTACATAGGACAACTATTTCACAACAACCGCTATTTAACTGTTCAAGAAGTAGCTCAGCGGATAGGGCACCACGCTGGAATCTACTTCGACTACTTCGCAATAACAAACGCAATAAAGCAGGAGAGGAAATAGGTGATGCTTAATGCTCACGTTCTATTCAACCAGGAGCCAGACACAAACCTACAAAATTTAAATCTGGTCAAGTTGTTCAACAAACAACTCCGAAAACTTCTCGTCGAACAGCGAGGAGCCAACATTACTAGCATAGATTTCTGGGAAAGAAAATATAATATTAACATATACCCGTACTTTGCTGCAGGCAATGAGGCCTGCCGAGAGGCGCGTCTTCAACTACTACATTTCAAAATTCTACATAATATATACCCAACAAATATTCTTTTACACAAAATGAAAATTAAAGACAGTGCTTTTTGTGACCATTGTAAAGTCCACGATTTTATTGAACACTTCTTCTATAAGTGTAATAAACTTAGAGGCTTCTGGTCGGAAGTTTCAAATTACATCTATGGAAAAATAGAAAAAAGAATGTGTATAGACGAGAAAGTAGCCTTATTTGGAGTCCTGAAAGCCGACCTAAAATCTGACACAAAGCAAAGAACACTTAATAATATAAACAGGATTCTACTGGTAGCAAAAATGTGCATAAGCGAAGCAAGATACGGTAAATCGCAAAATTTAAAACTCACCTTTGAGATAGAAATGGTTATAGGAGAAAAACATTTAGAATAAATAATAATCGATGAAAGGTCTTGGCACAGTAAAACCCTACGGAAAAAAAAAGAAGTGAATATTATTATGTTTTTTTTTTTATTATTTTTGTTCTTCTTTCTAGCTCAAGAATTATGATAATAAAGAGAGGGAAAAAAAAGGGGGGGGGGGGGGGAAGGCGATGACGAAAAAAAAAAACAGGAAAAGGTTGCAAAAGCCACACAATAAAATTAAGTACATACAAAATAATCTTCTTTATACATGTAATTATATAGAAAGCTATTAATTGTTAAAAAAAAGGGAAATAAGCAAAGATCTTTTTCTATTAAGTATGATTTCGATTAAAAAAAAATAAAACATTTTCAAACGAATAGCAAAGATTAAAAAAAAAACAATTTGGAAATGAATGGGAAAGCGCTTAGGGCCATGGTATAATGATATACCAAACTCACTCTATAATCTGTGTTTGGAATATCGACCTATCCCAAGGTTCGAAGCCACAGACAAAAGACAACAAGCCCGGAAAGCAACCCAAAAGAAGACTGGAGGTACATGAATAATTGCAAATATCTTCTTAAATCACGTTTAAAAAGGTTGTAAGCCAAGATTTTTCTTTTAGGCATAATTTCAATTTTTATTGTAGTAAATTCATCTGTTTGAAAAAATTAGAAATAAAATCCACATGGCCAATGATTGCAAAAAACCTATGCCTAACTAATTCTCTGAGCCAAAATAAAAAAAAAAATTCTCCCTTAAAACTTTGAGCTTAGTAAGAGAGAAAGACAGGTAGTAAGAGAGAAAGACAGGTAGTAAGAGAGAAAGAGCCCACCGAGGTCGGCTTTTGCACGCTGTGGTCAGAATGGAATTTATTGAATCAAATAGAGTGGAGGAGGACAAAAGACGTATTCTTTGCTGGGCCCTTCCTCCCGTCACGGGTACCTCTGCTACTTACACCATCTTTCTCTCGCCCACCCATCTTTGTTTCTCTCCTGTTTTCTAATTTGATATGTTTGGCTCTGAGAGTCAGTCTAAGTTTGTCTCTCGTGTAGTGAACATGTTTCAGTCCGTGTTTAACCTCAAGTAGATCCTATAACATTTTTATATCCTTTATTCTTTATTATATCTTGTAGTGGTATAGTCCATGAACCTTGGTCTGTATTGAAACAAGACTTGTTATTTCGGCCGAATGTTGTGACTGTTGTATGTGAGATGGCAAGTACATGACAATATTTGTGGTAGACTCCTCAGAGCCTCTAGCTCTAAAACCTATCTCTCCCGCAGCTGGTTTGAAAGAGTCAAAACAGCTCAGCAATCAACTTGATATTTGCATCTTTTCAAGAACGTTTGAATCATACATTACAAAGAAGTAAATTAATTCTAGCTTAATTTAAGTTTATAACCTGTCGTCAGTAAATGGGTTAGAATGCTCGACATAACATTTTTCTTTGGTTCGATTCCCCCACACTGTCGCTAGATGAGTTCGGGATTTTTACTTTACATTTCTACCTTGACTATCGGGTGATTGATATTCGTACAACTACAAGGCATGAGATAACCTAATTTTGGACGGGCTATATCAATGAAAAAAGACGATAAAACAATTGTATCATAACTTCGGCTTAGGATGCTACTGCTAGAGGACTCACACACAGGGTACCGTACTGGCACAGTAACTCGCATGACGAGTGAATGGCTCGGCTTAGATTATCTGCCCTTGATTAAAGTTACGCTCTAGATCAGCACAAAACAGTATTTTCAAGGAGAGTCGGGAACAAAAATACTTAATCTTCTGATTAATGTGATAATTATATTCCTTGTGTTGAAGTTACTTACTTTCACTAAAGTAACTGCAGACACTCTCACTCTAAAAAGTCAGCGATCCTGTAGGCATAGATACTCGAACATGTATGCCACCCTTCTTTTCTCTCTCTCTCTCTCTCTCTCTCTCTCTCTCTCTCTCTCTCTCTCTCTCTCTCTCTCTCTCTCTCTCTCTCTCTCTCATTCTCTCTCTCTCTCTCTTTCTCTCTCTCTCTCTTTCTTTCTCTTTCTCTCTCTTTCTCTCTCTATATATATCTCTCTCTCTTGCTCTCTCTCTAAAAGGAAAGCAAAAAGCACCACACTTGGAGGACATCTGGGTAATTATAAAGGATCCAAAAAGGACGCGTGCGTGTCTGTAAGAAGCTTCAGTTCTTACAATATCTGCGCCACAATCGAGGCTTCAATACTACAAGTAGTTATAGTAAAGGCAGTAGTTGTAGTACTAGAAGTAGTAATAGTAGTAGTAGCAAATGCATTTGTGGTAGTAGTAGTAGTAGTAGTAGTAGTAGTAGTAGTAGTAGTAGTAGTAGTAGTAGTAGTAGTAGTAGTAGTAGTAGTAGTGGTAGTAGTAGTAGTAGTAGTGGTAGTAGTAGGTGGTAGTAGTGGTAGTAGTAGTAGTAGTAGTGGTGGTTGTAGTAGTAGTAGTGGTGGTAGTAGTTGTAGTCGTAGTAGTAGTAATCGTAGTAGTAGTAGTCGTATTATTAGTAGTGGTGGTAGTAGTAGAAGTGGTGGTAGTAGTAGTAGTAGTGGTCGTAGTAGTAGTGGTAGTTGTAGTACTAGTAGTAGTATTAGTAGTAGTAGTAGTAGTAGTAGTAGTAGTAGTACTAGTGGTAGTAGTAGTAGTAGTAGTAGTAGTAGTAGTAGTAGTAGTAGTAGTAGTAGTAGTAGTAGTAGTAGTAGTTGTAGTAGTAGTAGTAGTGGCAGTAGTAGTAGTAGCAGTGGTGGTAGTAGTAGTAGTAGTAGTAGTAGTAGTAGTAGTAGTAGTAGTAGTAGTAGTAGTAGTAGTAGTAGTAGTAGTAGTAGTAGTAGTAGTAGTAGTTGCAGTAGAAGAAGTTGCGGTAGGTATAGTGATTTTGGTGTTAGTATTAGTAGTAATATTAGAAAAAATAGTAGTAGCAGTAGTAATAGCAATAGTAGGAATAGCAAAAGCAGTGTTTAGTAGTAGTAGTAGTAGTAGTAGTAGTAGTAGTAGTAGTAGTAGTAGTAGTAGTAGTACGTAGTCGTAGTCGTAGTCGTAGTCGTAGTCGTAGTAGTAGTAGTAGTAGTAGTAGTAGTAGTAGTAGTAGTAGTAGTAGTAGTAGTAGTAGTAGTAGTAGTAGTATCAAATTTAGATCTGGGGAGGAAAACAACTGGTTTGATATTAGTAAGAATTTTAAGAGCTAGAATTTTAGGTAGTGCTCAGCAGTGGTTAGGATAAGGTTTTTAAATGAAAATGACCGAAATGCTTGAATTGGTGGGATTAGAACCATCGATTTATTGATGCTTCGACACCCATCGCCTTGCCACTCAAAGAGAACAAAGCTTATACCAATACGCCATTGCGCTCCCTAAAAAGAGAGTTTCATGGCGTTGGACGCACCAACGTCTGGGACGAACGATAACAATATGTATGCCTCAAATATATATAGTGGTGGTGGTGGTAGTAGTAGTAGTAGTAGTAGTAGTAGTAGTAGTAGTAGTAGTAGTAGTAGTAGTAGTAGTAGTAGTAGTAGTAGTAGTAGTAGTAGTAGTAGTAGTAGCAGCAGTAGTAGTAGTAGCAGCAGCAGCAGCAGCAGCAGCAGCAGCAGCAGCAGCAGTAGAGAGGAGTATGCATACATAGACAAATATATAAACAAATGTGTAATTTGTGAGAGGTATGTTCCAACAAAAGAACGTCAAACTGAAAGACAAATCAGCTATTACCTCGTATACGTAGACAGTTATTTCGAACCAAAGAGAAAAACAAAATGCAAATATGAAAAGTTAGAAATCTTTGGAAATAGAAGATATTTTATATATTGTCATAGTTAATATTCAATATTGGAAATAAGCTAATTAGTAATTGCCTATTGAAAGATCATTTTAAACGTTTCTAATTCTGAATTTCTGAAAAAAAAGTACCTAAAAGCCCTTTACTTTGCTGAAGCTCATAGTTGCCATTTACCTACCTATCTATCTATCTATCTGTCTGTCTGCCTGCCTGTCTCTCTATCTGTCTATCTATCTACCTACCTACCTACCTGTCTATCTATCTACCTACCTATCTATCTATCCATCAGTCTCTTACACAATGTATCTATCAACATCTCTTCCACTTGTTGATCGCCTTTCACTTTTTATATTAATTCCACTTGATTTTCTTTTTTCTTTTTCTTTTCAAACTCCGGTCTCCGCACTTCGCACACACCCTGTATGTCCTGTAAACCGCTGGTTAAAGCTAAGTTTAAGCATTTCTTTCCCAACCACAGAGAACCCTTTGATATAACATCTCCCTCCCCCCTCCCCCCCCCCCCCCTCCACATCCTCGGAAAAAAAATCTATAACAGTTCTCAATCGAATTGTTTTATTCACCTCTTCATGTATCTAGTGTAAACTGCAAGGTTTGCCTTTTCTTTCTTTCTCTTTTTTTTTTTTTTAATACATTACAAAATACATCTTTGCCAAGAAGTTTAGATTTTTACTCCTTTTATTCTTCATAAAGTGGACAGCATAAAAAATTGTCGATCATTCGACATGTTTTGTAGATTAAAATAAGCCAAGCTACGCTATTGTCATGGTTGGGAGTGCCTGAAGGAGGTTAACTAAGCAAAAGGCCTAAAATCATATTGTTTTAATGAACACTCATTTAAAAAAAAAAACAACAATTCACTCAGATAATAGGATCAAGATTTTCACTAAACCCCTAGCTGTGCAGATATTTTATCTATAGGTTCTAGGTTATCGCCGTCAAAGAAAGTTTCTGTGGATGGATGTATGCCACAATATATAGATCAATGCTATACCATTCTTTAAATTACATGTGTGGCCCCTCCCAACATAATTATTCCTATAATTCCATTATCCCTTCTTCGAATCTGAGATGAAATGCACACCACGTTCCGCTTTAGACGTAGACAAACTTCTTGGGTGCGCTGGTTTAAAGCTAAATGGTAAGAATATTGATAATAAACAAAAATAACTGGCTAGATTCACTTGCACATCTGCATAACTTTTGTGATGGTGCTGCTCAAAATCGTCTTCACAAGAGAGCCTACCAATCAGATTGTATGTACAATCTAGTTGATGATCAGTTCCAAAAAAAAAGTATAAAGGTATGAACAGGTGGTCTCTCCTCTTACCACTTAACTTACATGTTGTTTGAACTCCTGGGCTCAGTCAGGAAAACAAAAAACACCTCATAATTATTGTTTAAAAATATACAAGAAGTCAACTCTGTACACCCTTTGGACGTTCAAACCAGATTTATTTCTTCTCAGTGTTTACACAGTGGTATGAAAAACAAATCTAAGTATAAGAGGGAAAAACGAGCGTTTGTTTTCACAGAGAAACAAAGAGTATGACAGTTTTTGGGACAAACAACAAAAAATACAAAGCTAGTTGTTTACTTGAATCACTTTCATTCTGCAGTGTTAGCTGTATAATAAATACCAGGACACTAAAAGCAGTGTGAGATTAGGACAAGAGTATGAACATGGCAAACAAAAGAGTTGTGAACAGGGAACGGAAGAGTGTTACATAAGATAGAGAGATAGAGGGATAGATAGATAATAGATCAATAGAGAGAGTGAGAGAGATAGGGAGAGAGAGAGAGAGAGAGAGAGAGAGAGAGAGAGAGAGAGAGAGAGAGAGAGAGAGAGAGAGAGAGAGAGAGAGAGAGAGAGAGACAGAGAGAGAGAGAGAGACAGAGAGACAGAGAGAGAGACAGACAGACAGAGAGACAAAGAGACAGACAGTGAGAGAGAGTGGCTAAAGAAAGAAAATTTATAAAAATAAAAAAAAGTAAGCTTATCTCCTACCCAAATTGTAAAAAAAAAAACTAGAACATAGACATTATTATTTACATAATTTTTTACTTAAAATCAACATACTAATAACATTCGCATAAATGTCACAATACCTTAGTTTGTAATTAGAGTACAAAAGTCATGACAGCATTTTAAAAAAAGCATCCATAATATTAAAAGTGTATTGTCTAGTTTATTCTTTTCAGGCCATGCAGTAAAGACCAGTCAATTAAAAATCCATAAATTTGTTATTCCACTCAAGTCGCCATCCAATCTATTACTTTCACTGGCAATCTCTCCTTTCCGAGTTGTGCAAGTGTGGAGATGATTTCTGCACACTCCAGGCATCATAGCCACAGAGATGGTTTGCAAAGATGAGAACTGTATAGTTACAAAGAAATAAGAAGCGTGGCACATTTTTTCCAAGATGCCACATGCTGTAATGTTTGTAACTGCATTGAAACTGAGCATAGAGCTGGGACAAGATTTAAAAAAAAAAAACAAAAAAAAACAAGAAGTACATGTAAAAATAAAATAGATATTGCACCTGAACATTTGAGAGGAAATGATTTAGCATGAGGACAATACACCTTCCTGTAACATGCCATCCTGCAAGAAGCACATTAGCGCAGCTCAGAGACATTATTGAACTTTCTTCTCTCATTCCTTCAGTTATTTGTTCATTCCCAAGCCATTATACAGGAAAACTGAAAGCCTTTTTTTTTCTCCCTGCCTCAGAATGTCAGAGGCTTAGGGGCATTTCACTAGCATTTGGATCCATTAGCTTTATTAAGCCAGGCAAGCATCACACACACACACACTAGCAACTAAAAATAGCTTTGCAGGTTTGGGAAAACCAGGGATACGTCTGCAGCATGGCTTACAAAATCTGATGCTTTCCTTTCACCTCTTACCCTTAAATTCGGAATTAAAAATAAATCATTTTCTTGGAAGTGGGTTAAAAAAAAAGCCTGTCAAGCTTATTGCCTTTATGTTATTTTCAAGCAAGTCTACACAGAAATTTGCTTAGCACATACATTTCAACTTGCACTTCAAAAATAATAAAAAAAAAAAAAAAAAAAAACAGAGTAAGACAATTACTCCTGCACTTATGACATAACTCATACTGGATACACAGATTGGTCTCTCCATTTCAACCAATCAAGTTGCAGCATTTGATGAAGAAAAAGGAGAACAATTTATAAATAAAGCCAATCTTTCAAGAGCATAACATTATTTTACAGGCGATAAGATCCTTTCTAAAATAGTATTGAAAGGCTTATGCTCACATGATTTGTACAATCATTGCAATTGGCCAAATTTCTGCTATTGATAACATTCCTTTACCACTTCACTTTATGATCAAATACGAAATGAAAGTTTGATCAATTGCTGCAAATAAGAAAATGTGTGGGTTTTTTTAAAAACATATTGATCAACTTTAGAAAAAAGATAATTAAACCTAATTTTATAATTGTGCTTGGTTTTGTATACTTCTAGTATTGAAAATGCTTTTGCATCATTTATTTCTGAAATTTTATTACATGCTATAATGAGGACTCTACAAATTACGTTTTCACTGATTTGAACGGCTTTAAACCAATATCTTTTCATGTCATCAAATTTAATCAAAGACCACATAGAAAAAAATTTTTAATTATATGTATCCTTTATAAAAATTTTCAGATTCAGCTTAATGAAAATACAAAGGTAAAATCAAGGCAGTGATAAAACTTTTCTGGGACTACATGGTACATTAGCTTCCTTGTATTTCTATTTTCTTTTCATCTTAAAAGTTAAATAAAATAAAAACATTTTAATTCAGGAAACTATATTAGACTTCTCAAGATAAGCAAGGAGACCTACTCTATCAAACACAATGATGTCAGCTTGATATTGTCATTGTACAACCCTGGTGTCCATACACAAAAAGAGTACAAACCAAAAAAAAAAAATATGTACAAGAAATTTTGTGACATGTTAATACTGGAGGTGAAAGGAATTTTTTGCAATATATGTTCATTTTCTCTCCACTCACAAACTGTTTAGATCATACTTAACATTTTAATCCTCCTGCATGCAAACACATCAAGTCTCATCGAAACTTATCTTAATTGGCAAACACAAAGTCATAGAAATTTCACACATCAAATCTTAATACATGTATATATACACAATATGCAGTTCAAAGAATAATCTTGATGATGCAAAAGTCACTGAATTTTCAAATGAAAAATTAATGTGGCTTGTTATAGAGTTTTTATATAAAAAAAACAACAACTGGGCATTGACTGGATAAACAATAAAGAATAGAAAAAAAAGGCTGGATTAGATGCAATCAGAATATCATTCATATTGTGTATCATAAAGGAAGTAAAAACTGATGACTTATTCCTCACAGGCCTTGCGTGTGATTAAAAGGAGATGGGCAATTTTTTTTTCTCTTCTTCTCTTTGTTGCTTGAAAACAACTAACATTAAGTACAAACATATTCCTGCCCACAAAACACACATAAACAGCTCACAGGGCTTTGGCAACTGTTCACTGTACTGAGAAAAATGCTAATGGAAAAGAAAATACACTAACACTTGCAGTAGAAGAAAATGAGCTGCAGTGTTGCTGGTGGCAGGCAGGCACATGAGAAGTTAACGTTCAAACATGGCTGAAACTGATGCCTCGAGCAGAATCTCGCATTTCATTTATTCTCTCTTTCCCCCCCCCCCCCCCCCCTACCACCTAATGTTATGCAGCTATAATTTCTGCCCAATTTTGGTTCCACTGATGATTGCCTGACATGAAACACAACAAGCAGATTAATTAATCCCTCAAAGCCAAGCTGAGTCAAGTACATGTCTGGCTTTTGAAAAAAAAAAAAAAAAGAAGAAGAAAAAGCAAAACTAAATCCGCTTAAACTCTGATAACCCCTTACAAAATTTCATTAACATGGGTTCAGCTTTCCTTTTTTTTTTTTAAGTTGTATCTACACCAGAATCTTGAACTTTTGAGAATTAAAATTGTACAAAGAGTTTAATTACCTGATAGTTTTCAGTGCAATCCACAATGCCCCCCCCCCCCCCACTTTCCACTCCCATCCCCTAATTTTAAGTTCTCATTCTTTTAAATTGTGCAAAGGCTTCTATAATGGAGAAAAAAATTGCCAATTGAGGTCTTTGCAAGACGAAAACCTTTTTTTCTTTTTCAATATCACATTTGTATTGAGGAAAATAAATAACATTGTTACAATGTTACATGACATAGATACTATTGCTTTGCCCTACAAAAAAGAAAAAGAAAAAGGAAAAAACAATATGGGAGAAAAAGTTAAGTAGGTGCCTTTGGTGATACCTTTCCAACAACATTTAAAGCTAATGCTGAATGTTATTGGTAAACATGGTGACCTTTGTTATGACAAACCTACAAGTTGGCACCACTTTGTGAACATTTGGTGAAGCGTGACAAATATAAACAGAATTATCTCTTTTTTTTTCTCTTCAAGCTATTTATATTTTTAAAATTTTTATTTCAAGATGACACTAACTAGCAAGAAAAGTTTTTTTGTTTTTTTTTGTTTGTTTGTTTGTTTTTTTCAGTGAACACATACACTCAACTATTGAAAAGCTAGGCAAACAATATTGAAATACATCTTACATTTTGTAAATTTGACAGACCATGCTGACATTCCTTTAAAGGAATGCCAAAAATCAGCATGCAGCGTGCAATAACTTTCTGAATTCATATAATCATATATTATATAACAAGTCTTTCAAATTCCAACACATGTAAACAACAAGTTTATCATACATGGACCCTCACCTACCTCAGCTGATTAAATTACAAAAAAAAATGCTCAATATTGGTCACTTTGAGAGAAGCCAAAATGCAACACTTTACTAAAATCAAGTGATAGAAGTCATAACAATTGGCAAGAAGTTGTCCTCATCCTTACTCCGCATATCATCCATACAATTTTATTCTTACCATTATTACAGCATACTAAAAATGAAAACGAAAACAGCAAGAGAATGAGACTTTTCACTTGGATTTGGAAAAAAACAGAAACTTCAAACTTGTTCAAAATGCAACTTTAAAAAAGGAAAAAACCACTTTTTTTTCAGCAACAGGTACATAATTCTTAGAAATGTACAATTCGAAAAGGAAAAAAAAAACAACTAAAAACAAAGAAATGATTTTTTTTTTCAAACCCCAGGAACTTGACAAGCTTAGCAGTTTACATAAATAGATTAGCTTCAAGTGAAAGCAACCCCCAACCCTCAAAATTATTCCAAAAAAAAAAAAAGAAAAGAAAAAGTAAGGCTTTGAGTTTAACAGGGTGAATTTACACAACTCACTCTGCAAAAATCCTTTTGTTTATTTTGAAAACTAAAATCTGCCTTAACACTGGAAATATCACAGATCATTCTCAGTGGAGATAAAACAAATGCCCAAATCTGTGCTCCTGACATAAGCATGTTGCCATGCAAGGATTATAAAAACAAAAATGAATGATTCAGTGCTTCTCCTTTGTTAAAAAAAAAATATAACCACATACTCATAAAAGGAGAAAAAGGTACCTTGCTCTCACAATGACTTGACCTCTACATTCAAAACCCACCCAAATTGTAAGCTGATAAAGATAACGTTAAAAACAATATACTGTGTTCTTTACAATTTTTAGATTTGTTCCCTACAAACTCACATTTAAGAAATACCTGTAACTGCTTTCAGAGACAGGAATTTTTTGTGCATTTGTTGCTCTTTGCTACTGCCTTTTACATTTGCCAGTCATTATAAGAGAAAACAATTTCTTGGCCAAAACAAACAGTTTGGTATTCTCATCATTTAAATCCATTCTATTTTTTCTCATACGTCACTTTATACAACAGTTTGTAAAACAATTTAAAGTTAAATAAAATGATTGAGAGCTGTTTATCTTTGACAGACTAAAAGAGCACAGATACAAAAAAGCTTGGTTTGGTGTGGTCTCCACAAAATTCTTGTACCAAGAAACAAACTTTAATCTTATAAAGCCAAGCAATCTTTCATGCCATGTTTCATAGAGTTGAGAGGCAGCAGAGAAAATTGTTGGCCAAAGAAATCCCATAAAAGAATTTTTCTCTTTGCTTGATTCAAGAACAACTCTTTTGCAAGATTGCATTTGTGATATTGTCTTTTTCTTATGGGTGTAGATATCATAAGCTGATGCATTTGACACTAAAATCTAATGGTATGGATTGATCTTTACAAATCTTATTATTTAAACAGTTATTTTTTTCCTCTCCAAATTTTTAGAGCAGCCAAAAGATAAAGCACTTGATTAGAACATCAAGTACTGAACAGGCCATTTCACAAGTTTCAAAGGTTTTCCTCACAAGAAAAACTTGTGAAACAAATTATCTATTATTTCACATATTGTAAGCCACATAGATTGGGTCAAGCTGGTCGGCCAAGAATCCATCCCTCAGATGCATTCGCTGTTTCTCCCCCCTGGAGTTAATGGGGATGACCCCTGGATCGACCACTACGACAACACCGACAATCAGATAATGTTCCTCCAGAACAACATTGGTGACCAGTGGCACAAGGTCCAGGGCTTCGTTCTCATGGCCCTCCAGCTCCACCACAACCACGAGCAGGTTGGTCCAGGTGAACACAGCACTGAAGGAAAAGGTAGAAGGGTGAATTTATGATTCTCCTTCTACTACCCTACTGACAAATTTAAGTTTGTTACATCATATCTAGTATAAGTTATAGTCTTTGCAGTCATGCAAGCACAAAATATTTACAACTTCCTAACACCATAGTGATGAGTACGCAGTTCAAAACTATGCTGAGAAATTTCTTTTGAAACTTAGTCACACAATTCAAAGGATAGAATTGTTTCAAGATGACTTTGAGGAATCCCTCCTATCTGCTCCCAAAATTTCCATTTTTTTAAAGGAATATGCAATAAATATAAAAAAATATTTGTTGTCCCTAGATACAATTATGTGACTGAAGTCTTTTTTCCATATGGTTTTCATTAATCAATTATTTTTTGTCCCTTGCCATCTTTAAACATTCCCAAATGTTAAATTAAGGTTGAGTTAAGTTCATTAAAATATGGCTCCAAAATATTTCAAAACAACCAGCTGATTTATTTCATGAGAAAGCCATGTCTAAATGAAATCATAGCCACAGTATTTTGCAATGATGCTTTTTGTTTTAAATAAGGAAAGGAAAGAATTACAGATCAAATCAAGACTCCTCCCTCTTTGCTCATCTAGAAAAGCTAACCTCCACGAAAATAAAATAAATGGATGGAGCTGCTCTCCTTTTCTTTACTCATTCTTAGTCATATTAGCTCTTACCATTCACAGATCTTGCGATGAGAGCGCTGGACAGTCATCTCTATGTCGATGGGATGATAACGCATTCCCCTCAGCATTATGGTCTCATCCAAACCTCCAACTACAAAGATGGCATCATGACGCTCTGCAAGGATTTGACAATGATGATCTATCAAAATGTGTTATAAACCAACCAGAGACTTAAATAACTTTAAAAATCAATTACTACAGATCAAACATTTGAACTTACTTTTCGCCACTTCTATTTATCTGTCATTTTATCATCTTCTCTGATTATGTTGCACGCTTTCAATGCAGATTTTTTTCCACAGATCAAAGATATTTTTTTGCTTAAATCTAGAGTAATATTTTCAAAGACTGAGAATAAAAGAGGGTCCTAAAGTCAAAATCATCAAAGAATGAGCTTAAAATCTAGATGAAACTAAGCTTGCCTTGCCACAGTCCTAAAAATGCAAATGAGTATCTATAACTATCAGGAACATTCAAAGAAAGGCTGCTTTTCAGGAACTTTCAGTTTATCTTGAATTCCTACTTTCCTGTGTTTGAAATGTAATAAATATGCATGATAGTGGTCTATGTACCTCCATCTGACTGGGTGAGCTCTGTGCGACGTATAAAGCCAAGGAAGCCAGTGCGAGCATAGCTGGTGTGAATATCTCCAGTTGCGAGCTGAGAGTCAAAATGTTCATGATGGAGAGAATCGTCACCGTAAATGGTGAAGTATCCGTTTGCATTGTGGGGACTGCTCACCCAGATCTGAAATAAAAAACAATTCAAAGGGAAATACTATTAAACTTCCATTAATGACAATATAATGTATTTCTGTCTATATATAGCAAAATGAATAAAACAAACCAAAATTAATAAAAAAAAAAAAAATACTTAAGTTAGCTTGACGAAATTTACTGTACATATTACTAATTTATCAAAAGCATTGTGAATGAGCAGAAGGCCCACACATGGGATTCTTAAAACTCACCTCTCCCAGATGAGAGTCAGCACATTGGCCCTTTGTCTCTGGGTTTGCTATGGCCACTTTAACTCCTGGCAGAAGCTGAAAGTGGAGAAGAACAGCTTACTCTCACTTTGCACAAGGTAAAAGTTTTAACGACATATGATACATGGTTTTCCCGCTGCCTCTTACAAAATGGCAAAAGCTGAGGGTAAAGCAAGTACATGAGATTACACATCATTGTATATTTAATGTGAGTAACTTCTTCATATTTCGTTTCTTCCTCAAATGTTCATGAGATCAGTATTAAGGCTAGAAAGGTATATAAGATGATAATACCTTGCCTGACTCTAACACACACAGGGAATGGGGACTTCCTTTCTCCACCAGGGTGACACGATCATTTCTCAGTGCCCTCATGTCCACATACACTGTTGTTGTCTCGGGGCAAGAAGCTCCCTGAAAAACAGAATCATACTTTTACATCTGAATATATTTCAGTATATTGTCCATAAAAAAAATCTATTCTTTGCCATAAACCCTTAACAGAGTGAAAGGGTTCTTTTATTCCCTGAAAGTAATATTATAGAAAGGGGAAATGATAAATTAAAAAACTGTTTTTTTACACCTGAAAGAAAAGAAAAAAACCTGCAATATGGTATAGACACAAGTTCTGAAATTAGGATATACATATATGAATTAGTATTCACTAAGTTTACCCCACATATGGTTCTAAATTTTCCTACATCGCTCTAATCTAAAAGTCTTATACATGAAGTCTTATCATACTGACAACTTTGAAAATCATCAAGCAATCCAAAATTACATCTTCAAAAACTTTCAGACCTATGTCTAAAAAATAAATAAGGAGATGTCGCTGAAATATGATCAGATATTGATAAAATACCTATGATATAAAAAGAAGAATAAGGGAAAAAATCAGTGCAAAATTGGTCAAGAACCAAAGCGTGATTTCCAACATTCTACCTGTAAACATATGCCAACATTGACTCGACATCCAAAGCTTGTGGAGACTGCTCTAGGGCTGAGGCCAAGACTTGCAAAAAGTTTTGTGAAGGATGTTGTGAGAAGTATCCTTGGTCTCTCCTCAGCTATAACACAGCATGCTCGCACACAGGACAGATTCACACCTTTTGTCTGGTTTCAAGAGTACAAAAAAAGTGTAAGCTAAGTGATCTCTAAATTTCTAAAAGTGGCGATAAGAAACCTCTACAAATCTTAATTTTGTAAAATTTAGAGTTAGAATTCTAGGTTTTTAATTTAAAAAAAAAAGAGAGAAAAAATGTTGTTCTAAATGCTGGTTGTTTTTTTTTTTGTTTTTTGTTTTTTTTTTATTTCAAATTTTTAACATGCACAGAAATAAGCCCAAGGCAGTAAACAATGTTTTGATTTTGGAGGCAACTCAAATCTATACTTCAAGAGCACAGAGAGGACAATCTTGTAAATCCTGCACTTCATCAAATCTCTGACACATAAACAAAGTGACCTTTGATTACACCAGGCACTCTAATCAGAATTTAAGGAGAAGAAGAAAGAAGAATGGGATGAGTCCAAAGAGAGGGAGAGAAGAGAGAGGATAAAGACACACTTAGTGAGAGAGAGAGAGAGAGAGAGAGAGAGAGAGAGAGAGAGAGAGAGAGAGAGAGAGAGAGAGAGAGAGAGAGAGAGAGAGAGAGAGAGAGAAAGGATGAGATAGGGAGAGAAGAAAAGGAGGGATAAAACGAATATATATATATATATATATATATATATATATATATAAAGTTAATTTACCTTGAGAGAGACTGTTGAGGTGCCCAAGCCACGTGTGCACAGCTCCATAACACCATACGAACAAAATGTGTCTCGCACTGTGATGTGTACAATTGGGAGGGAGAAAACACAAATGTTCAAATTATTTCAAAATGAACTATCACAGATTAGGATTCATAAAAACTGATGCTTATCAAAACCTACCCTAAGCAAAGTTTACAGAAATCTACTCAGTAGAAGATAGAAATAAAAAGACATCTGTAATAAATTTCTCTTACCTTTTTGACTCAATTCCAAAAAATATTATTCAATTCTAAAGGCGAGTTGCATGTATTGCTTTATAATAAAAGAGCATCATGTGTTATCCAGATTTATTGAATTCTCAAAGATATTTTTATGGACTCACCTTTATACTGGCTGACTGCTGTCAGCCACACTGCAGGGTTTATCTCTACTTCTGTGGGTGACACCAGGATAGAGTGGTGCCCAGAAAAGATGCTGAATAATACAAACAAACAAAAATATCATCATATATTTTAACACAGGTCACAATGAGCTGGATCTTGCACAATATTTAATTTGTAAGAGTCAAAAAAAAAAAAATCATGATTCAATATATATTTCAAAGTATATTTTAAGTTTCTGAAGAGAAGAAGTTTAATCCAGGTGATTTTTGTATTTTAAAAGCTTGAGGCAGCCATAAACACCACGATGATTTAATTTTTAAGGTTTTAAAAATTTTCAGAAAAAATCAAAAAGCAATGTTTGAAAAAAGTGTATATTAAATTTAAATGCATCTGTCCACTTACACTAAAAATAACATATCTTGATAGCAAGAATTGCTAACACGGTTCTACATTAAAGTTCTTCAAAGTAAAAACTATTATCTACAACCCCTTGCAAAAAATAGAAAACAAGTGGGAAAAATGGACATCCAAAATCACAGATTTAAATGAAAGAAAAATCTCAGACTTTTCTCTTAGAATGATCGATTTTCTTCAAAATTAACAAAAGTTTATAGGCCAATCATCATTGTGTAATGATGGCATAATTTTTTTATTAATATTATAAAGATATCTTTTGAATTGTTAAGTGTGACAGTTGAATAAAAGTTGAACTGTGGTAAGAAAATTAGCAGAAGTCTTGTTCAAATGGTAATTAAAAAAGTTTGTCTCTGAGCATGTTATATAGCGTTGTGGCAATCAATTGCATAACAAATGTTCTCAATTTCTTGGGGCAAAAGGATTGTTTTTCATTATGAATGAAAGAAGAAAAAAGATGAATTAACCCAGACTTTGTAAAAGCTAAACAAAACCAGAGGGGCCAAACAAAAAGATAAACTAACCAGTTGCCCCTCTTATTCCCCTCATAATTGATATGCCAAACAGACCACACAAAAACAAGTGTGGCCAAACTAACATTTGATCGAGAGGTTTGATAAATAAACGTGAAAGTGAGCATAATGCATAACTTATTTTTTTATTTGACACCAGCTTTGTCAATGCACTCTTCAAATTTGAAAATAGAGCACCATTGGTAAAGCACCAATGAATAACGGCAGGAGAAACATGTATCTATCACTGAAAACTGGTCAAAGACAGAGACGCCTATGATCAGATTTCTACATGCTGAAGGTAATTCTCCAACAAAAATTCATAACAAACTTGCTTCTGTTTATGATAAGTATGTTAAGAGCAAAAATGATCTATGACAGTGGTACAGAATGTTCAAGACAGGGCAATCAGGTTTTGATGATACTTAGGACAGTGGCCCTCCCAAATCTGCCCTGATAGACAAACAATCATATTATTCACGAAAAGAGGCAATAAAGAATTCAGGTTTTAGTGAATTATCTTGATCTTCCTTGAACAAATAACTTATGAAGAACTGAGATATTGTACAGTGTTGGCACTCAAACAAATTGTCTACTTTTTTACACAATTGTTGTGAAGATTGCAGCAATTTGCCATTGGTGCACAAGAGAATAGATGTCCTCCTTAAGAAATTCCTATCAAGCGAGTGAAGTCATTTTGCCACATTGTCAATGAGATTATCCTCATCAATGAAATGCTGTCACATTAAACATCTTTTCAAAGGTATGAAAAAAATGATAGTCCAAGGGAGCAAGGTCTGGACTGTGTGGAGGATGCGGAAGAATCTCCAAATGGTATCGATGAAGCTAGCCTTGGGGCAATTTTGCAATATGTAATGCCCCAATGTCATCCTGCAAAACAACCTTGTCCAGGGCAATCAGGTAATTCTCTTTGTCAATATCTAAATTATTAATAGTTTCACCACGTGACAGTGACTGTCATATATGACTGACAGATCTTGAACCACAAGGTAATAAGTACTAGCCTAACCTGCTCAAGCACCAGAGCACAAATCCCAGCCCACTGTATGGGTCAAGGCAGAGAGCAACATCCCTAGATGGATACAATTCACACTGCAGTTTCTGAGCTTGGCACAAGGCGGTCGCTGATGCATGGGACATCTACAAAGAAAAAAAAAAACACCAATTTTTTACGTAAGGATAGGTGCATTATAGGAAAGGACCGTTGCGTATGTGAAGAAAGGCTTCAGATCAATTTATGCTTACTGTTTCAATATGCCAGTAAATCTTTTGAATCATTGGAAATGAAGACAAAGATTATATTTCAATTTCAAGAAAAAAAATTAAAATGAAACGTATAGCCATTTCATTGTGGAAACAAATCACAAGAATAATCAAATTGAATAAGGTTAAACATTGTGTTATCTAAAAAAAAAAAAAAAGGTTGGAAAACTATGTTAACCCAAGAGGAATGCTTTAAATTTCACATCTTTGAACTTATGTATATAAATCTATTAAGAGGCTGTTCGGGAAGGCTGTAGACACAAATCAGTAGATCAATATATGGTTCCTGTCCCATGACAATGTTCATTTTGTGAAGTTTTCAGACATTATAAAGAAAATATTTATCGCAGTGAACAACTTGCATATAATTTTGCATCAATGAATATTTTACAAAATACAAATGACCTTTTTTTATATAATAATTGCTTTCTTTTAATATCAAGAATGCCTTTAAAAATAGTAGTATAAGACTTGAGTTCCACCACCATAGCCCACTGAAAGTCATTGACATCTCCAACAGAAACCTCAACTGACCTTAATACCCGCCAGCATGCCAGTAGTGGACACACTGAAGTCCAGGTAACAGATCATTTCTGGCGTTGGAGCCCTGTACACTGCTGCCAATTTTTTCTTAGGCAAGTCATCAGTGTCCAATAAGTTGGTCCATGTCTTAGAGTCTACTATGGCCGAGGCTTCCTGATACCCAAAGAAAATTATCAGAATTGAATGAAATGAACCATTAATATATATTTTGTTATTTTTAAAATTTACTGTATGAAGTGCAACTGTATTGAGTTCTAAACATTACTTTTAATGCATTACAGAATTACAGGTTAAATTGTTCACTCCCTGTGTTCTTAAATATATCAAATAGTTTAAGCTGATGCATATTAAAATGATCAAATATGAGTCAAGTGAGATTTTTTTATAGTACACTGTATGCTGGTTCTACACAATTATACCATCCTTTGTGTTAACCTGCCCTCAGCCTTACTTATGAGAATGGATGGTTGATGTGAATCAGCGAAGTGTGTCTGATTTACCTTAGTCTTGAGCAGCTTTATGATGGTACTATTTGTGAGGATGGCCACTGACTTGCTCACTTCCACTATCATGCGCACAGTGGGTAATGTTGAAGCCACATTTTGTGGGTGAG
Source organism: Elysia crispata (assembly GCA_033675545.1). Lineage (NCBI taxonomy): Eukaryota > Metazoa > Mollusca > Gastropoda > Plakobranchidae > Elysia > Elysia crispata. Next base: position 62,225 of record JAWDGP010003926.1, on the reverse strand, counting down.
GCGGCCGAATGGTCACTGGTACACAACCAACATAGAGGCAGCCATAAAATGCTGAGACAAGCTCCACACCTGAAAATATCACAAATGAAGTATTTAATTTCATGGCGATGAAATATGACAAGCCTTTCACTTTAAACAAGCAATCATCATCACAAAAATTTACAAAATTTATTTTGTGCATACACAGCTAAAACTGTTGAAACAACACACGGAGATATATAAAGGGACGTGAGAATTACACAGATATTTCGTCAAAATGAAGTAAAAATCATGGAGATTAAAATTTTCTTGCAAATAGAACAATATTAATAAATAAGCCCAACATATTGGTTTAGGCAGAGATAAATGACAAAAAAAAAATTCAGTCCGATACCTGGAGGAAAAACCAGGGCAACATGATCTCCTGTGTTGAGTTTTCCTTTCTCCATCAGGAGGCAGCCAATTTTCTCAGCCCGTTTGTGAAGTTGTGAGCATGTGTAGGATGCGGCCACTTGATTCTAGGATCAATATAAAAATGGAAATATTCATCAAGATGTCATCCAAGTATAGAGAGGTGTTAAACGTTTAATCTAAAAGTTGATGAGAAAAAATTAACCATTCCTAACAAGTATTGCAAAAAAAAAAAAAATTTTAAGAACTGGAAAAGAAAAAAAAATGTCATTTACCAAACACATATGAAAACTTTTGACAGATTATTTAAGAAACAATAATCATCTCTATTGTTACAGAATCTGAGCAATTTAACAGTTAATTTGCCTAGTAAGACTAAGTTTCGTGAAACTCTTTTACACTCTCTTTCTCTCTTTAATGGTTTTTCTTATACTTTTATAACCTTACCCTTGAATTGAGCATTGTATATAGAATGTGATCCGGAGTGGTAAGAGCTCTCCATCGAAGAATCTCTGTCAAAAATTGTTGCTGGAAAAGTACAAATAAAATTCCTGATCATACTAATATAAGGCTAGGAAATAAAATTACATCTACTGAATATGCTAATCGAATTTCTTTCTTGCTCTTAGAATTTGTCATATATTCAAATGCTTAAGCCACACATGGAAAAATTAATAATTATAACCCTATTTTGAGACATTACCCAATAAAATTCTAAATTGCAAATTCTTTGAATATTTAAAACCAGGAGCAATACAACCCCTGCTATGACTCTCAAGTAAATATGCAAAAACGGTATTTAAATGTTTGTTTGTTTATTTAATTCTGAACTGGTAATTTTTTTCTTAGTTATTTTGAATATAACTATTGCAATTCAGTTATTGTACAAGGCTTTCAAATCAAGGTGCAACTTTCTTTTGTAGGAAGGACTCACCTTGCGGGAGGTTTCTGCCATCTCCTCTTCAGAGAGGCCAAGATCTCTGCCTTGTGCCCCAGCCATACGGGCACCTTGAACAATGTTACCTACATGTACTGCTGATGGTTTTACATCTGCACACAGCAATAACAGAAAAAATTGTTTCTCTACAAATCAATTAAAATATTGTCATCAAGCTTGCCAAATTCACATTGATTTTAAAAAGGATTTTGTCTTAAACCTGAAAAAAAAAGATAAAATTCTGTACAACTAATCTTTACTTAATGGACCTGAACTGACTTTAGTCTGCCTGCTAGAACTCTCACTGAGCACTCTACCTCTTATGACCAAAATTTGTTGTTATAGCTGAGTAATGCAATTGCTTATTTTCAACCCCACTGGTAACCACTAACTTTAACTTTGTTATAATTTCTACAGTAAGAGAGAATATAAGGCTCCAATCAAGTTTTAATTTGGGGATGGTTAGATCAGTTCCAGCTCCTTCAACAGATAGCCCAATCCAGGACTCAAACCTGTGACCTCCGTATTGTCAGCAAAACCCTCTATCAAATGAGCTTTGGGGAGTTTAAGTGTTTTTGGGCTTTTTTTCCACCATAGATTATGATTTTAATTTGACTTTGAAAAATCCTCTATTACAGCTATAGCATTCATTCTACTGGGTTCCAATATTGGAGGTTTGTCCACGTACCTGGATGGATCTCACGGGGTTTAGGTAGGTTGGTGACACAAGTATGAGGACACATCAGAACATTGGCAGGGTGAAGAGAGCCTTCTAGAAACTTCTTTTTGGTATCATGGAGATGGATGCCTCCAAGTGGGGTCTGAATAGCAAAAAATAAAAAAAAAATTAAGAATTAATCACTGCGGCAAATATCATCAACCTAAGCATTCTCAACCGAAATAAAAATAATGGAAAACTTGAGTATATTTTGTATATCTTTATTTCTATATTTCGTCTTAATTCTTGAAACTACCACAACTCTATAATCTTTATTTCTTCTTTATTCTCCATCCATATCTACCTTTTCCGACTAGCCTGCTAAAAACCTGCATTAAAACTCTCTTTTCCTGCCCGTTTATCTGATTCTATTCTATATCTCTTTTAATTTTAGTGTCTCTCCTCTGTCTTCCAATACAAAAGCATTTATATCATATTAATGTAAACTTTTTTTTTTCATCACAGCAGCTCCCAATGACTCTTTGAATCCAATACTTTAACCCTATCCCAAGTTCTAAGTCTATAAGTACTGTACCTTTGGCAAGTAGTTTGGTGGGACCAGAGCAAGACAGTAAACTCCAACCTGATGAATACTGTCCACAGCCTGAAGCACTCGACTCATCCATTGGAAGCTCTGGCAAAAACAAAAGCAATTTAACATTCATTACTCATTAACATAGCAAACAAAGCACAGCAGATTTCCTTTTCATGAGTTCATAATAGGTCTAGTTAGCAAAATAATTAATTTCATCAAGACTTCCAAACTGTCACTCTAGCAATTGAGAAATGGGCGAACATATACCTTTCAAAATGGGTTTTATTGCACAAGGTAAAGCTGTAAATGGAATTTACAGAAAGTAAACAAACCAGATTTAAAAAAAAAAAAAAAAGACTTTACAAGTAAAGAATGGTTTACATCAAAACATGATTTTTTTTTATTCTTCTTTTTACCAAAGTTCAAAACTGTCTTAACCAATTACTTTAAAGTTTAAATAATTTTTAGGCTTATCAGACTCAATAGAAATGGCCTAATTATACTGCCTTGTGAACCGTACCTCTTCTTCTGTGCAATCAGGCCGCTGCTCAGCAATGATAACTATTCTCTCATCTTTGAGCACCTTGATAGAAAACACAGCAATTCTGTGGGGGTGGAAGAAAATAATACAAGAGGTTTTGAAAAGAAACCACAAAAGATGCGCTTTGCCACCCAGAGTTAACACAAATACAAGCAAAAGAAATTTACCTAACAGCAATCTTTTATGTTGTCTTCAGTCCCTATAATATAAAACAACTTAGCACCTCATCCCTCATGCAGCATTCTTTACAATGTGTATATGTGCTCAGCATTTTATGCATTTTTGCTTCATAAATAGTAAAATTTTTTGCATTAACCAGAAGGAAAAAAGGTTACGCATATGTTTAATTTGTACCTAATATGTATTTATCAGTGTTTTCAGTGTTTCATATATTGATATTTAGTAATACTTCTTGCCTTAGTTTTATGTCTCTATAAATTTTATTCCAAAACATGTACAAAAATACAGGTGCTGTTTGAATTTTGAGTTTAAACAGAAAAATATTTGCTCAGCTTTACTGTTTTTATCAAAAAACTCTATTCAATTCAAGTGAGAAATCTTCTCAACATAAATCATTCATGTCTCTCTGTTGAATTTCATTGCAGAGCCAATTTGATATGGGCAAAATGTATGTTAAACTTTAAAGCTCAACAATGTAAGAACACTCTATTCAGAAGGAAACTGATATCTCATTCAAGATCTTCTCTGGAAAGCCAGAGTTGAACGTAGGAAATAATGAGTTTTTGGTGATTGTTTGGCCAATAAAAGTGAGAATGTAGCAAGAAAAATTTACTGTAAACACTCTTCTAACTCTTTAAGCCTACAGCCTGATCCCATATTTGGTCAGAGGGATTTGAAAGGAACTGTTGGTGTTTACAAGTTGATTCTGTCAATTAAAAGACCCCCTCCTGGACCAATTGGTGTTAAATCAAAAGTGGAAGCATCATAGGAAATCTTCATGAGAATTTTTTGCACTTTTACAGTTCAGTGTTTCACAAGGTTTCTAATAGTTGGGCATGTTGGCTAGTATGTACCTGCAGCATAGTGAGGCTGCTAGTGTCTAATGACTTCAGATAAAGAAAATTGAAATGTTCTTCTTTGCTCTACATTACCAACATTTTTTTCTTCTCAAAATTTTAGACAGCTGCTTACGTTTAACTTTTCCATTTTAAAAAGAAAGCAAAGTTAATATAGATGGCTATTGAAAAACATGCTGCTTTTACCTTCCTCTATAAATAAATTTCATGGGTTCTACAGCCAAAACAGTAGCAATGATGTCATCAGTGTTATGTCTACGACCAGAAATTTGCATCAGACCTTCTTTACTGCCACACACAAACACCAGACCGCCCTGAAAGAGAAAACAAAATTTGGCTTATCTATCAGCTCATAATTTCATGGCAAATGAAATAAAATAGTTTTCTTCAAAGCAGGAAATGGCTTATTTGTTACAGCTTTTAGGTCAGTGAAATGTGAATTCAAATTAAAAAGTAACTTCAAAAAATTTATCCAAGATAAATGCAACTGCAACTATTGAGAGAATAGATAAAGCTGGTTCTTATCCAGAATTATTCTGGTAATCTACTTACAGGTCCTAGAAAACCAATGAGTCCGGTTCTCACATAAGACCTATCACTCTGGACTCTCCCGTCCTCCAGTACTGGCTGAATCTGGAAAATAAAACAGTTCAAGATGAAAAACATTATGTAAAAAAAATTAAAAACTGACTAATATCAATATCTCAGATTCAAGTAAGAATAGTCACTGAGCGTCTGGGTCATTCTCAAGAAATTTTTTTTACGCAACATTAGTTGCTATTTCCATTACAAGTCTTTACTTCTTGCACTTTTCTCTGTAATAAGAGAGGCATTCCTGGTAGCTCTGGCAATAGAGAGTGTGCGTTAATATTTGGACAGAGTTTCTTTGCAGGTTAAAACGTCAAACCATAAGTTGGAGAACTTAGGGCCTCATCTTTAGTTGCACCTTGCCTTATGGAGGCTTAAGTTGATATGCAAAAATTAAACCCAACCACAAACAACAAACCTGAAGTTTTGGTTTGCATGGAGCATGCAACAAATGTCTGGTAAGGCATACAAAGAGTAAAATCAGAGAAAAACTATGTTTAGATTAGGTAAAAACGTATAATTATATAGATCCTTAGCACATCTAATGATCCCACTGGCCTGCAGGAAATTAGACCTTAGAACTAGATTTCTGAGGCACTTATGCCATTGGAATGTAACAATCTAAGCAAAAAATTAGGAAAATATACATTTTTTAATTTGGTATGCCCACATTCAACTGAATGTCTGGGAGTGGCAGCCCTCACCTGGAAGGTTGTCTGTGTGATGCCCTGCAGTCCCCAATAGTTGAAGCCTGTGTAACCAGCACTGACGCACAGCTCACCCACCTCGTCCTTCTTGCACAATTGGGGTGGTCCGTCAAGCTTGATGACCACCATGGTGGCTACACAAGTAACAAAGTTGGTATTCACTTATTAAAATAGAATTTTCCTATTCTATTTGGTAAATATTAACAATGCTACTGTCATGAAATTTATCAAAAAAAAAAAAAAAAAATGTGGTACATGAGGTAGAAACACTTCATTATTTTATATGGTGGTTTCAATGTTAGCTTATATTTATTTGCACACTTAAAAACCATGATTAACAGAATGTATGGGCCATTTCATTAACTATCGAGTTTTTTTTTTTTTTTTGCACAAGGACTCTTAAATGGAGATCTTTTGAGCGATTTGAATTTAAAATTGCTTTTTACAAGTTCATCAAATACCCTCAACCTGTCACTATCCAATTGATTCAAAGACATAGAATATGTAGGGAAAAAAAATGCTACCTCCAAACAATAAGCCTCTCACCTCCTGGCATGACCTGACCACAGTCCTGCAGTGTGAGAGAGGTAAGACTGTTCTCGCTGTCCACCCTCACCACACCAAAGCTCAGACCCTGCATAGATAAGATGCCCCTGCCTGTAGCACTGGAGCTGGTCCGGCCAGGCCTGAGGATTCCAACATGTCATACTATTGTTTCTAGTACTGTTTGTTTTTCAAAGTTAATTCCACCACAAATGATGATCTCAAGGGAAGCTATTCTTTGGAAACAAACGCATTTTTCATTTTCGCTACAATTAAGGCAGCATGTGGGTGCTTGATAACTTTGGCCTCAAAACATTAATTAATTTTTAAGTAAAGACAATATACACACTTCATACATGAATAGCACAAATACTAGAGTTTTATAATTTTGTTTTCCTTTAAAATTTCATTTGGCTCCATCTAAAAAAGGGTATAAAAAAGATGTTCATATCTTGAAAAAGCCATTTTGGGGGGGGGGAATCCAAGATAAGATAAATTTCCTATTAGTGGAAAATATAACACATATTTATTCATTATATTTGAACAATATTTTTTTCAAAGTTTTTTTTTTTTAATACTTTGAAATGATAAATTTTGCCATGGAAGAGATAACAAAATCTTTTGTTCCCATCCCAATTTTCTACTATAAAAATCATTAGCAAGGCTATAAACTTGCAAAAAGGTATATTATGTTAGATTGCATTAAAAAAAAAAGGCTCTGACACATGTTTTCTAAATGCTTATATTCCTTATTCACTGTCATTTTCTTCCAATAGGATCACTGTTACCTTAGCAAAATATGAATTTATGAAATTTACTTCTCTTCCTTACCTGCAGACAACTCTTAAGTTAAAACAGAAAGAAAAAAGAAGAAAGAATCATCCAAATATTTTGCACCCTTGCAATTTTCCTTTTTTCCAAGAATGTTACATTAAAGCCTAATTTATTCTCAAGCATAAAATGTTTAGACATTTACAAAAAATATGTTTAAAATCATATATTTCATGTTTTTATATATTTAAACAATATATATTTTATATATATATAAAAATCTTTCTTTTTCTTTTTAACATGCATTCTTAAAACAAAATTTGAACACCCAGTGGTTTAGTGCATTTTTCTCAAATTGAAGCCAAGCTGAGCAAGTTAATTGCTTTCACTTTCGACTTGTCACAAATTTTGTGAAGCAGCATCAAAGCATAATCTCTTCATATGAAATGAATTTTGGTTATCCAATGGACTGATAAATATTTCATGAATCTCCTTCGATTACCATTTGGAATTATAAAATAAAAAATACCATTTAGAACTATTGGAAAACAGCTAAAGACATTACAAAATTAGATAACTATTCTTATTGTGACAGTTGCTTTAGGCTTGTGCAGTCTTGGATGACCAGGATAATAAGGTATTAGAGAGATATGAATGAAACAAGGTTTATCTAGAAAAGCCCAATCATGTCAAACAGAATTACCTTCTAATGGAGACAGTGAGAGCCTCTGAAGAGCTGGCACAGGGACAAATGGCCTCCGGACGTAAGCCTTTGCTTTGGAAAGCACTTAGGAATGAATCACAAGATGTCAGAGACCCTGTGGGAATAAAATTATGGCTTATTTTCTGCAAATTTTTTTTACTTCTTCTAAAATGTTCTCTGCGCCATCTTTTCCTTTAAGAAAAAAATGTTTATTGTTAATCAAATTTTATTTGTCTTTTTTTCTAATGAGCAATATATTAACCTTAGTACTTTTTAACTCTCATCAAATATAGACAACTCTATCCTAGTAATGAAACTTCTGGGTCATTACTTTGCCTTTAACATCATCAAAACCATGCAGGATAAAATTGGTATAAAGTAATAGAAGAAATATATAAAAGTCATAAATTTTAACCGTAAGAGTTATTCTTGCTAAAAAATTAACTTATGAGATCACCATGAATTTTTGTACAGTTCTATGTTAATAACTTACATGGGTTAGCACCATCAGCAATAAGTAGAAGACGAAGTGAGCTGAAATTTACATCTTTGTGGTCTTTTTGAGCTAGCAGACCCCAATGCATGTCTCTGGATTTCACAATGGCAACAGTTGCTGAAAACAAAGCACAAAAAAATTTCATTGACATTTATCTGCAGACTTAATGAAACATTCAAAGAACTTGGCATTTTTTAAATAATAGTCATAAATCATATATCAGTATAATATAAAATTGCCCTTTATTTGTTGAAGGCACTGGCTACATGAAAATTATTATGTTATATTATCTTGAACTGCAAAAACATATATATATATTTTATGAATATCTTTCCCAACTTATACTGAAATCAAATAGATGAAAATATAAAAATTAAGTCGACATTTTGTATTTCCACAAATGGTAAAAAATCCTCACCTTTATATTTTGTAACCATCTTCATCCAAGATGCTGGATCCACTTTCATGAGTGAGTATGGTATGAATATCACATGCATTCCATTAAATACACTCTGTGGATCAATTAATTTTCTCTGATGTAAGAACCATTAAAGATTTTTGCAATCAAAAGTTTCTTCCATATAAAAGGCTCAAGAGTTAATTTTTCCTTAAAGATTTAGGTTAATTTTATAATCATGGAAATGTTGACAAAAAATTAGCATTTCAGAAAACTTGGATGTTCCAAAATTCAGGTATCAATAAGTAAATGTACTTTCGAAATAACTTACACATAAGATACCATGCCATAGCCCCACTTCTCGCTTGAAATCCAAAACACACACCATTACTTCACCTGAAAAGAAAACCAATAAGGTAAGGTTTACCAACAACATCTCTCTAGAGGATTTACAAATTTCGTAAATAAAATAATTGAATTCTCTGTAAAACTATCTTGAAATAGGAAACTTGTAAAAGCCATCATTATTTTTGAATGATTAAAAATAGCAACAGTTAAAAAAAAAAAAGCAGAGATTAAAAGATGTTTCAACAGAGAGCCCTGACCTTCTGTGTAGTTTGCAGCTACTGTGAGCGTTTGGCAGTGACACAGCATGGTGCTTCTGGTGACTGTAACACCCACTGTGCTCCCATCTTTGTTCAGGGCATACTGGAGAACAGAAGAGAAGAAGAAAAACCTGAGGGAGTCCCATCTTTCAATGTAACTGATCATACACTTGCCTGACAGAGCCCAAATGAGAAGTCAGCACTTTTTCTTTATCAACAAATTAAAGCATTCAGAGTTTTTTAAAAAAGCTATGATTTCATTTCTAAATCAAACTATATGTAACTTGATATCGATTTCAAAATTGGTTCTCCAAAATAAGAATTTATAGGAGAGTGAAACATCAAGCATAAGCAGGAAAAATAATCACTGGCCTCTTTCAGCTCATTAAACCCAATCCCCTGTCAGCTAGATCAGGCCTAGAGGCACAATCTCAAACTCAGCTAGTTCCAACAAAATGGGTAAAACTGAAGACCCAAATTCATTTTAGAGCTCAAATTGAAATCATCAATGCTTCCACTGACTCTGCTACAATCCACCAATAGAATCGTACTATCAAATACCTCAATGTAGGCTGGCACGTCTTCTGTCTGCCTGGGTGGAGGCTGCCAGTCCCTAGACGGTTTGCTCAGGTTTTCGGTGATGAACCAGTTCAGCCGTGGCCAGCCTAAACATAAGGTATTGCGATGTAGAAAATATTTGTCAAAAAAAAAAGCTACTTCATAGCAATAATCTTTATCCTTAAAAGTTACAGTTGACTGGCCATGGGCCCAAACCATAATTTATTAAAGAAAAAAGGACTGTCAAAGACCTTTTGCATTTAAAAAATATGAAACAATTTTCTTAAAATATAGTGAAAACGTCATGTTGGCCTACCTCTGAAGGTTACAACCTCTCCGTTTGATGTTTTAGGTAGACCCTTATAACAGTTCTCTGATGTTAAGGCCCAACACACACTGAGACTGCCAAGCAAAAATCCTACACCTGCTCCACCAGCATCCTAAAATGAAATTAAAAGGAAAGCTTATTTTAAATGAATCAGTCCACTCACCTAGTTTTGATCTATATCTTTTAAATCTAACTAAAGACTAGACTAAGGAAAATATTCCTTCATTTTGTTCGGTTTTTTTTTTACTTTTAAAAAATAATAATGATTCAAATCTGTATACAAAGTTAATTGTAATTAACTTCTTTACTTCAGATAATTTGCCCCTAGATTTATTCATTGTAATCACAATAAGTTGTATGATTGTATGAGGTCAGCTAACGTTGTAAGAAGTCTGTCATAGCAACTAGAAATTCTGAGTGATCTTTTGGTAGGCCAATGTTGGACACAGCTACTTCCTAATATTTTCTTCATGTCAAATTAAGCAAAGTCTTGATTTCTTTTTGTTTTAAATTTCCTATATGTGCTTTATATGGGTAGACTAATACGTTCTTCAGACACGAAATCAATTTTGACAGCTTATCTCTCTACTCACATTAGATCCTCCGCCTCTCTTATTGAGAGGAACTTCTACTGGAACAGGCACGACTCCAGCCATTATGCAGCCATAAAAAGCACAGATGAAGGAGATTGGGTCATTGTTGGGATAAACAAGAGCAACCTGAAAGTTAAAAAGATTGGTTAGTTCTATCTAGACTTTAAGCAAAAGCGTGGTCTAACCTAATGTCCAACCACACAAATTAATTTCTTCCAACATCTCAGTCACATACTGGCATTACTTTTTTCAGAGCAGGATGAAAGCAAGAGGATCAATATTGTATGTCTATGTTTAAAAGTGGTAACTCTAAAAATAAACAGCCTTGAATGTTATGTTTGTTGCAATTATGTAAACCATGTTTAACTTTGTGATTACTGTATGCAATCTTAATTTATTTTAAAGACATTCTGGCCTACATTGGACAAGTTTACTTTCTGATCAAGAGATTTCTAAACAAAGGTAAATAAATAAAAGGTATATTTGTTGATTGATTCTATGCCAAGTTAACCACAAACAGTAGTCTCAAACAGTATTAAGACCAGGAACACCTTCAAATAAGCCTGATTATTCAAGAAATGATCTCATTACAGAAGACTTAAAAAGTACTGAAAATATGTTTATGGCGTGACAGCTTGATGAATTGGTGACAGTAAATAAAATGCTGGTTCAAATATTTATAGTGAGGAGTCTGAACAAAATTAGACTCACTTCAAATGGAACTATGTTCTTGATTTGCCAAAAAAAAAATTTTTTTAAGAAATAAATAAAAACCAGTAGGCCTATCAAATCGCTCGAAAATAAAGCTTACCCTGTCTCCAGATCTGATGGGGTCTCCCTTATTACCCACTTTACATAAAAGACTATATGCGATCTTCTGGGTACGGCTCAGAAGTTTTCCATATGTCAGGTTGTGTGATGGTTTTCCATTGGCATCCAACACTGTTATGGCATTGGCTTTGTATGAGGATGACCCGTAACGCTGCAAGGCTCCCTCCAGATTTCTTGGCAGGCCAGATGGACACTTTGAGGAAAAATAATTTAAAAGGCTTTAATGGCTTGAAACAAAACAGTAAGCTTTATATACACATACAGGAGCATCAAAATTTATTGAAGCTGTTTCAAATGTGTCTGTTAATGAAGCCATAACAAACCACTTCATTAAAAACATCAAAAGAGTACCAGATAGTTCATTAATAATTTTTTTTTGTGTGGCTCTAAGCTATAAGCAACAAGATAATTGACTCCTAGGCCAAGGAACTATTTCATTGAAAGTAAACAAGAACAGCTTCAGTAGATTTGCAGAGAATGAACTGTTTTTATTGCAGAATGAGTAGAAAAGGCTTCAAAATTTGATGAGCATGTTAGTGGACATTCTGAAGTCAAGAAAGCCAAGTATCAATTTCTTCATGTGAAAGATGGGAGTATGGACAAAGTAAACCCATAAAACCCAACTCCTCAACCAAGTTTGAAATCTCACATTACATTTTCCATAAAGACATAATTGCAAAGCTTGGAGAGAAAAAAATCATATCCATTCTCCAACATCAGTGACTGTTACTCAACTTTGGACTTGAAATACTAAGTCATCCACTTCATTTTTGAATATCACAACAGTTTAAGTAATGAATGTTGCCAAGCTTTGAAAGATTATTAAAACTTAGTGTACCCAAGACATCCATGTCTTTTTTAAGATATATTATATTAATAATAGCAGTAGGCTTAGAATGCAATAATGATACACTGAAATGCAGGGAATAAAGAAGAAAAAAAATTAATATGAATAAACAGAAAGTCAATTCTCTGTTTTTACAAGTTCATCTTTCAAAATCAGTAATCATAGCTGTGGAAAAATAAATCAAGACACAAACTGAAATTTAAAAAAAAAAAGGATTTGCAAGACATTGGTAATCAACCAGCAGAAGAGATTGGACCTATGCATTGCTCTTACCACCAAGGGATCTCCTGGTTGTGGGATAAGTTCTTTGCCTTCTGGTTTTGGGGCATTCGGGTCTGCTGATGGGGCTGATGCATAAGAAAAGAAGAGAAGACATTTTACAAACAAAAATTCAGCTCTTTTGTCATTTTCACAGACAGGATTATATAATTTTGTCGTTGCCAGATTTAAGACTTGTCCTTATGAATCCCTTAAATAAAGGAGAAAAATCAAAGAAATGGAGAAGTGCGAGAAAATTAAGCTTGGAATATTTCTTGCAGAAACTATCAAAGCTGCAAAATCATAAGTTGAAATGTCTTGTTAGCTTTGCTTCAGCACACACACGTTGCTGCGACAAGCTTTTAAATATTGCATTTTCAAATCAAGTGAGAAAGTCAATCACATTATTCCAGTTAGCAACTTATTTTTGAAACTTTTCAAGGTGAGAAAAGAAAATTTCTTGGGTGGAAATATTAACTGATAACATAACTGACAATGCCCAAAAGGTATATGAATTTCTTAGAAATATCAAGTTTCCTTGCTAAACTGACAATATTTAAAAAAAAAAAAAAAAACTCTAGCATTATGTCTTACCTTCTAATGTTGCTTCTTCTTCATCTATGAAATATTCTCTTAAAGGCTTCCTTTTGGGTCTCTGAAATAAAGCAATGATAATAGATTCTTGTCATGGTGATATTGCTTTTCCATTTAAGAAATTTTTACTTACTTTCAAATAATAATCTTTTTAACAAGGAAAAACAATTTAAAGAGACTGACTGTCCATACATTCATGAGTACAATACACCTCTGTATACATTGTTCTTGAGTAAGTGTTAAAACTTTGATAAATAGTTCAAGCCTTCCTCATCATCTCATCCTATCCATTAGAATCTTTCATTTTCTTTTGGGTCACAATTTAAACTTTTCTGTTTTTCTACAATTGCAGGTTTCTGTTCCTAGATCGGCTTTCTGATTTTCTGCTTACACTTTCGATTGTTTTCAGCCATGTTTGACAAGCTTTCTTTAACTTCCTTAACCCCTTGACTGCTACACAATTTTCCCCGCCCCATGCTAAGGACATTTTTGTGAGATTATGGCTATGCCCATCATGGAAAAATTTGCTACAACTCTAGATTTAGAAATAATAGCGATAGATATCAAAAACTATATATCAAAGGCAAAGTCATAGCTTGTTAGTCAATATCTAGATCTAGTCAAGACTGATTACTCTTCAATACAATATGGGCTAGATCTAGATTCTACAAGCCAAACATACAGGAATGGCTTTATGTGTGTATGTGTGTTTCACATGGGTTAAACGCTCTTTGTCCAACTTCGATTATACCATGAGCTAATAAAAGTTTCGGGAAAACTTGAGCTTTACAGTGATACTATTTTTATCCTTTGAAAATCGAAAACTTGCTATATTGAGCACGTACAGCGTATGCACACAGTGTATTGGACAACCTTCAGATAGGCACATACGATGTGCATCCACAGTGCAGTAAAGTTGTTAAAAAAGACCAACAAAAAAGAGAGTAAAAGACAAAGACATGTACTTACTTTTAAAGTGTTTAAGAGCTGCTGGATTTTAGCTGAAACTTTACCGTGGGCAGGTGCTATACAAAAGAAAAAGGAAAATAATGATGTTGTTAAATTTCTAGCTATTTGCTATAGTTGATATTTGTAACTTAAGACTGCTGTCTTACCCTAAATGAATGCTTGAACAGTATTTGCAGCAAAATAAAATACATCCACACTGAACACTTTTAAAATGTTTATTTTGCCATGATATGGATCTATGAAGGCTTCTCAAAAACAACGAAAAAAAAAAAACATTTCACTTAAACTTGATGTGTCCCTCTTTGGGATCAAAACTTGTGAAAAGCATCTTGATAATAACACACTTTCACGTTTGAATTTATCATGTTTTTGCTGCGCATTTGGTCATAGGGTTTCCCTATTTTGACATCTATTATATTTCTTTGCAGTTTTCAGCACTTGCACTCGCTACAAAATAAACTGTTCTTAAATTATAAACCTACCTTGATTTGGCTCCAAGTATTACAAAGTCCATTTGAATTTTTTTCACCAAAAAAAAAAGTGTTAAAATAGAGCTTTCCTAAACTTTTCTAACCCAAATTTTTCACAAACACTGAGCCTAATTTTTAAAGGCTTTTTCCCTATCCCAGAAAAACTGAAATTTCAATACATTTTAATTTCCATTTTTTCCCCCCTCTTTTTCACACAATTGGATGAGCACAACTACTCACCATCATCATCCCCCATGCCTGAGATGTTGCCTGCAGCGTTCACCCTGACAGAGGACTGATTGTAGCGGCCTACACGGTCAGCCTGCCTGGTGCTTTTTGCATTGTTAGTCACATCAGGGGGCTGAGGTGATATGTGATGTGCTGTGGAACAAATGGGGAAAACAATTTGGATTAAAAGAACATGAAAAATAAAAAAGGGACTAATTGTCAGGCTATGTTGTAAAGAAGTCAAAGTAAGCACCTCATATTAGATTTTTATTTTTTTCAATCCTAGTTTTCTCTCTATATCAAATTTTTCATTACACACGGCCTGGCAAATGAAAAAAGCATTTACACAAGGATGTCAATGATACATATTCAGCAACCTATTCAAATTAATTGAAAATAAAGAAGATAAACGTAAAAATAAAAAAGAAGAGAGAGCGAGAGGTTCATCAGAGAATAGAATGTGAATCGAAGTCAAGATAACGTTCCAACTCACAGTGTCTGCCTGCCTGCATGACATCAGCCAGGGCATTGCGAGCTGTATTGCCAGGGATCACATAATTTGAAAACTGGGCGCTCCTCGGCCTCTCTGGCTGGCCGCCGCCTCCTCCACCACCACCATGGAATGGAGAGGAAGCACCATGGTCGCTGTAGCTGCTAGAGCTGGCGCCAGAGTCACGCGCCTGAGTGCCACGCTGGAAATTGCGTAGCTGCTCCTCATCCAGCACACTATCGTCATCGGAAGATGAATCTGCAGATGCAATGAGAGAAAAGAGTGAATTATTTTGAAAACAAATATGACGTCCTTAGCTCATGACATAGTTGGTATTTTTCCAATATTTCTGCCTTTTTCTAAATTTAACTTTCCCTTCATTTTTCTCAAAGCCATGGATGTGGATGTAGCAGTTCAAGCATGAAGCTTAAACTCCACAGAATTTTTATTGAGTTAGAGAATGCTTCTTGAAAAACAAAACTAAGCTTTTTGAACTAGGCAACCTCAAGGATATAATGACATCTAGACTCTTATCTTATACCTTGTCGCTCTCGTCTCTGCTGACCATGGTAATTGACTGATGTCCTTTTTGACGGAAGAGGCATCACAGGAACTTTCCTGTTTTGCATAGCTAGGGCCTGTATAACAGCCTCTGTGCGCACCTCTGTGAATGTCAAAAACAGATTAAAAGAGATGCTTGAGTTGATATTGTTAAGCACTCGAAATGAGGGGGGGGGGGGAGATTTTAACCAGGAGATTTAGGACTAGAGAAAGGTGAAAACTTAGTTCATTAGAAAAAAAAAAAAAAACACTGATACTCTAAAGCCCTTGCTGCTATGTGGATGAAATAAATATTGCCCGCATACGATTTGAAAAGAAGCCATAAAAAAGCATTTTGGCAAATTAGTTGAAGCAAGTCCCAACAGGAAAAACAGGAAGTAGCTGGTAAGGACAAACAAAGCTTGGGATATCTCTTATATTTCAATATTTGCATGCTAGAGGAAAAAAAGGTGGGGGAGAGGGAGGAAGCTTTTAATTGGTTTACCATAATATCATCACACATTATATATAAAAATTATCAATAAAGTGATGATTTTGGCAAGATCTTTCATTTGCATCGAACAGGTACTTGTCAATGATAAAATTTACGAATTCACATCTGAACTCTCTCACTTTGCCTCAGGTATGTCTCGGATTAGATCCAGACTCAAGCCGTGAAGCTTGTACTCCCCAGTTCAATGTGTCATCCAACACATTCTCACAATCATTGCATGTAATGCTTAATACTACATAAAAGTATATGAGCATTATAGCTAAGGAGAAAAATTTCTTAGCCAATTGCAAGGTTTCAGTTATAGGACAAGTTACAAAGTTTAAAACATGTTAGGGTAATGTGGAATATGAAACAAATGAGAAGAAGAAAAGCCCTTTTACCCAATCTGTAGTATTAAAAACCATGATGCAACAGCATAATATTTTCATGCACATAAAAACAAATTTACCTATAACTACAATTTTTTATGTAAAGGTATGAAACTAGAAATCAAAAGAAATCTCAATACGCTCTTACAATTTTTTTTCACACTTCTTTTTTTCTTCATTTAACTGAATTAAAAGACAAATCAAATTAAAATGGTGATTCCTACTACTTTTATTATTTCTTTTCAAGGTACAGAATTACGCAATTTTAATATATTTTCTTAATCCTATAAATTTGGTATTGCCCTAACAGTTGGAATAGTTGTTTTAAAAGCTGGTGCCGGGCTCAAGCTGCAGGGAACCAGACCTGAGAAAAGAAGGAAGCCACTGACTTCTTGCTGGACCCACCTGAGTGGTACCTGTTGTCCTCCCGAGTAAGTCTGCGCTGCGCCCTTCGCTGGGCTGCTGTGGATGGACTGGGGGCGCCTGTTGAGGGACCAGCTGAAACATGCACCAAGTGCGGCCATCAACATTCAAGGACACCTTTAATCTTATACCAATATTGTCTTGCAACCAGGCCAAGTAAATACAAATGTCCAAAATTGTGTTGAAACCCAATTAATTTACTGAACTCAACTGAAATATGCAAATTACATGATATATGTATAAGAAAAAGAAAGAAAAAAATCCTTTCTGGGCCCATATGATATTACTTAAAAATATATTTTCCAAAACTACTACACACTAAAACTGAATACCAGGTTGTTACGGAGAAAAAAAAAAAAAACAAAAAAAAACCTTGTTTCAGACTGGTCGCAAGACAAAGGAATCTTTCCCATTACGTTCATGCTAGTATTTCAAATATAGCTTTTTGGTTGTAATAAAATGGATAAGGGTAGAAAAAGCCTCAAAACCTTAAAACAAAAGGTTTAAAAAGGTAAAGCTTTGGGTTGGATACAAGAAAACCGAGAAGCAAAAAAAAAAAAGATTCAGTTTGCGCAGTCGTAGCAGGCTGAGGTGCAACAACTTATCCGTTCTTTTTCCCTTCCCTCTCTAGTGTATATCACAAGACCTCATAACCACAAATGTGCTTTCCCTTCATGTGTAACACTTTTTCAGCTGAATAACAAAAAAGTGATACCATTTCTATATAGACTTGAGGTTGATTACAATTTCTAGAGGTATAAATACATGGTTTTCGAATAGCGACATCAGTGATTGTTGCATTACTTTAATAGCCTTCAAAGTCGGGTATTTGAATATACAAAAAAAAATCTTCCCCACTCAAAAAGAAAAATCAGTATTATCTAAGACATTAGAAAATGTAGAAAAAAAAATATTTCTGTTTTAAATAATAAAAAAAAATAAAAATAAAAAAAATCAATTATATTAACATTAACACAAACATGGAGGGTCAAATCTTACACAGAGACACAGAATATTCTGTTCTTTTTTTTTTCTTTTTTTTTTTTTGTTGTTTTTTTTTTTAAACTCTTTTGTTCTTGCACCGCTTATTATTAAAAATTAAAAGATTACAAATCTCCAAAAATATTTGCACTGAAAATAGTTTAAAATCACTGAGCTATCTTAAATCATAAGCCAGGCCAAAATCTTGGTACAGAACATAAAACTAGCAAATAAATTAAAAAATTCAAAGTTAGTTAAAAACGTCTACACAAAGCAAGAACAAAAACGTATGAAAGGAAAAAAATTAAATCAGATATCATATCCACTTTTGAAGGAGATAGATAAGAAAATTTAAAAAAAAAGAAAAAAAAATCTGTCGACACAAAAATTTAAGGCAATATTTCTTTTTCGCATATTTGCCCTTTGGATCTTAAGATTTTTACCACAACATCTCTAAGTTCATTACCCTGATTGAAAATTGTATATTAATACTCAAAAATTTTTTAATTTCTTAATTTACATAAAACTGTATGGATCTAGAAATCTTTGGGCAAACATATTAATTAAAAAAAAAAAGGAGAGAAAATTGAAGATTTGAGCAAATATGCTTTTTGTTTGAAAAATCAGATTTAAAATATTGCCTTTGTTATTCCAATGAATTTATCTTATTACCATTGTAGCATGCTACATAAAATGTCACAAGATTTTTACCTTCGTTGTTCTGTTCTTTGACATAGGGGCCCAAGAGACGAGTCCGCTTCTTTTCATAGCCTTTCTGTGTTATGTCCCCTGAAAAATATCAAAGTCAATCAGTTTTTTTATTCAAGTTTAAATCAATAAACATTTTTGCAAAATATGAGAATTAGAGTTGGAATTGATTTTAATTCCACCCATTTAATCTATTTTTTGCTGACAAAGGAGAGAGAGAGTGTGTGTGTGGCACAGTGATAGATAATGAGATATGAAACAGACAGAAAGAAAAAGAGGAAAAGAGAGCCGTTGAGATAGAGATATAGAAATAGAAATAGAAAGATATCTATCTGGAAGAGGTAATCCCTGCTAGCAAGAGTTGCATGGGGCTAGATCGACTCACTTGAAGAAAGTGTGAGATTAAGGCTTAAGTTTCAAAAGTCCTGATTGCATTGAGAAGAATGGCAAGAAAAGGAGACCTGCTAGCTAGAGAATGTTCAGAGTTTTGAACGTATGTGTTCCATTGCAGAGCATGAGGCAGAGACAAGCTTAAGTACAGACAGCAAAGAGCACAAAAGACGGAAAGGCAAGAGGGGTAGAAATGATGAAATAAAGACAAAGAAGATGAGGAAGAATTTAAAAAAAAAACAAAAAAACAATGTACCAGCATGTTGTTGTTTTTTCCTCCGTTAGCTGATGTTTTAACAAACTGTCTCCATGATATGATAATTAAACACACTACTTCTAGGCTTCACGTTATTTATGAACTAATATGAAGTTAGGAAGCACATCTGCTTATTTTCTGCCTCAGACAGAGGCAGTGACTAAGGGCTATGAAATGTCATTGTAACTTTGGGAGTTATACAGCCTGTCACCCCTCCGATGATAGGCGCACGGCTTGCATGTTAAGGCAAGTGCTCAACTAAACAAGCTAGCTGACTTTCCCCACCCCTTACGCTTTCTACGATGTAAAGGGGGAAAATTTATAATTTTATATTCTTCCGCCCTTCCCCCTCTCCACTTCAAACACCACCGTCAGATACAGAACCAAACACAGATACTTTCGGGTATGTAAAGGGTTTTTATGACGTCACGATTGAAGAATTCGTTTGACCAAACTTCATTGTTACATCCAGATCGACTTGACCTTGTTCCTTAAAATAATGACAACTGAATCGATTGAAACAAAGCAGTATGATGACCCGGCCAAAATAGAACCCATGCAGCGCGAAAGTTTGGGACAAGTGACGGGTCTGTGTTTTATAGATACACCGCGGGACAAGGTGACACCAATAAAGCTTCTGGACGTGTGGATGGGACACAGGAGGATGGAGGAAGACCAAGGAAGGGAGGAGGGGGGGGGAACAGGTTTCTGGCTCGAGGAGCAAGGGAGGATGTCCCGACTCATCCGAGGATGGCATGCGACGTCGAAAGACAAGCGGGACACACAAGTCGGCACGACGTCCGACGAGCTGAAGACACGGCCAGGAATGACAAACGCTCTTGATGAGGCGATCAAACCCGCTCTCCAGCAGACCCAGCTGGGCGCAGTGTTTGCCCAGACCAAACAGGCGGCGGCGGTGACAGTGGCGGGTCACACGCGCGATCGCTAGATCTACTCTCCAGGTTAGGATCGCTCCTCACTGCCACAGACAGTGTCATAAACTCTGCCAATAAGAAGCCTCGAGAAATTGAGAAGACAAGGCGAGAAGATCATAACCCCTGGCTTTATCTCTCCACTGTCGAGGTGTTGACTCAGGGGATGAAAATGTCCGAGCAAGACTCAGTACCGGGTAGTTTCAGCCATTCTTTTCCCTGTTGTTTCAACGCGAAAGTCGTAGTGTGTGATCAACCTTAGACCTGTGCACTACTCGCCATGAAATAGTTCACAAAATCTCCTCGTAGTAACACCCAGCATTATTCTCCTAGAAATGCTCTGATAAATTAAAAAAAAAAGTCACATCTTACACGCCTATTTCTCACACGCTGTAATTACCCTACTAAGTTTCACGCGCGTCACATCACCTATTGCTTGCCTTGAGATACTTTGCAAATTAATTCGAGTTTTAGTTAAGCCCGGAAGATGCTCTACAGATTCCACTTTGATCATGAGGTGCTTCTCGGTGCTGTTTCGATTGACATCAAATGGTTTTTTGGTTGGAGCGTCTCAAACAATTCGACATGTCATTATTTCCATAAATAGAGAACGCTCATAGCTGCACTCGTCCTTCATCCTCGACCTGAATTTCCTGTCCACTAGGATCTAGCAACGGCGACAGAATTAGACACGGAGCTCCATTTTCAAATTATGCAAAAAAAAAAAAAAAAGCTAAATAGAAAGACAGAGAGACAGACAGGCAGGCAGGCAGGCAGTCAGACAGACAGGCAGACAGACAGGCAGGCAGGCAGGCAGAAAAAAAAAAGGAGAAAGATGAAGTGCAAGCATGAAAGGGGGGATAGAGGCATGGCAATGTACCGCCCAAAGCAGGTTTGTGTAGAACTGTGCACAACACCTCATCTTGTGTTGTGTGTTCTGCTATACTAGGTCAGGGAGGAGGCCGTGAGAGATGGTCCATAATGCGATAATGTTCCTCTAATTTAACGCTATATGCCCGCAAAAAATGGGAGGGAAAAGGGGGGAGGGGGCGATGAGAGAGAGAGAGAGAGAGAGAGAGAGAGAGAGAGAGAGAGAGAGAGAGAGAGAGAGAGAGAGAGAGAGAGAGAGATGGTGTTAGGAGAGCGAGCTGCCCAATAATGGAAAAGCAGAAAGGTCAGAGTGAGATATGGACGGCAGAATCATTACAGCCAGTGAAAAGGAATGAGTATATAAACATAACAGAACAACAAAATGAACGGGGGGACAATAATAATGCACTAGGCTGCGGGTATGAACTGAAAGCGCAGTTTTTTCCTGACTTTTGGAAGGATGTGTGTGTGTGTGTGGGGGGGGGGGGAGGGGTGTGGAGAGAGAGACCCAAATTTAAGCCTGAAGATTTAATCTATATAAGATTCAGAGCATGGAGTGATGTTAAAGGAGAAAAAAGGACATGCGTTGAACGATTCGAGTTTAAAAGATAAGTTTGATAACATTATGTTGTAACGATATGATATGATCGACAGGAATATCCGTGAAAACGTTGGTCTGAATATTAGTTCACTCAACATCCGTCTACTAGCGCTCCACACGATCGTTTATCGACAGTGGCTCTAATGTAGAAGAGGATAGATAAATACTAGAACCTCGACCTAAACCTTGCTGACCATAACTTTACTGATGAAGCTAAGTATGAAGTTTTCAGCTGTTATTTAACGCCAATGCTTGCAACGCAATCAAAATCATTTCAGGAGTTATCAATTCTTAAACCAGTAAAAATTCATTCCGAATCGTCAAGTCATTTAGGGTAATTTCAATTCAAAGGAATTTTTATGACTAAAGGCCTTTATTTATATATATATATATATATATATATATATATATATATATATATATATATATATATATATATATATAATTATATAAAAGAAATACGATTTCCTACAAAGAAATATAAAATTGAACACACGTTTTTCAGCATTGAATAATAGAACAATACATTACACACACAAAAATTATGAGCAGTAACAAAGACGATAGGGTGGCAGTGAGGAAGGGGGAAAGACTAATGACTGAGACAGAATTAATGTTGAGACAAGAAAAACCAATGGGATGGTATTTTATAAATCAATAGAGAATTTCATAATTGGCTCTCAGGATGTGGGAAACAGGAGACCTTCGAAAAGCATCACCACGCCCCACTTCCCTTTGTTATTGCAGTACAATAAACACAAGTAGTAATTGAAGAATAAGAGGATATACTATGATTATCGTCGCAGAACAAATAAAAGCAATGCTTGGAAAAGTTTGGCGCAACTGCGCACAGAAAAAAAAGGTAAAAGGAAAGGACTATGGAGAATAAAAAAGGGAGGACAAAAAAAAAAGGAGAACGTTGAGAGGGAAGGAGAGATAATCGAATGACAGGCAGAGGGGAGATAATTGCAAAAAGAAAAGAGGGGAGATGAGAGAGAGAGAGAGAGAGAGAGAGAGAGAGAGAGAGAGAGAGAGAGAGAGAGAGAGAGAGAGAGAGAGAGAGAGAGAGAGAGAGAGAGAGAGAGATTTAGCTTTGAATTACTATTGTTTTCAGACATACACGCGTCCTTATGGTTCCTAAATAAACATAAAGTTGTCCTCCAAGTCTAATATTTTTGTCGATCTTTTAGGAGAAAAGGAGTGACTGATAACAAAGAGAAGAAAAAAGTAATGTTCATCTGTTCGAACGACAGAACAAGCTAATTGACATGCTCTTCGTCCAGCAAAGTCCATGTTAGCGTGAATGAAGTACGGGCGAGACAGGCAGCCGCAGTGGCCTCGTGCACTAACGTTACCATCAGCCCAAAACAAAATCCTAGTCCAAAGCTCCCACCACGGACCGGTCAAGACACTCGAGTTGTGACCGTATAGCATCACTATTGACTTAAAGGGCCTCTCGACCAGAGCTGGGGTTGCTATGGGAGGAAACATCCGTGTGGTAGAAACCATCACGCCCAGTAGGTGGCGCAGCACAAACACGTTAATCTGGTCTCTCTCTTAAAGTAGACTTCCTTGGGCCACAGACCAGGACAATTTTATTTTTCTTGTTTAGAGCCCATCATGTTATTTAGCACTAAGATCACTCTAGTTTGAACAGACATGATTGCCTACACTACAGAGTATTAATCTATGGCAATGTATGAAAGTGCAGATAGGTAGCTATGTGGGTGTCAGCACAGTATTGTCTCTGCTGGTCTTTTTTGTAACTGCCAGACATTATCGAAACAGTCCTAAATATAATATGAATACGTAATGTTTCACCAAAACAGCTCTTTGAGATAGAGAGAGAGCAAGAGAGAGAGAGAGAGAGAGAGAGAGAGAGAGAGAGAGAGAGAGAGAGAGAGAGAGAGAGGAGGGACAGGGGGGAGTTAAACATGTTTTAATATTTCTTTTTTCAGTTTTGAATAATCTACGTAGAAAATTTTTTTTCTAATTTATAATGTGTACAGTGGTAAACCACACACACACACACACACATATACATACATACATACATACATACATACATACATACATACATACATACATACATACATACACCGAGCAACTTAAACAGTTAAGATCATCTCCAAAGAATTAAAATTGACAAAAAAAAACAAAAAAACAAACAAAAAACAATTAAAAAGTGTAATGACTCGTGCTGACATACTTATTTATAACATGATAGAAATAAAAAACCTTAGCAAAAACGTAGAACATTATTTTGCTGAACTTGTGTTATGCGTTGCTTGTACCCTATTGCGGAATCCTGTAAGTTCTAAAGCAGAGTTCAGAGGAAATCTCATTATGCCGCATAAAGCATAGTTTATTCCAGGTTATTTTAACTCTGAAAAATAACCCCCCCCCCTCCCCCTCTTTTTTTTTTCCTCTCCAATATTCAAATCGTAAAATAAAATAGTCCACACAAACATAGCATTAGTTGGGCGTCCAAACACTTACCGTACAGGTTGCGGGTGTTGAGAACCACGCTACTTCCCATTATAATAACAACCAGGAGGTAATCAGTGAACTGTTGTGAACAAGCTTCTACATGTACTGTCTAAAAGCAGTTTAAATGTTCCAGGTTTTAACTTTGTATTGACAGCCAACGGAGCACCTCGAGATGCGTATCGTGGAATAATGGCGCAATTTTGGTCCTTATGGGTCGTTAAATATAATTAGATTTACACGCCAAAAAAAATCTGGCAATGATGGCAATCCGATAACTGTAACTATTCTCACCGCTTCAATTCACGATTGCCGCAAACAAAATTATCCCCAGAATGTGCCACTTCTATTATCACACGTCTTGTAATCTTAGCAAACGAGCAAACTGGCAAGAGTCTGTCTCTCTCTAACGTTGACTCTGTCGGTATGAGTTGTAATAATAAACATTAACCTTATCATTATTTTATGAAAAGTCTGTCTTAAATATAAAGGTACATTCACTTTAAATTGAAAGTAGAGCCTGCACTATCCATCAAGGTTTAATCTGATTTTTCCCCTCATCATATGTGAACATTTTTTTCCCTAAATTAAAGCTTAAACTCGTACAAACAAGTTACGAGCCCCAGCTAGAGGCACAAAGAGTCTTTGTACTGAGCACATACCGAAAACTGACACTGCACAGATTAAAAAAAAACAATAAATATGTGAGAAAGCCTGCATTGTAGTTATAACTGTTACAGCGGAATTGAATACTCCGGCAGCTGTCGCAAAAAGAAGCTCCAACATTACAGCACGGTTACTCCCCTTTCCACAAATAATAACAATAGTACATTAAACATAATACTATAATTAAGAAGAAAAATAAAACGCCTCATAATGCAGATAGGTTTCAAACTTCAATCAAATTCAGATCTTTCACCAAGAGCTTGTCTGAAAAATGCCCCGACAATCCATTAACAAAGAAAACAAGCGTTCGGTATAATATTGAGTGTCATGGCTCACCTACCACTGGCTACAACTTTGTGTTAGTCAGATCACTGGAGCTTTAAGCACTAGATCTAGTAATGGTCCTGATCTTAATGACCTCAGCGTGAGTGGCGTCTGGCCGGCACTGAACATACAGACATGCACAACATGCATGCAGAGAGATGGGGAGGGTCTGAGAGAGGCCAAAAAAATTTTTTTTTTTTGGGGGGGGGGGGGGGTGACAGACAGACAGACAGAGAGACAGATGGAAAGAGGCAGACAGAGAATGAGAGGTGGTGAAAGAGAAAGACAGACAGGCAGGCAGACAGAGACAGGGAGAGACAGAGAGCAAGCATGTACATTTATCCAATGCTTTGCGAGAGTCGCGTTGAGAGGACATCACTGGTCTCCTAGTACAGTGAGTGTTTTTAAAAAATGCCAAATATTGATAAGGAAACAAAAATTATGGGGGAAGTCGTATGAATCCACCCCCAAGCTGCTCGGACCCTGTGTTTTCTAATTGCTCACGCTGTTTCCATCATGGTCGCCTCCAAGGTTTTCTTTCTTACCAACCCGGCGGCCTTCACTCGTCTCGCTGGATGCGCGACGCCAGACGATCCACGCAAACAAAGAAGACATTCGAGATCACGCATTATCCTGGAAGTAAACAATGCCCGTCCCGGGGGGGGGGGGGGGAAGAACCGGGGTAGGATCAGCGGGGGAAACACTTTCTCTCCAGTTGAGATATAAACAAGGAGAAATAAAATAAATGATAAGTATCGGAAGGATGAGGGGCATGCCAGGCTAAACCACGCGCGCGTCGCGCCAACAACTGGAGGGTGAGCTCTAGAGAGAGGTAGGTGGAGAGAGAGAGAGAGATAAGTGGTTTCAGGAGGAAAGAAACCTTGGGGCGGGGGGTGGGGGGCTCAAGAGCGCCTTAGGCAGAGGAGAAATGACTGAGGCTTTAACTGCTTGTGACTTGGGCAAGAAGAGACTGGAAGGTTGGTTTTTTTTTTTTTTTTTTTTTTGTGGGGGGGGCTGCGTGAGAGATATATACATCTCGAGGAAGAAGTGGAAATAAACAAGAATAACCCGCTCTAAAGATACACTTATGGAATGAAAGACAGAGCGGGAATGACAAAGCCACTTGATATACACAATTCTTAGTTTTTAACTAGAGACAGGCAAGTGACGGAGGAATCTACAGCACACTGTACCAAACGCTAATCACGGCAAGTTGAGCTATATATCATAATCGAGAACATCATGCAAGCAATGGAGAATCTGCGAGTGCAGTTTTCGTGTAGGAATGTGCAACGCTTCAATGGTCAAGACTGCCGAACTGATCTCACCCATCCATGCTTCCAGGGTTGGCAAGCTAGGCTAATGATCATCAAACAGCTTAGTGTAATGTCTCAGCAGCCCGATGGAGACCACGGACCACACCGACTGCACGCTACACAGCGCTCTGACTTCTTCCAGGCGGAATAATCAGGAAGAAGGTTTAAAGGTGCCTTGCGTGGAATCTTATTAATCTATTTTTAAACAAAGCATCATGCCAGAGGCTTTCTAATATACAGGCCAAATCACGAAACTGAACAAACTTTAATTTTCATGTTTGAGTTGGTGATCTATTTCTTTTGACTTCTGAGCCTTGAACGCACATATCATTCAGCCTACAGGCCTACACAACAAAAATATCAAACTGGCCTAAATCTACCAAATTTTTAAATCATATAGCTCACTCTTACACTTACTGCCAGACTTTTTTCACTTCGGTGACTTGGCCTGTATGTATTTTAGATAGCCTAGGTCAAGCTGCAGTTTCAGCATTCTATGCGAGTCTCTTTAGACCTTCATTAAAAGGGTCGAATGGAAACCGCTAGGGTAACAAGCTGTAAATAATGAAAGCCACTTTTCTGCGGGCAAGCCCTGCATAGTTGGGCAACAAAACCTGCATTCAGTGGGCTGCAGGGTATACTTATAATGTGCCGGTCAAAGTCAGGGAGAAAAGACTGAAAATATTTTGGTATGAGTGTGTGAGACAGTCAGATAGGCAAGATGATGGACTACTCTAAAAGGTATAGACGAGACTTGGCAAAGTACAAAGTGAAGGATAAAGAGAATGACTCTAAATTAATCAAGCGTACTAATTATTTCTATTCATAAAACGGATGTCAAATTCACTGCTAGTGGGCGAATTTATTTTTTTTTTAAATAATAAATGAGGTTGATGTTAATTAACTTTTCAAGACGTACTTTTGTCTACATCTTTTATTTATTCTACACGTCCCTTGCAAAAAGTATTTTCCCGTTGTAATAACGATTTTAATAAGATTTTTTTTATAATTTATTACGCCAAGTGTGGCACAGATGTCACGAAGATCACTGTAACGGCTGTCACGTGCAACTGCTGTACGTCAAATAGTAGTTTCGTGTAGTTTTGTTTTTTTTTCGCTAATTATTATTATTATTATTATTATTATTATTATTATTATTATTATTATTATTATTATTGTCGTTCATCTCTTTCAGGCTATCTATGTGGGTTTGTTTTATTTCTAAGGTATCAAAATAAAACCTAAGATTGTTTGGGTTTTTTATAAAAAAAAATGGGGCGAAGAGGAGGATTAAAAAGATAGAAAGGAAAAGAGAGTGGGGGAGGGGAGAGAGAGAGAGAGAGAGAGAGAGAGAGAGAGAGAGAGAGAGAGAGAGAGAGAGAGAGAGAGAGAGAGAGAGAGAGAGAGAGAGAGTCCAGAAGGTTTATAATAACAGTCCTTTTTAAGCCACATTCCGGACCTTAGAGAAAACATGGCGAAACATTTTGATATACTCCTCGGTGGGAATCGCTACAAGCGTTCATTCCTCTGGAACCGATCAAAGTGAGGATGGTTTCAGTGTGAAAACAAGAGCACCACTGAGAATGATACGACACGAGCCGAGCATAAAAATGCAATGATACGGATATCGCCGCAACCACCATTTTGATCATAAGATAAGACGCTGGCCGTTAAGTTTACGACGACAATCAAGTATTTATGGGCCACTCAACATTTCTCTGAGAGCGGCCGATGAGGACTTCCGCACATATTAAGACTAAGAGCGAGTATCCTGAAAAACAAAACGCAGAAACTGTGAGTCCAGAAATGAATTATGCAAGTATTATGGCGGAAAAAAAGGGCGTCTCAATGTTTCTTCTTCATCTAAGAATGATCGAAAGCTTTACTTACATTAATTATCAAAAATAGAACAACAAAAAAGTGTCTTGTATTTATTTTGTTTTTAGTACGGGGAGAGATACAGTTACCGACAGACAAAGGCATAGAGACAGGGAGACAAAGAAGGAAGGCAGAGACAAACCAGTGGGGAGAGAGAGAGAGAGAGAGAGAGAGAGAGAGAGAGAGAGAGAGAGAGAGAGAGAGAGAGAGAGAGAGAGAGAAATGGTGACAAGGAGAGGGAAAGTCAGAGCTAGCAAGAAGAGAGAGAAAGAGAGAGAGAGAGAGAGAGAGAGAGAGAGAGAGAGAGAGAGAGAGAGAGAGAGAGAGAGAGACAGACAGACAGACAGACAGACAGACAGACAGACAACTCAGAGAGGGACAGACAGACAGACAGCTCAGAGAGAGAGAGAGAGAGAGAGAGAGAGAGAGAGAGAGAGAGAGAGAGAGAGAGAGAGAGAGAGAGAGAGAGAGAGAGAGAGAGAGATATGTGAAATTCGACTCGGTGCCAACCACTATTTTTAGCCCTGACGAGATAGCATTAAGTTTGCTGAGAAAACAGATCTATATCATATATGGCTCTCGATTCCAGCAGCGGAAATACAAGAGAAATATAACCATTATATTAACTACCCTAACTCTGCTTTTTTCTGCTCTTAATAATACTTACGAAACACTAAAACACCTGTGGATTTGCTGCTTAACTAAATGGGACGATTAGCTTAACAGAAATTAGAAATGTTCGGTTAAACTAAAGAGGGAACACCGTAGGGAGCAAAACACGACGGTGCGGTTGCAAATATATGGGTGTTTATTTTCTCCAAATATACTTCTTTCAGACGGCACAACCACTAATAGATTATCGCAGACCTGTTGCAGCTATCCCAACAAGGCTCAATGTCAGGACCATTCAAACAGGAGTGCGGCTCAATATCGAGGAATTTGATCAATTTAGAAAGTTACTGAGAAGATCACCGCCATGCTTTTCTATTGTATTTATTTTAAATGACATCAACATGAAATGACAGAGCTCAGATATGAAATTCGAACCTTTTTCTTTCATATCAACTGAGTTTGACCAACACGATGAAAATGTAAAAATCATCTCACGAGAAGCGGGAGGCAAGACCTGTACTTCTGTCTCGTATCTTCTACGCAAAAACCTTTCTGCAGCTGCAGACGCTATACTTGGGGAATGCGATTTCACAAAGAGTTATGGCACTTTGTTGGAAGTTCAGGATTCTGTTCAACAATCAGAGGCATTTCGAAGATCTAACTCTAAGTAGAACAAAACAATATGGTGATAAATGTTTTCTTATGAGCGCATCTGATGTCCCCCCCCCCCACCCTTTTTTTTTTACTTCAAATTTCACACCGATGTGCATTCTACCAGACGCTTCTCTCGCTGACAAGAACTTAAAGTAGATCTCATAACTTCCAACAAGGTGACATAACTCTTAGTGAAATCGCACTCCCTGGACTGTTGCTATCACCGTTCCTGAGGTAATCCCAGGCCTGTGCTGTAGACCATCAAAGCCCCCGCCGGACAGAGCGGAGCTAGCAGGTAAGGTCACAAATTCATTGACCATGAAGCTCTTCAACGAGAGCTGGGCTGTCAAGAGTATTTACTAAAATAAACTTAAATTTGTTTAGGTGTTACTCCTTTGATTTTAGCTCTACTAATATTTCTTTAAACCAAAATTAAGTACAGCGTTAGTTGAAACAACAATATCGGATTCTATCATACACCAGACGGAAGAGAGTTACTGATGAATGCTGACACTGTACTATCAGAAACTCGTGAGCGCCCCGGTGGGAAAGACCGCTCCACCCACCCATTTGTTCATCCTGATACACAGGTAACGTAGGTCTCGGACATGTTTAGAGACCTGTGATTCCCTCTGGTACACTCAAGAGCTCAGCCAGCTTGGCTACCGCTCCAGTTGCCAACTGGCCAGCCAGACCGGACTAGACAACCGAGGCTGGACCGCGCTGCCGGGGAATTCCCGAAACATTCATGTCAAACTTGCCGACAATAAATTAACACCACATCATGCGATGCTGGCCGCTCACAGCCGCATTCCTCCAAGGGGGTTGTCAGCCGGCGGCCCACAGGGCTGCACAGTGTTTAGTGCCGGACGCGATAACGGGAGGTCAGACACTTCAGGCTCCAGACTTTCCTATTACTATCAACTGCCACAACTGCGGCTCAGACATTTAGCGCTGACCAATGGCCACCCATACGGTACATTCTTTGGGTTTAAGAATAAGAACAGTAGCGCAGCGTTCAACTGAAATTATGCACGTTGCATGAAGAATTCATTTTGACGTGAAAATAGCTCAATAGCACTAAGTCTAAAAGTGCTTTAAGACTAGTAGCCTCTGGAAATTCGTCTGAATTTCAATACAACAGAACAGATGCAAAATTGAGACTGAAAGCCGGCTCAAATGTTCTCAAACGATTATATACGCCTCTCGTAAGATAATGGTCTAGAGATTACAAGGTAATGTTTTATGTTGTTCTATAACAGGTGGGACTATAATGCCCGCACCAGACAACTTTTCCTACCAGCCGTTGAGGAGGCTTGCCATACATGTTTCACTAAAAACATAGGGTGTCTTGGTCTTGTGGTGGATACCCGATTTCAGATCTAGAGATCTGCGGCGCAAAAAAAAAAAAACCAGGTGGATCACGTGCGATGTCTACAGATGTCACACAAACATGTTTTCAACCTACTTGGATGTAACACGAGAACCCAACTAGATCTACATTGAAATATTTTGTCAGTACCGCATATTGAAGCGCCGTTTCTAACAGCTAAGCTCTATCTATGAAAGACACTTTGATTGATAATGGCACGACAGGGGACCCTTGTTTTGACCAATTTGATGGGAAAAGGCTAGATTTATTTATGGAGGGGATAAAAAAAGGGGGGGGGGGGAGCAACACGTTAATATCTGCCGTTACTTCGCTTTCCCTGACAACTACCTAATGAATACACATTATACTTCAAACCCCGCTTTCAATTAATCTGAGAAAACATCGTGTATTTCCCTTCCCCTTACTAAATGTGCTACCGTGATCATTACGGGTCGAAAGGTTCAGGTAAGAGATGCAAATCTTGCTAGCCACCAATACTTTAGATTTAAAAGCACTTACGGCCATGGGTAGCGGACGCGCAGTTTGAGACATGATGTCAGAAGTCTCTGATCTCGGTCAGGATTCAGGATTCAGGATTCACTCAGGTTGCTGTGTCGAACTGTGTGGTGGTCGGCAAAAAAAAGAAGACGATTCAAGTCTTCATAGTGCGAACAAAAACTGACGTGATAGAAAAAAAATGAGAACCCGAGACTGAGAGTGACAAGAAGAAAAGGTATAATTATATTGATTTAGTTCGTCTGTGCCTAGACCAAGATGAGAATGTCTCTCTTTTGATATATCTGTGTGTGCGTGTGTCTTTCACTCTCTCTGCGCGTGTATTTCTATCTCTGAGCGTAGCGATGTGGGAACCATCCGGTGCAGTTGACAAAGGTAGATACTAGGTAAGAGCCGAACCGCCATGTTTTCAGAGGTATACAAAGTTGTGACATCGTTAACCGTCGATTATCTGTGACAAAACGTTCTTCAAGCAAAGAGGAATTATTTCTAACAATGAGCCTGAAAGAGGAAAAAGCCGTTAGACATGGGTCTGAGAAGATGAGTCCGGCCAGCTGGATGTCACTGGACTGGTAAAGCAACATTCTTTCATAGTTTGCACGAATAACTAGTACAATCTCTGGAGATATATGTAAGTGCATAACAAAGAACAAAAAAAAAAAAAAATAAATAAATAAATGAAAGAATTGAGAAGGAAATTAGACAAGGCAGTGGACAATTTCAATTAGTTCTAAGGACTTAAATATTTATGATGTTTACTATTAAGCCTGCTTGGTTACAAATGGGCCTGAGCCGAGCATACAATTATTGTAGATCGGTGTTGAACCCTTCAGGAATTTAAGTAGCCTAACCCGGCGTGGGAAATTAATGAGCACGTCCGATCTGAGCATTCATGTGATGTGCATTACGTCCTCCTTTAAATTTAGAACCAAGTGGTCGAATGTTACAAAGAAAAAACAATAACCACGATTTTATGATTTATTTTAACAATTGATATCTTGTAAAAGGCGGACACAATTGGACATTTATTTATTTATTTATTTATCTTAAGACAAGTAGTTTGGAGGACGGTGTAGCTAGCGTTGAATAAGTCGATGAAAAATAACATAGCTGCGCACGAGTACATGGTCCATAAAATAAAAGAGACGAATCTTGTGGTACAGAAAATGAAACAAAACTAACATTTAGAAAATATATATATATATATATATATCTCCAAGTTACTTCGACCTTCCCGTTTCATCTGATTTCGGCAAGCCCATCAATATCAGTGCGGCACTGTTGTGTATGATGAGGGTGTATAGTGTTTATATCGTAGAATCCTAAATTTTCTTGTTTCTTGGCTGGTCGAGGGACGGATATGTTGTATGAACTGATTGATATGTGTGTGTGTGTGTGTCTCTCTCTCTCTCTCTCTCTCTCTCTCTCTCTCTCTCTCTCTCTCTCTCTCTCTCTCTCTCTCTCTTTCCCGTTATCACAGTTTGCCGATCACAATACTTTGTTTTTATCCAACGAGAGGGGGCCACGATGCCGTGCTTGAGTATTTGTATTCCGCTCACCACGTCCACCCAACCTAATCACAATAACAAGGGGTAAAAGTTACTTCAACCTCAAAGTTGGTTTCATCCAATCATAATCATTACCTTAAAATAGACAGCCACAATCTGTAAATAAAAACAAAAGCGTGGGTGAAAACTTGCGCACTCAGCACGACGTTTTTTAAAGAAACCCATTATAAGCTAAAGCGCCCTGAAGGAAGTAAGACATCAAGGGAGATTAACCTCCTCTTATCTCTGACCAGAATCACAGTGAAGTGCCAAGTCCGGATGGAGGTCCATAGGAAAAGCAAGTGGTAAAATGTTCTGGCGCATTGGCATCAAGCCACTATTTACAGGCCATCTCGCAAGAGTACTGTTCAAATAGTCTTTTGATTCTAAACTTAAACATACCGAGCATGAGTCCTACTTTATTATTATTTCCTTGTAAGGTATTTAAAGAAATAGAAGAAAAAAAATCATAGTTCTGTCTTTATTGAATAGCTGAAAGAAAGTCGATGATGCCTTTAAAAAAAAGGGGGGGCTTGTCTCAATTGTTCACGTCTCCCCGGTAGATTTATCGGTTGACCCATTGTTCTTCAAGCGTGAGATTATCATGTGTTGTTGTTTTTTTGTTTTTTCCCATAAATTTTAAGAAGGTAGGTCAACATAGAAATCATGAGGCGTATTCACAACTCTTTTGTTAATCTCAGATTACATGAGATATTCTGAAAGAGAGGAAAGAGGCGCGTCCTAATCCAATATCGGATAAATTTTAATTTTCCCCTTCATGGTGGTGGTGGTGGTGGTGGTAGTGGTAGTGGTAGTGGTAGTAGTAGTAGTAGTAGTAGTAGTAGTAGTAGTAGTAGTAGTAGTAGTAGTAGTAGTAGTAGTAGTAGTAGTAGTAGTAGTAGTAGTAGTAGTAGTAGTAGTAGTAGTATAGATGATGATGATGAGCAAAGAGCTGTGTAAGTCTACGGCAAGAAAGTCCCTGAACAACGTCGACCATACCGAACTGGAAAGTACAGTCTCGACTCTGGAGTGGCAGCCAGCACGCTTTTAGTCACAAGGAAACAAACAAAAAAATAATAAAAAAAAAAGCTGCATGCAATGCTTTCTTATCAAGCCTTAACCAAACCACTCCCTGAAGTTTCTTACGTATGTTACAGTTCATACGGAAGGAAAAGAGGGGGGGGGGGGTGTCAGCTCTGAAAGGTTCATAACAGTCTCATGCACATATTTCTATTTTTCTTCTTCTTCGCTCGTGGCCGAAGCTTTTTAGGCGAGAGAGGTTTCCAGCCTGGCATTTGCTGATTATCTTGCCAAAGCCGTTGCCGTTTCCTTGGCAAACCCATGGTCGACAGGCCACGCCATCGTCTCAACGTTGGAAACAATCGTAAATGTTTGCAGTTAAGACACAATGCGCAAACGGCTTTTTTATAAAACATCCGTGATGACCTCAGTATTAAATTTTGAATCTAGGTGAGGTTTATAACTAATCTGTGTGTGTGTGTGTGTGTGTAAAAAGCCTGTCATGAGTTACAACAATAAGTGTGTGTTCGAGCACATAATCTGATCGGTATAAAGGCACTGGCGCTTGTGTCAATGAAAACGTCCAGAATGGGAAAAGATATCTTACAATAAAATACACGTAGTACAAAAGGTTTTTTTTTCCTCCTCCTTATCTGTGACATATTATACCTTATGACTTCTTACAACATGCATGTAGAATGGTTTTTGGGAAATCTCATTCACTGTTTACTTTGCAGTCGCGACTTGATCAACATGCTAATAACTAAGGAAAAAAACGATGTATATCATGCTCCCCCCCCCCCCCCTTTTTTTTTATTAAATGTGCAGACTGATGGGCATTGGAAGTGTAAGGTAAAGAAGAATTACTAGAAAATCTTTTGGAGAAAGAGGGCAGCTGCTGGTGGGAAAAAAAAATATCGCTCCGATTTTTGCTTTTGCTTTTTTATTTTTTTTTCCCAAAAACCTGTCAACACAGACACGTAAAGAAAGAAATTGTCAGTCAAAGCCAATTTCCAAAGATAAAATTATGTCATGTATCATATGAAGCTGAGCTGTGCACTTTTCACCACAGCGTCGCGGGCTCGTTTTTCAGACAATGAAATCAATCATGTGTTAAATCCTGGTCCAGTCGTGTTTTGTGACTCCACCCCTGGCATGCGAGCTGCGCACAGACCGGAAGGCCCTCTGAGACTGGGAGCTGCACCGATGCCACTGATCCCTGGCCGCTAGGCCGCTGGAGGGGTGAGCGACCTCGGGGGTCGAGAACTAGGTCAATTAGAGCAAAGAATTATTGTCATGGCACCAGACTCGCACACTCACTCACACACACACACACACTCTCTCTCTCTCTCTCTCTCTCTTTGTTTCTTTCCCTACCCCATCCTCCATCCCTCTCTGTTACCTCTCTCCATCTCTCTCGTTTTCAACAGATCGATATCCCACTCCCCGCGGGAGATGGCGCTAACGCCGCAACAGAAGAGTTAAGATGGAGAGGCGACTTTAAAACCATTCATTCAGGAGGAAGCATCAGACGACTCGCGAGCTTACATAATGCATTTAGACTGCTTCAGATCAAAACAGATCGAGATGATTAAACGGTGGATAGCAATATAATCGGTGATAACCTTTCTCTCTTTTCTTTACTAAAGCGTTAGGAGAGCTTGCCAGACAAGTTTTAGACCAGGGAGTTAAAACAATATTTTAATTCTTTTTTTTTTTTTTAAGTCTGATACAATAGGAGGTTAAAGTATAAAATGGAATAGTCCAGAATAAACTCCTGTTCCTGAATCCCATGGTTGGTATCACAGCCTTAAAACCATGAGCTAATCAACTGATATTAAAATAATCAGAACACGCTGTTACTTCCTTTATCATTATATCCTTTGACTGGCCTGAAAATTCCAAAGGAGTGATAAGATGATTGCACAGTCAGACAGTCAGGCAATCGAATCAACTTAACTCCTCTTTTATTGTGTTTGATGGAAGCTGGTGCCTCTATGGTTCACCCAACCCAAGCTCGAGAAGGTTAATGATCGAGACCCTAACATAATATGGTATCTTCGACTCACTCAGTGACATGACGTTACTCCTCTATACCGCTGAGTTACCGGTTCTACGCGCACACCATTCCGGCTGAGTCAAAAAGCAATAATGACTTAGGACAACCTTGGTTTTATTTTACGTGATGTGTTATGGGCAAAACTCACCAATCAATAGACCTAACAGCTACAGCTGAAGCGGCTCAAATATCTGATATGATACAGGCTGACCCATTTTGCCTCAGACCAATTTGTACATAACCAGGTCATCAAACTTTTTCTCCTTATTATAGTTATCTATGAAGAAAAACGTTCAGTTAGGACAGGGTTGAAAATAGTGTTCCACGGATGTTTCTTTTTTAATTTGCGCATGGTATGATTATATGCGAGGTTTGATCAAAGAGACTATATTCATGACTAGGAAACAGTCCCACATTCCATAGTACACATGCACAAACATAGAATTTCATCGTACTTTATGCATTCCTAACCTGACAAAGCAGCAGCGCACCAGGTATGCTCTCGTTAAAGTGTAACTACGGACGGAGCGAACATCAAAACTTAACGACGAATTAAAACTTCAGGTAGACGTACGGAGAACCCCAGGCCACTCGCCTTGAGAAGTCGAACAAGACAAATCGACCTATCAAATCAAACAATATTTTAGCTGGACTACTGGAAGAGACCCCTGACATAATCCATCCATATGAATAGGACAACACGCTTCCACACAGAGTAAACCTGAGGCTTCACATGTTGGGGGAACTGGGAGCCCGAGTATCGCCTAGGAGACCTACAAGTCCAACCTGACCAGGCGAAGAAAGCTCCACGGTCTACCTTCACAAAAAACTTGCTAAAGGAACACCTAACAGTTATTTCATTGTTTGTTAGCAATATAGAGATGGAGAGAAACCGCAAAGCATGGTATTTGAGGTTTATGAGAAAATGTGATATCGAAGGGAAGAGAGACTCAGAGGAGACCCAGAGAGAGAGAGAGAGAGAGGGGGGGGGGGGGAGAGACAGAAGGGGAGAGAGGGAGGGAGGGAGAGAGGAAGAGAGAGAGAGAGAGAGAGAGAGAGAGAGAGGGGGGGGGGTGGTGGGAGGAGGGGGAAGAGAATTGTAGAGAAGTAACATTATCTTTGAGGAACGTAGTAGTTGGAAATAAATTGCAAGCATGAAAATTAAAGAAACTAATCTCTCTATCTCTCTTCTTTCTCCTTTTTCCTCCTCCATTTTTCATTCCCTCTTGCCCTAGTGCTTTATTTTTTTCCCTTGCGTGTAAACTGATGACGAACTTGATCTCTAAATAATGGAGGGCTCAGAGGACCGGACCCTAAACTGACTGCTCACAGCGAAATTCGAACGCATAAAGAATGCTGAAAAACTTTGGCGACCTACTACACAAGGTTAAGGATGAGAAGCCTAAATAAGAAGAGTTTCGTCTCTGACTTTGCGTTCTCTACATCGGAGGGTCAGTTTCAAAAGGGCACCATGACCATCACCTTCGCCTCACTACTCTTCTGATTACTGCAAGCATCCCCCCCCCCCCCCACCCCAACATACAATCCCGAAGCATACTAGACGGGCGGTTGAAAGCTATAAGATCCTTCGTAAAACAGTAGGATGATAAAATAAAACACTACGAATAAGCCTGGGTGTGGAGCCATGCCTTACAAAAGAAATTCTTTGGCACTGTCCAATCAATGTGGATTATGAAAAGGGCTTGTCCGGATCTCCATGTCCCTCTGTGTGTTGCAACACCATTTTTCTCGGAACAAACAAACCAGCAACCACAGCGTAAAACTTTGTCCTAACGTGCAAACATCTTTAACGTTTTAAACCTCTCACCAATGTTTTATTGCCTCTGCGCACAAAGAGGCATTCCGAGCTGACGAGATTGAAGGGCGAGTGCAAGTGGGAGTGGTCACTAAATGATTCGCGCTGCGTCTGCTTCATAACAGTCTCAGTTTGGGCTGGTGGAAACGAAAGACAGGAGAAGAGAGAGATGGATGGAAAGAGCAAGACAGAGAGAGGGGATAAGAAACACACGAATATATATATATATATATATATATATATATATATATATATATATAGAGAGAGAGAGAGAGAGAGAGAGAGAGAGAGAGAGAGAGAGAGAGAGAGACAAAGAGAGAGAGAAGAAAAAAAACAGAAGACATGGAAAAGAAGAGCAAAAGAGTGGGGATGGGGGTGGAAGAAGAAGAAGAGGAAGAGAGAGAGAGAGAGAGAGAGAGAGAGAGAGAGAGAGAGAGAGAGAGAGAGAGAGAGAGATGGAAAATAGAAAATCATGGATATAAAGATTAGGGAGTGGGGGAGGAAGAGAGAGAAAGAGAGAGAGAGAGATGGAAAATAGAAAATCATGGATATAAAGATTAGGGAGTGGGGGAGGAAGAGAGAGAAAGAGAGAGAGAGAGGGGGGGGGGGAAGATTGAGGACGCTGGAGTTGAGCCGGCTACGAGAGATATTAAACGCTAACACACACCCCTTTTTCCACATCAATTAATAATAATAATAATAATAATAATAATAATAATAATAATAATAATAATAATAATAATAATAAAAATAATAATAAAACAGTGACATGAAAAAAAGCCTAAGTTATTCTCCGAAAGGAAATAACTGAGTCGCACAACAAACACACCCACAGGCAAGACGAAAATTAAAGACTATAAGACTATCAAATAGAGAGAGATTTCAAGAACGTTAAGGTTATTATGTATACGAATGAGACATGAAAAGCGAGTTTCAATGCCAAGGCTTAAAGCAACAGCCGCACGAGGAAAAAAAAAAAAGGGGGGGGGGGTGTTAAACAAACTCGGGTCCAAGTTACAGCATCGGATAAACAGATTATTTTTTTAGAGAACGAATCTGCACTACAATTCTTAAATCTAGAATAGGTTTTTGTCAACAAAACGCTATTGATATGAACTCACAAGGCCACGCCTGACCTTAGAAACCAGGAAACGTACAAGTCGCGTCCTTCTAACGTGGCGTCATTACGCGCACCGACCCAATGAAAAGGCGTTGGTGTTAGTAATCAAAGCCTGAAGGTTATTAAGAAGCCCTGGAGATATTTGGTCTGGTTCAGAACAACAGCCGCACCGCACCGCTTGGAGCCACACACAACATAGGGTTTTATTAAACACACCGAATGTAAAGTTGCGTGAGACGTAATATATTATTTGGAAATAGCGTGTACTTTTTTTTTTTTAATTAGCTTTTCCATTTATGAATAGAAAGTTTTCCACACAGCAACAAAATATCCTTGCGCAAGTACCCCGCATTTTGAAAGGTATAATGACCGTTCTGCTATCTGCTATTATCAAGTCCCAGAAAGGGTGTCTCCGTCACGATATAACTTTTATACTACATGTATTTAGGTGAACTGCGTTTTCTAAAGGTCATAGAAGCTGCGTCTGATAGACTTAGATAAGAAAAAGATGGCTCTGTATACTTGGGGAAAAAAAAAAAAGAATGGAGAGCTGTTGAGGCGATGGGACCGTGTATGTAATTTAACGTGTAGCTAGTTCACTCCCTGTCCCACATTACTATTTACAACATACTGTGCGCTAAGGGTAAGGGGACACGGGTTTGGTTAACTTTTTTTTTTTAATCTGCCCACCTACTTCAAGGATAGTTCTAGAGGGACGTGAATGCATGAAAAAATCATAAGGTTGAAGTTGAAAATGGAGATTTAGCCCAAGGTCGCTTAATTAAATAAAGGCGTGGCAAGTACAACAAATTTGAAGCTTTGAAAAGATAAATAAATAGAGAATAATATATAGCTCGGGAAACTTCAATTAATAAACGATCTGAAACATCTGGACTAAATTCACGGTTAGTTGTTCGATCGAAAAAATAGTCCTATATTTTATTACTGGATCCGGGAAAGGCTATAATAAGGAAATGAAATAGTTTAAACTAAGTCGTTGAAAGATGAAGGCTGGACATAACATACTTTTTGCTGCACAGCACACTTAGGAACTCTCTGTTGCAATATTCTCAACCATATGGTTTTTAGTTTTTGTTTTTTTTTAATTTCTTTGTCTCTTTCTTCAATAGTAACAAACTGAGCATGCCGGACAAATTTACTTTTCTGCAAGTTTTATTTAGCCTTAACTCTTTGAAAGAAACTATACTACTATAATCGTGAGGGAAAGAAAAAGAGAGAGAGAGAGAGAGAGAGAGAGAGAGAGAGAGAGAGAGAGAGAGAGAGAGAGAGAGAGAGAGAGAGAGAGAGAGAGAGAGGACAAAAAGAATAAAGATACCAAGAGAAACTGCTCGGTCATCTTTGAGCCACTGGTCCCCGGAGCAACTTGTAAAAAGCCAACATTCCACTTCCGGCCAGATGACAAGTGCTTTCTGTGATAGCCAAAGCGCTGTTAAGTGTGTAAGATGTCAAACACACGTGTCTATTTTGGTGTGATAAATCTGGCGTCTGATCATGTGAACACCAGTCAGATCTCGCCCATTTCTCGGAAGCTTACAAGACGTCGGAGTCCCAGTATAACGTGAGATCCACAAGAAATTGCCGACTGAATCATTCAACTTCACCTGGAAACAAACACGGGCATTAAAGATGGCACGGCGAATTCAGAGGAACGGCAGAATTACCGACAAACGAGAAGAATACAATACGGCTACTGAGTTCATTCTTAGATATTCCGTTGATTGTTTGTTTTTTTTCCTCCTTCACCCATTTAAACCGCACGAGAAAATAATACTTTATTTACAAAGTGGATTATGCAGAACATCACGGATAAAGCAGGCTACGTGTGTCTCGTGGCCTGGCATGTACCTTCCGGAAATAATAACAAGATTCAGAGTGAGCATGGCCGACACAATAGAGATCTTTATCAAGAGTCATGTGATGCTGGCCACTTGTAAGAAGAGCGGCGCTTTTTTTGCGCCTGAAGACTGTGCAGCCAAGAAGGCACTTGACGATAAGGCTACAGTAATCAAGTACATGTACAGTATCGCTAAGCTTACGCAGTGTTTCGTTTCTCCACTGTTCACCCGACCGGGTTTATTGACTCACTCGGCGACTGAGAATAAACTTCACAACAACGACGTGTAGATCACACTTAATGGTATCCCCGATAAAGACTTCACTACAACAATTTTCCGGGGGAAAAAAATGGAAGCTCAAAAATGGACCACCTCTACTCGATATTGAGTTTTCTCACAAGTTTTCCGTCTCCTAAATCTGTCGGAGAAACTTGCGTGTCGACTTCGGCTTTCGGTCAAGCCAGGGCTGATGCTGGGTAGAGAGAATCTAACAGAACCAAACCTCGTACATCCTTCTTGTCAGCCCGACGCACGCTCTGCGACGATCCAGAAACTGACCATAGTGTCATAAGAACAATGACAGCCGAACTCACAGTAAAATGGATACCATCGATCACTGATCTCGAGGCGATATGCATGATTGTACTCTTTCGGCCTATCTTTTGTATGTCCCTGCCACAATAATGAAGAAAGAACCCTTGATCTTCTCAGGTAACGATTAATTGATCTTGTCAAATGTTATGTTTGCTGCAGTAATGCGACGCGACACAAAAGAAATAGAAACTTTACGTAACGATGTCCATTTCATGTAATATCAAGAACAAGAAGCGATTCGCTTGAGCAAATGACACATTGAACATACAACATATTAAAAGATCCACAAAATCAGTCTTTGTTGAAAAGAAAAACAAAAGACCAAGCCGGAGAGAGAGAGAGAGAGAGAGAGAGAGAGAGAGAGAGAGAGAGAGAGAGAGAGAGAGAGAGAGAGAGAGACAGACAGACAGACTTTCCATCGTGCCCTTAATCAAATGTTTCAACCACTCTTTAATTTAACAGACAATTTCATTACTACCACTTAGACTATCAAACTTCTACTGTCAACAGGCACGGGACATGGCCGCTCTGCACCACTAGAAGGTGCTGACCTTTAGTGAATCCAATAACGTTCTGGCATTTCCGAATGACTTCTTTTTAAAATTCAAAAAACGAGCAAATTCTGAAGGCAATTTATATAGAGCACCCGCAGCGGAATGCAACGGCAGTAATATTTTAGTGTTAGCATTTCATGCATACAGCAGGCATGAATTATTGACAGACAACAGAGACCAACAAATCATGTAATGGAATCTGCACCAAATCGATATCCCACAAAGCGTGGAGCAAAAGAACTCGAGCTTAATTTAGCTACAACGAAGATTTTTCATCATTAAGGTTTTACGTCACGGGGTGAGGGAGGTCCGTTGGGGAATAAAAATACGTCAAGTTCGAAGTCTGTTCAATGAAAGCTTTGCATAAAGCCAGGTTGCGTTTGGCAATTTATTGCAAAGAAAATTAGAATCACGGTCAACTCTGATAAACAAGACCGATGTTACTGCTGGCCATCGAGAGGAGCGCTTCATTTCTCTTCCACAAACAAGACAGAGCAACATAGCAAGTGCTTCGGCCTGAAACTGGTAGAAAAAAAGAAGTCGATATTCAAATCAAAAGAAGGAAAGAAGATGCGGGGGAGAGATAAACTCGATCACAACTTGAGTTTAAGAATCCGGAATAATTGATCTGAAGATGGAGAGCTTTCTGGCTTCCATCTGACTCAGCAGCCGTAAAATAGATAAGTAGGTCGGTGGTTGGTCTGTGTATGACTATCAGTCTGCGTATACATCTTCCTGATTAGCTGTGAGGGGGAAAACCACGAAGAAAAAGAACCAATATGACATACAAGGGTCTCCTTCGTCTGCGGAAGAGCCCAGATACCGGTTCTAATCCTGGCGAATTATTCCAGAGACGTTGGGTGAAAGTAGGTCACTTTTCCGTCTCTAAATCAATTACCTAGTGATTCAACGTAATGCCCCGAAAGTTTTAAGCAGAGACTGGGTCAGGCGCAACCCAGATGGATATGATACGCTGTGTTGGTCGCATGTATATCTGGAGTGGTCAACACAGTGGTCAGTTTTTCGAGACAAAACAACTGTAGATTATGACAGATAGAATCAAATCATCGTAAATCTCAGGGGGAAATACCTCACAACGTTATACTGCTTTTTGCTCCTTCGTCACAAATTATTAAAATATAGTTCATCGATACTCTAGCTATCAGTTTGAAAAATCCATTAAAGGGCTCTCACTAGATAGGTAACAAAAAAGCGTGGGAACCCACAAAACAGAAATAATGAGACATTGGTGGGAATCAACTTATCGGTGACCCTAAGTGATAAGGCCAATTTAGTGCAGTGGGTGAACGAAAGGGAAGGAGAGAGAGAGAGAGAGAGAGAGAGAGAGAGAGAGAGAGAGAGAGAGAGAGAGAGAGAGAGAGAGAGAGAGAGAGAGAGAGAGAGAGACAGAGAGAGAGACGGAACTAAGAATTAAGGGGAAAAAACCAACCAGATTAGACCTGATACACCAAAAGGTCATATTCCGCGATGAAGACAAGGAGAACATAGGCACATTTTATATATTTTGTGC
Organism: Elysia crispata; assembly: GCA_033675545.1. Classification (NCBI taxonomy): domain Eukaryota; kingdom Metazoa; phylum Mollusca; class Gastropoda; family Plakobranchidae; genus Elysia; species Elysia crispata. The sequence continues at coordinate 18,586 of JAWDGP010003926.1, read as the reverse complement.
GAAACAACTGGCAAATTGTCCAGACCAAGGTTAGTTCCATAGGTTCCCGGTAAACACTGTATTTATCAATGATGAGCGGGTATTGTGTGGGTGAGCGCAAGGGGTGACAAACAGAGAGAGAGAGAGAGAGAGAGAGAGAGAGAGAGAGAGAGAGAGAGAGAGAGAGAGAGAGAGAGAGAGAGAGAGAGAGAGAGGCGGGGGGAAGAGAAGATCAGACAGAATGAAGTTAATTTTTTTAAAATATGCTTACAGTTATAAAGATGTAAAAAGACTCAAGGGAAAAACGCAGCATTTTATTCCATCAAATAGTTGCCATACAAACCGAAAAAAACCCATTACTCAGAGAACTTTGAAACGACAAAGAATCAATAACCCCAACACCTACACACAACGCTGCACAGTAAATTAGTGTTTCGCGGTGCTTTTATTCTTTCCTCGTGAATTTTCTCCACAAATACCACATCTCCAACAGTACAAATCTACATGCAACTGGCAGATCTGAACATGAAGGATCTGTTTCTTTACCTTACGAGAAACGAGGGGAAGAAAAGAGGGTAAATAGGAGGAACGGCGTTAGGATATCACGAATATAATGCAACACAATCAGTATTACTGCATGCAAAGATGTGGCAAAAGGTTATTTCTTTGTTGTTTTTTTCGGTTTCTTTTTAAAATCACACAGATCATCCATGAGTCATACGTCCGTACATGGTCATTTTTCCGCTTTAAAATATATGTGGCCCCTAAAAGAAAAATGAGCAAATGGGCGCTTCAAATACAACCATTAACATGTCAATTTTAAATATTACATAGATCAGTGAAGGAAAAGTATACCAGGGCGCGGGCACGAGCGATTCTGTTCAAGACCTTTTATTCTTTGTTCTCTGTCCTTTCAAACGTATTATTAAAACAATTTACTTTGTTGTTCTACACTGAAGTACTTTCCACGAATCAGGTGCGAGCAAAATGGAAAAGTCGTCACGATTACAAGGATATGCAAACAAAGAACACAGGGAAGCGACATCGTGTCTTTCCTTCCCTCTTTATACTCATTTAATTTAAAGACAATACTGGGCCAGACAGCTTGTCCAGCTCAGGCAAGACAAGGAGATCTATTTACAAAAAAAAAAAGCCTAAGCGAGGGTAACCCAATCCAAGATAAGATCAGAGTAAAGAGGAACACGGAGAAAAGTACACGGAAAGACGAAGAGCGGGCGATGCGAAAAGATACCGGCGGACAAGATCGGGCGTGTACATGCGATAAGAGAAAAGAAATTCCCGAGTACACTACGACTTATCATTGTATGCCTTACATCCACCCCCTCTACCGCCCCCCACCCCCTTCCTTTCCCCAAAAAAATTAAATGAATTTTTTAAAAATTATGGAAAAAAGAACTCAAACGTTGAAAGAGAAACAAGATTGAGTACAAATAGACACAGAAACGAAAGATCCAGTATCATGAGTTTATGGAGAGGCAACAAATGTGTGATGACCGAAGAAACGGAGGCTCCATGGACGCTGGATACAAATCATGAAATAGGAATGAGATGAATAGAGAGAGAGAGAGAGAGAGAGAGAGAGAGAGAGAGAGAGAGAGAGAGAGAGAGAGAGAGAGAGAGAGAGAGAGAAAGGGAACTTCGCATTCATGAGCAGAATCCAAAGTTTCAAGGCTTTAGAATAACATGACCTGAGAGAGAGAGAGAGAGAGAGAGAGAGAGAGAGAGAGAGAGAGAGAGAGAGAGAGGGAGAGAGAGAGAGGCAAAGGCCAGAGAGTAACACACAGATAGGAGGAAAACCCCCACTTCCGCCGACTGATGTAAAAGATATCGAGAGTGAAGGGCGGAAAAGCAGGAGGGAAATTACATAAACAGAAAAGACGATACTGCTTGTTCTGTTGTCATATCAATGTTGTAAACAAAGAGCTTCGCTTAGAAGGGAAAAAATGAAAGGGAAGTATGGCACAGCAGATGATAACAAAATAAAGACAACGGTGCGCAGAAAAGAATGGCATGGTTGTAATTTGGTCTCATAAAAGGAGAAACATGTTTATATCAAATTGAGATGATACATAAATTATCATAGTAAAATTTCTATTTTGTCCACATGAATCACTGCCATAAGATAGAGAGCGGCTTTTTTTCACAGTGTTTTTGTTTCGTTTTTTACAGCAACCGTTATGAAGGCAAGGAAGAAAGGAGCTAGGATTAAGTTGTACAATGTCAGTAACACCAAGCTGTTGTTCTAGAATATTTTGCGGACTAATTAACTTCATTGTTCCCATCTCATTTTAAACACACGCGCTATCCAGTCCGGCTATATAAATCCTTGAGTTGATTACAAAACACGGCGTTTCCAAGTTTATCTATATAATTCTAGCTAAATACGTCAGGAGCCTGATACTCAGTGACTCTACGTGTCTGTGAAGAATTTCACACAGTTATTTTTTTTTATTGCTATTCCGATTCCATGCGCATGATGTAAAGGTGTTATGCCACTAATCCGTTACCGTCGCTAACCTAGGTTCTTTTTTTCTTTTTTTTTTTTACCCCTCTCTTTATGATAAAGGGAAGTAATTAACCTTGCTCAGTGTTAAGTTCAGTTGGTTCAGAGGAAGAGAGAGAGAGAGAGAGAGAGAGAGAGAGAGAGAGAGAGAGAGAGAGAGAGAGAGAGAGAGAGAGAGAGAGAGAGAGAGAGAGAGAGAGAGAAAAGAAATCGGAAATCTAACTTCAAATCGCCATCCTAGTAGCATCAGCGTAACACACAGCAAGTCAGCTTCGGTTGCACTCATCTATTTCCAAGTAGCAAACAACCGACCAAAAGAAGCCATCTGAAAACAAACCTTACAAAAAACAAAAAAAAAACCCTGTTTTTAACAGGTCCATCCTTTCAGTTGTCCCTCCTGGACTCCGACTTCCAGTCCCCCGGCCAGCGCTAGCTCGTTCTCACAGTTGGCGACAGACGAGAAAGTAGGACAGCTGCTGCTGCTGCACACCAGTGGGTGGAGGAATGAAACAGTCGAATGGTTGCAAAGTGCATGTGAGTAATATTGAATTAAAAAAAAAATACAAATTACTCAATTCACGTTTACTATTACACAAATTGTTTTGGTTGAACAGTTGAAATGTGTCACAAATGTGTACCTTGGATAATGCTCGCTCGCTCTCTTTCTTTTTCTTTTTTTTTTTAAATTTCATTTAGAAATCGAGAAGAAAAGGAAAAGTGAGAATAAAAAAGACAATGTGAAACAATAACACAATTGTTGAAATGCCAACTGAAAAAAGTGGGTTAAAAATTATCATGAATATAAAAGAACGTATATGCGAATGGTAAAGATAAGACGTTATAGTTTAGTTAGTACACATGAGATACGCTAAGCCCAGGCTATCTTCCAAACCCCTTGTCGATGTCGAGTGATACAAAGATAAGTAGATCTACGGTTTTAAGTCAGACGGCCTTCATGAGATGTGGAATGCGAGGGAGAATAAAACATAAATTACTAAAGACTCAAGGAATAAATCAGTGTGGACCTTGAATTAAGGAACACCATAGACAGTTATAGTAAATGTGAAGAGAGAGAGAGAGAGAGAGAGAGAGAGAGAGAGAGAGAGAGAGAATAGATACAACTCGTGTGAATTTTTTTATTATTATTATTATTTTTAGACAACACGAGACGTTTATGGTTGGAGCGAGCTTAGCGGAAGGAACGACACGAAAAAGGGGAAAAGATTTCTGCTATTCTTCTGTGTCCCACCATCTCCTACAGGGAAAAGGTACAACATGTTTTTTTTTTCTTTGAAAGGAAACTTGCGACAGCCATGAACACGGTGGCATTAAGCAATCCCGCGAATCGTTCATCTCTCCATGAGCTTGTTGACACAAAAGTGAATCACACGAAATTAAAAGCTCTGTGTAGGCCTGCAGCATGCAGCGTGAGATTTAACACGTCGTGTCAAGGGCGTTGACGTGTTACACACTGAAATTGGACCTTGATTCCATTTCAAAGGTAAAAAGAAAAGGAAAAAAAAAGAGAGTAAAATAAGCCAAACACAGCCACCCAGCTGTAGAGTGATTCCAGTGACTGTCTGTGTCTGAGTGACGGTTACCGCCTCCTGTCCCAAATAAGGTTAAAAATACTGTGTAGTTGTACGTGGGTGCTGTAGGCCAGTAGCTCTGGTGACCCGATCTTATTTATAAACCTCACGTCAACGTCTTCCGTCTGACTCGATGGTGAGAAGAAGCTAGCTACGACACAAGACACTGGAAACGGCAGCCATTACTCACCCCCACCCCCCCCCCCCCCCCCCCCCCCCCCTCTCTCTCTCTCCCCCTTTTTTTAAATTCTTTTATTTTACTAGCGGAAACTTCGTGTAGTGAACGGAGACGTTTTGCACTTTCCTATATATATATATATATTTTTTTTTTTTTTTTTTTTTTTTTTACCCCCCCCCCCCCCTCTTAACATGACCAAAACCGTACTAGCGACAACAGAGTGATGTAACCACTGGTTCTAACGAAGCTGTCTGGGGACATGCTTGACAGGCTCTGATCTGCTGCAAAGGTCACATCTAGAGAGATTAACTCACGGTACATGCACATTAGACTTAATCAGAGCAAGACGTTTAAGTTAGTATGCTTCTTTAATATTATCTTGGTGCTGAGGAAAGATGTATGCTAGATCGTTTAGAACCGTGCCACCAGGGCTTCTGTCTACCTACTGAAACGAGACAGCACAACAGCAGGGTATGTGCGTTGCTAACCGCTTGTTCCAAGTTTCAAACAAAACATGATGAGTCAATATAAGCGTGACGTTCGTTATCTCAGCAGAGTTGTCAAATTCGAGGCCACTAAAGCAAACTTTACTTTCCAGTTTCGACCATGATAAGGCGAAGAATTGTGTGCGCCCTCGTACCTCCCCAGCCCTGCAGTAATAAAACTGTGAACTCATCACCATCATTCATCATACACACCACTTTCTCCCGAGTCTGACAAGCAAGCAAAGACAATGAAACGTTGCTTTGTTATACAAAGGCATTACCGGGTCATTAGAATTGCAAATTCAAAACACTTTATAAATTCATTCTCACTCTCGAGTTTGAAATCTTTCCTTCCTTAATTTGTTTTGCCACAGTTTTGCATTTCATATCCTGTAACACATGTAAGTGGAATGTGAGTCCCCATCGTTTCACTGCCATATATTCTCCGCAGCGTATATTTTCATATTTTAATAACCAAGTTTTCCATGTTACCATGTTTTCTGTACTGGCCGAACTATCAACCGGTTACCCAAACAGCCAGCAATAAAATGCAGTGTCGTTTATTTAGCTATAGTACATTTGTCGCTGTCTGAGCTCAAACAAGTTAAAGTCACAACAGCCTACAACTCAGGTCAACAGATAAAGATATTGATAATTAATTGGAGGGACATATGATAAGATATTCGATTTTGCAACATCATGATGATACTGTCCTAAAGGAACCCACAACTTTGATTAGAGAAACGGAGAAGACAAACAAATTGACAATTGGTAAAGACACCAAATCTATCCCCTTCCCGGACTTAAGTCTGGCTTAAAAAAAAAAACAGGGCGCGTTCTTTTCTTCACCACTCGACGTTGGCTGCCGTGACATGGCATGAAAGAATGCAGCATGTAAACAGGCATACACAGCCTATTGTGTCAATCCTAGTTGCTCTGTGCAAACACAGAAAGTGCGCACCAATGTTACTGCTGTTAGAGCGGTATCACTGCTGACCCCTCCTTTCAGGCTCTATGTTATGGTGGTCAGAGGTGGGGCCTATGGTAGGATATAGAGTTGAAGGCCAGTTTAACTAGTCTAGAGCAGACTAAAAAAAAAATACCATTCACGAAACAATACGTCATGATGAGAGCATCAGAAGTGTATCGTTTTTTCTTAACCGGGTTTTTGAAAGACTTTATAATAAAAGAGAGAGAAAAAACGAATGAAAAAGCAGTCATATAATTCTTCACAATGATTCCGACGATAATAAACTTACAGCAGTTTATAAAACAATCAACGGGAAGTGTCATTAGTCCCTGCATTAAAGACAAAATCAGAATCAGTGTGCATCACCTGATCTAACACCTGGTCTCAACTTAAGTAGCCAAAAGTTAGATAAAGAATGCAGCTAAAGGGATCAATCTCCGGTCTCTCCACGAGAATAAGAGTGGACAATATATTGGTAATGGCTAAGATTCTGATAAATTTGTACAGTTTTACAGTTACAAATCAACTTGGATCATATCCACCAAACTTGGAGGATCTTCATATAAATATGATACCCCTCTTAAGTTGCTTGACAGCATATTGATGTCAACATCTTGCTTTAAATTTAACTTGAATTGAATTTTGGGAAAAATGAAAAACTTCTTCCCAAATGAAAAACTTCCTGAAAAACATATAATTCAAGGGGTATACAAGAAAAGACGAGAGAATCGTCACAAAATATGTGCTTAATCAGGCATGTAAACCATTATGGATGACTGAGAATTTTGCATGCAAATGAGTGATGGACCAATAAAACAGAATATTTATCAGGGCAAACATCAGATAACTTTCACCCTCTGCTGTTGGATTGACTGCATGAAAGGTTGCCTTACCGTTGGAAACAACCTTTGCACTGTAAGGATTTATGTTCATGCGGCTACATCTTACTTTCAAACCAACATTAAGTATTCTAAGATAATTTTATCATTTTGACTTTGATAAGTTTCTTTTTTTTAATCACACTTAACACTGAAACCATACACAAAGGATGCCATAATAATTTTAATATAAGTATGTCAAGGCAGCGGCACGCAAAGTATCACTTAATCTCCAAGCCCCAGATTTCCTACCCTTAGGTAACTGAAAGGTCTGACAAGTCATAACCTTTCATAGGCTCAATACAATCTAATGACATAATAAGTATTTGTCATAGTCCACTAAAAATGAAATATTTAAAGTAGCTGAGTGCCCAACCTTATTCATTCATCATTTAATTCATAAGAAGTATGAAAATTAAAGAAACTGTGAAATTAGGTAAAAAAAAATTAAACTTTTAATTCCGTGTCTATATTATAATATTAACAATAAATCTTTGGACAACTCAAATGCCAAAGAATTTAGCCATTTACACAAATCTCACAAGGACCACAAGCTTCTTCAGATCTAAGATGGACTTAGAATGAACTAATAAAATAAATTTGATGAGAAGATCTAGACTGCAACCAATGAGAAAGCTGGAAAATAGAAAGGAATAAAAAAAAAATACAATCAAAACCACTGATTAAATATTGCATTCCAAATATTTTAGTGCATTGAATTTTCAAACCAAAAGGGCACTGCTATCAAATTATTAAAGATCATGTAAAGATGCTAATCAATTTATCAAACTAAAGTGTACATCAGTTACATTTCATACTGTATCCACTGTAGCCCCAGATTTCCTACCATTCTTTTGTTGACAGAAAATTTTTACCAAGCGATTATTATTAAAAAACTTCACAATTTAGCAATCATCCGCACGAATAATGAAATCAAGTGAAAAGAGATTTAGTGACATTCAGGAAATCGAAATATTCTGAGACATTTTGTTTTCCAATATAACTATAAGTACACAAAACCTTATCTCTTCAGAACTTCAGCAGAAATCTCTAGTTAGCATCTGGAGTTCAGGTCCTTTGAGTAGTGAATTCAACTTCGGTTTAAAGCGATGAATTCAATTTAAGTTTAAAGCGAGTCAAGTTAATCAGTTGATAAAGCTGATCTGCCGAACAGGGCTGAGATGACTAGTCAGTAATGCATTCTGTGATTCACTGTTCTTTTTTATCTGGTCAGATGGTTTAAATTCTGCATTCAGAAGGAGTAGGACTTCCAACTGGGTAAGTTGGTTTACTATGATGAGGATACATATGATGCTGTCGTGTTTTTTTTTTGATTGGTAATTCATTGGTAGAAAATGATTTACACTTACTTGAGGCAATAATAAGTTTTTTTTTGTTGCGATCAAATGAAGTACCCATGAAGTTTTTCTGAGGCTCGTTAAACTTAAACCAGTCAGCCAGAATCTCACATTTAGATTTAAAGACTATTGAAGAACCTTTTCTTATAATTACAAGCAATGAAATTTTTATTAAAGCATGCCTTTCATAATTTTGCTCTTCTCATATTCAACTTACGAGGCAAAATCTCAGAACAAATTTCCATTCACGTCTGATAGAAACTGGATCTAGTCAAGATTACACTAAGTGCATTAAGGGCCTATTACTTTAGATGATAAACATGAACTTGTTCTCTTATAGAGGACCTTGTTTCTTAAAAATTCTCAAATTTACAAAAACAAAGAAAAGGTAAAAATGTCGAATAGAAAAAAAAAACGAATTGCAGCCCATAAATACAAAAATACCTGACTAGAAGTTAGAATCTAGACCATGTAGTAGATCTCAAGATGTCCTAACATGTGTCATTGTGTGAGCTGTGGCTCACTGAATGATTTTCCTGTGCCTTACACGAGATCAGCACTTTTCTTGGGGAGCTATAGTGTGCAACGCTTTTATACCAAGCATCTTAATTTTGAATTTGTGTAGACAGGAATGGAAAAGAGTCAATACTTTTTCTCTTACGCATTTTTTTCCCTGAGGTCACCTCTGCGAGGCACAGCTACACTAGATCTAGATTAGTAAAGTTTCATATGCAGACAAAATAAGTCATGAATTAATTTTTCGGTGGGTCAGTTGCATAAAAATTGTCTACATTCAAACAATCATTTTTAAAAAAGCATTTAGTATATAGTATTCAAATTTGCTTTATTTTTAATGTTGATTTTTTAAAATTTGCATAGCCAAATTGCATGTTTACAAATCGATTCATAAGGAATGTCATGGTAACTCTTTTAAAACTGTCCCAAAACGCTGGCCTAATTAAAGCTTGTAAATCTAAGTAAAAATAGCCCAGATTTGGGTGAGTCAATAAAATTAAAAGTTGTATATACATAGAAATATCAGCATCTAGATCTAGATTATTTTTTTTTTTAATTATGTGCTAAGACACTGGTAATGTGTAAATTTGATATCATCTAGAAATCTAGACTAAAAACTAAGTAAAAGAATCAGCCTGCAACTTTTCAAGGATTTCTAGAATACAGAAACCAACTTTGCACTTGTTCAAGATATTATCATTATGAACTCTAGTCATGGTTCTATATATAGGTAGGACTGAGGGAAGACGACACATGTACTGTTATAGCAGAAGCAAATTTATCAGAGCTAGATTTCCTGGGCTATCATTATCAAGATCTGGAGCTGATTCCAGATCATGATCCATTTCTGCTTGCCAAACTAAAAAAAAACCCACTCTTACTTAAAATTTAAGCCACAAATATCTAAGGATTTTTTAATCTAGCTACCATAACTTGGATAGGTTAGTGAAAACAGCTGCATTACGATCTAATAATCTAGATTCTATCTAATCTAGATCTAGAATAGAGAATTGCAGACTTCCGCAATCTGCATGAGCTTTGTTGTTGTTTTGGACTGACCTTCGGATAGCTCCAAGTCCAACTCTGCAAGCCGCTCTCGGACATCATGAGGAAGAGTAGCTGGGTCTATATCTATGTCTGCCATAATTTTGATTTACTCCGAGCGATTTTATCCCACAAGTGTAAATGCAGTAGCTACATTCTCAGACCATCGATCGAGAGTTTCGCCATCTTGTTCCATTTACCACACCTTAGTTTCGCGAGACTAAACGAGAGAAACAGAAGCGATGGGGGCTGGCAGTTTTATGCCAGATTTTTACTAAATTTACAACTAAAAGCCAAAACAACTAATTGTTTTTGTTTTTGCCAAATAGAATCACAAAAAGTAAGTTTTCCAGTGAGTGTGATATTCACTTAGAGATTACAGGCACGAAAATCAATGCATCTCTCACATAATCTATTAGAATTTATTTTTCGAAATATTACATATAATTAGAAATCCTGAAATGCTGATAGGAAATGGAAAGAAATACTCCGATATATAAGTTCTCTATCTAAATGAAGTCCAGTTCAGTACCGGTATAGATAAGACTTAGTTATAGATGGATGAAGGTTTAAACTGAGATTCGTATACCTATTACTTTTTTTTTTTTTTTTTAATCTTTGGACTCATGTAAATTTAAAATTTATGACAACGATATCTAAAAGTGAGCAAAGTACAGTTTCAGAATTTAGATATAAAATGAAATGTGCATGAGTCACTGAATCCATCCATCCCTCTCTCTCTCTCTCTCTCTCTCTCTCTCTCTCTCTCTCTCTCTCTCTCTCTCTCTCTCTCTCTCTCTCTCTCTCTCTCTCTCTCTCTCTCCCTCTTTCTCTCTCTCTTTCTCTCTTTGTCTGCTTCTGTCTGTCTTCCCCCCCTCTCTCTCTCTCTCTCTCTCTCTCTCTCTCTCTCTCTCTCTCTCTCTCTCTCTCTCTCTCTCTTACAAACAAATATACATGTATACCAGTTATACCAGGGTTTTTTCTATCTCTATTTTTCATGTCTGTCTTTCCATTGAGCATAACCAAGTTTTGTGTCAACTTGGTAGAGTCAAGTTTCTTTCATATTCATTTGGGCATCAAATTAAAGATATTATTCTTGTTATTTATATGTTTTACTACTACTATTACCACTACTACTACTACTACTACTACTACTACTACTACTACTACTGCTTCTGCTGCTGCTGCTGCTGTTGCTGCTGTTGCTACTACTACTACTACTACTACTACTACTACTACTACTACTACTACTACTACAAAAACAACAACAACTACTACTATTACTACTACTACTGCCACAACTACAACAACAACAACAACAACTACTACTACTACTACTACTACTACTACTACTACTACTACTACTACTACTACTACTAGTACTACACTACTACTACTGCTGCTGCTACTACTGCTGCTGCTACTACTACTACTACTACTACTACTACTACCACTACTACTACTACTTCTTTTACTACTACTACTACGACTACTACGTCTACTACTACTACTACTACAACTACTATATTACTACTACTACTACTACTACTACTACTACTACTACTACTACTACTACTACTACTACTACTTCTACAACAACAGCAACAAAAACAACAACAACTAAAACAACTACTACTACTGCTACTGCTACTACTACTACTGCTGCTACTACTACTACTACTACTACTACTACTACTACTACTACTACTACTACTACTACTGCTGCTGCTGCTGCTGCTGCTACTACTACTACTACTACTACTACTGCTACTACCACTATTACTGCTGCTACTACTACTACTACTACTACTACTACTACTACTACTACTACTACTACTAATACTACTACTACTACTACTACTACTACTTCTACTACAACTACTACTACTACTACTACTACTACTACTACTACTACTACTACTACTACTACTACTACTACTACTACTACTACTACTGTCATTACTTTTGTTATATTCGTAAGATTTTCCATACTCCTAGTACATGTATTTTAAGTTTATTAACGATTAACAAAATTTGTGTAAATAGCAAAGAAGAAGAAAATGAAAGAAGCAAATCAGATTTGTGCGAACCGACAAGCGTGGTCAGCACAGATTTCTCCATTTTAAACCTGACAAGAGGCGTATAGCTTTCAGTCTTGAAAAATGTCGAGGATGAAATTTATGTTTCAACTACCGTACATTATTATTGTCATGCGATTCTGATTTTGATGAACCTTTAACACAATGACATCTTGAAAGTTTAAGCAGCGAAATACCATTTCTTGAAAAAGCATCTAAAGTTGGAAATGTTTGTGGGGGTTTTCAATTAAAAAAAAAAAAAAAAGAAACCAATGGCGCTGTACATTTACGTACCGATAGTTCTTTTTGTTTAATTGATTACGTTATACGTACTTTTAAGCGGTCTTGCTTTTATCAGTTAATTTGCATAATATTTTCACACTCACAGGTATATTTGTAAATTATTTTAGTAATCCTTTAAATTAACTGAAACATTTTTACATTTGGTTTAGCTAGTCCGACATATTTCGATTTCCTTACATTACTCTTGACAAACTCCAGTCATGCATTTCTGGAATTGTATTGTAATTAAGATTTTAAAGGTGAACTTATTTATCCCTAATGATTATATATGCTTTATAAAAATTGTAAATCAAAGTGATCTGATTTCCAAATGTTTAACATTAAAAATGTTGAGCTTTTTTTTTCATTCCATAGTTAGTTTTGACGTATATCTTGCAGAACAGAGAGGGCTACATAACTATAATTTTATCAACATTTTAAAACGAGTAAAAATCTTTTATTCGAAATCTTACGGAAAACCCTTCGATAACTTTACCACACGACATAGAAAGATTTTTCTATACTCTCAACGTAGAAGATGCTATCGACATTGTTTATAACCACCAGATCATTCAGCGGGGGTCATATAATTTTGTCTAATTTACAAAGTATTTCATTAAACTGTAATAAGTTCAAACATCTGTCTTTGTGAGAATAAATCAAAAGAGTTTCATGGCAGATTATTTGTTTTACTTCTTTTGTTGGGGGGTTTAATTAATATAGGTTCTAAAGTGTCTTCTTTTGTCAGATCGGCATAGATATTAGATCTAGCCGTCTAGCTACACACTGCAAAGTAAAACACATCGGCCTCTTCATGCCAGAAGTCTAGATTGGATCCAGATCAATTTTTTTTTACATTGCAGCCTTATGGCTTTGACTTCAAGTGTAAAAATTGCAATTGGATGGTAAGAACAGGATCGGCAAACCAAGGAATAAAATTCTTTCTGAAATATGCTTAAAATTTTACAACATACGAAGTGAAAACATTTTTTGTTGTTAATTATGTGAGGCAGACCAGTTATTACAAGTATAAAGGAGAAGGATTATTGTTGCATATATCGGCCCAACTCACTCTAAGCTTTAAAATTGTATTTTTCTAAATGAATTTGATTTTATGCTGAATACGAATATGAAGATTTTATTAGTCAGAAATAAATACTTTTCAAGATATAAGCATTTTTGTCTTGCTCTAAAATCACACTACAAGTTTCGATTTCATCGCCAAACATTCAACTGTTAAGCCCCACATGAGGTGGGCCGAAATCTGCAATTTTACCATGGAAGGTACAGCTTCCCCAAAGCGTAACTGAGATTTATGACATCATATCTACCGGAACATACTTTCTTAAACTGCAAACACATTAAATTCATCAAATAAACATGTTTATATGTTAATGCCACATGTTGGGACTAACATACCTTGATGACGCACTTTTATTCAAATCTATGCCATCGACGCTGAAAAACTGGTCAAATGTAAAAGAAGACGTTGCAATGGAAGGTGATATTGTGTCCACCAATTTTTTCCGCAACATGCTACCTGTCAAGAATTTTATATCACTATATTGATGATATTGGTAAAAATGAAGAGAGTATATTTTATGAAACGAGCAACTTTTTTTTTTCAGCAGCTGAATAAAGTTTGGATTAGTTGTAGTATTAGTAAAACATGAAACAAATTTTTGGATTGAAAATATAGCTTGTACACTGGAAGACACTGAGTTGTCGAGCAAAAGATGCATTCGTTTTACTACACCCATAAAATGCTCATGTGAGGTGGTCGACATTCAAGGAACTGCTGTGAGATAAGCTCTGTGGAACACACAGATATACTGGTTGCTGTGAGTAAGACCTGCTTCCTTCAAGGTGGCATCAGGTCAAAAGGATCAAATGACAGGACGTGAAAGATACAAACAAATAGTTACAGGATAGAAAGAAAATGGAGAGTGAGAGGAGATAAAAATGAAAAGGAGTCAAAATTATGTGCATTACATTTAATGGAGCATAATTTGCAATCCATAGTCTTTTTTGAATGACCTGATGGTCTCCAGAGCGCAAATAGTTCAATGGAGATGGGGAGCCCCACATCATTTGGACTTCCTGCTGGCTAGGTCAAGAGCACTACCAAATGAGCTATCTGGCATCTTTCTTCCTCTCCCCACAGTGCAGCTTTGCGCATATGAGCCTTGTGCTAGTCCACATTTAGTACAGCACACTATGCTGTGTGTGATGACCCAGACTTCCCATTGCATAGCATGCTGTGTTTACCACCCTGTGTTCCCTGCAATGCAGCACCAAGAGTTTAAATCTAGTGCTTCTCGTAGAATGCTGGGCAGATACTCTGTTATGTTCCCAATCTTGTAACACACAATGTCTTATAACCCTGAGATCTCAGATGAATAATAGATAAACACGCTATGTCTACCACCTCATGCTCTTTGAAGTGTAATACGCTGTGTCTACCATCAGCTATTACTTTTTGTGCTCATACTGTTCTGATTTTTAATTTATCCCTTTGTTGAAATAGTCTGCTTTCAAATTTTATGAATTTATATAGATCCTTTTAAAGTTTCGCACAGTCATTCACGAAGTATCCATCATAAATGGTGCATCTTAAAATTTATCTTAGATGCACTTACTGAGGACAGAATGAGAAAAACAAAAAAACAAGAACTTTCTAATTAGAATACTGATGTGCTGTTGTGGTTTTGTAACAAATATAAGCAATTCTGGCAAATTATGTATACAAGGAAAATTTATATAAGTAAATAATATTTAAATATATTTATTTTTAATTAAGTTATGAATTTCATAAAAATGTAAACAACTGTTCCAATGCTTTAATCAGAGCATGCATTCAGTCATACTGATTTAAGACACTAAATAATTTTTTTTTCTCATCTCAATTTTTTCAATACCATAATAGGGCCGGCCTTATAGCTGTGGGTTTGTCATCCTTTGTGGTTGCAAGGGATTCTGTTGTGCAGAACAGGCGAGTGTTAATGGAAACAAGAGCAAGAATTGTGGATCAAGCTAGACGAGAGGGTGAAGAAGAGTTCAGGAGGAGGGAAAGAGAAAGGAAAACTAGGGCTGACGGTGTATAGTTTATGTAATTTATTTATACTTTTATGTATTTTATCATCATTTTGACTTGGCCTTGGTATAATTTTTGTAAGAAGTTATAAAATTCTTCATTATTTCATCTCTCTGATTACCACATTTAATAATATTAATCATGCACATGATTTTTTTTTGGGGGGGGGGGAGGGGGTTGTGCATCTTGCGGTAATTTGCATATATATACTTTATTCCTTTCCTGAGGAAATTTCCATTTAAAATTTTGAGTCAAGGGCCCATCTCTTTTCTCTTTAACTGGTTGTAAACATGTGTATATTTTCAGTCTAGGTTTTTTTTGTTTTTTTTTAAATTAACACAGTCGCTGCCAGAGGTTTCTGATCCAGCCTGACCAGGAATGCCAGCTTTTTTGCACCTTTTTAAAAAAATCACTGTATCTTTATTTTATTGCCAAGTATTTTGAAACTTTCAGTCTTTACAGAAGCAGAGTTGAATTTTACGGAATAGAAAAAAATATTCAAATTGCTCAATTGGTTTATTTTTTGTGATTTTTTGAAAAAGGTGTAAATCTGATAGCAAAAAAAAAAATTATGATGCTTACAATTTGTATTGTTTTTGCTGTGTGAATGCTTTTTTTTCGTGATTTTTAGGCTGCACTCAGCATAAACTCTGTTAGTGTTTCTGAATATGATAGTATAATATTAGATCTCAATGTTTTTGCCTTAGATCTAGATTGTGTAGACTTGCTCGGGCATGCTTTTCTTTTATTAGGCCTAGACTTGCCAGTACTAGACCCTGTAGACTCAATATATTTTTTTGCTCCTGAGCCATGTCTCGATCAGACATTGAGCTGAAACTGAAGCTAGACCTAGATCTAGCGTAATTCGGGTATCGTAAGAAAAACTGCTGTAACTTTTTATTTACCATGGGAAGTAACTCAAATAAGAAGGAATATGAAGAGGAAAAGTGACTGGTAACTGCTGCAGAATGCCAGACCTGAATGTGTGTCGGGTCTTAGTAGGAAAATATATTGAAGTGCAAACCGAACCCCGATGGTACCGGCACTACCCAGTGTGAGCTAGTGATCTGAAAGGGTTCGGTAGCGGCAGCGAGTGACTCAAAATTGGTTCTCAATGTAGGGAGAAGCAATACATCAGTTTTTTTGGATTTGTTTGTGTGGTTTTTTTTATATGGGGGCAAGATCTAGTGGCCTTAAACCTATGGACTGCAAGTGCTAGTGTGTGATGTGTTTTAGTGATTGACATCTGGCTTCTTTTTAATCAAGATTTCGAGGTTCATATCCTGCCTGGATGCAGCTTTAAGTGTAAAGGAAATCATACTCATCCTTACCTCAGACAGGTAAAAAATGAGAATGCAGTATATCATGGGACCCTCAATAAAGACCTTGCAGCTGTTAGTTAGAGCAAGTCACAGCAAAATGAGTGATCTTATATAATGTTAGAGTTAATTTACTGTTGCACTACAAATTCTCATTAGAGGATCTGTCTCTTTTAAGGGTTTTCTGCGTGAAAGTTGTAAACAATTTTTTCATGTGCTTGAATGAGGTGCTGTTTCTCTATTTATTTACAACAATGTGCATAAGGATGTATTCATTGGAAATGGCCTTTACAAGAATCTTTATTGATCTATGAATTCAAAATAATAAAATCTATAATATACAGTTGAGTCCAAATAATTCGAATCCGGATGGCTCGAATTCTTGAATATTTTGAAGTCGTTTAATTTTACCGAATATTTCTCTATTTAAACTTTATTAAAAAATATATCGGTTGGTCCAAATTTTGAAATAAGGATCCGGTTGATTCAAAGCGATTTTGGTATGATTTTTTAAATTCTGACACAGTGAAAGCACTTTTCCAGGCTTGTAAAACAAAGTATCTGTAGTACTATGCTCCGCGCGACAAGCGATTCTGGTGTGTGTGTGTGTGTGTGTGTGTGTGTGTGTGTGTGTGTGTGTGCCCACCTACGTTACATGCAAGAGTCTCGAATAAGTCTACAAAAGAGAAAGGGGTTAGGCCCACCCCCAACCCCCTGCACACTTGTACGAGATTCCTGATCTATCATCCACATTTTTTAAAATCTCTTTCTCTATGTATTCTGATAATTCGAATTTCAGATAATTTGAAGTCCTTTTTATATCCGAATGACTTCGAAATAAGCGGACTCGACTGTATATGGATTTATATAGGTAGTGTCTACCTTATACAAATAAAAGATATATACATTGCTTATCAGCATTAAGACAATCCAGGATTGTCAAGGAAATTATTCTGATTGTTGAATTGAAAAATTAGCATATGTAAAGCATATGATGTAAACAATTGGAGGCTTTACAAGGATGACTGCATTCTGAGATGATGTTGTGAGGCACAAAGTATTGAGGAGAATCGTTCACAAATTATTTTTATGCAAAAATAAATCTTTTACAATATGAGAAATGACTTTTATTCCAATTTTGTTCAATTTTGTTGGCATAAGTAACAACTTTTGTTTTGCTCTTGTTCCTAACGTCGATTTTAGTTAGTAAATGTTTGAAGTGGAATCTTTGTGAAGAAATGACCAAATTCGTAAAAGATACATATACATCACAATTTCAGTAACATACTAAGCACCTTTTAATCAAAGGTGATGCATGTACATGTAATAGGCTTGACTTTCTTGACTCTCGGTCATTTGCCAGACAATGCCTTGACTGCTAAATGTGTATTCCATGCATTTGTGTGGAAAATTTCCTTCATGTTGTCTCCATGTTGAAAATGAATCTCAATGTTGAGATCACTTTTACTTTACCAGCAGTTAAAATAGAAAAGTCTTCTTAAAATATTGCACTTTTTTGCAGGTAAACTATTATTTTGTTTTAAGCAACTGTTTATCTTGATGTCTCTGAACAAGCCAGTATTTTAAAGTAAACGGTTGCATAGTTTCACACAAAGTTACATAGCTGCAATCAATTACACACAGTAATTTAATTATTTATTACATGAAAACCATTGAGAAAAAAAAAATCATACTCAAATCTCAAGCCAACAGGCTGGGAGTGAGACCAAGGCTATATAAAATTAAGTATCATTCCCTTCTGCAATAAAGAAACAAGAGAATAGTGATGATGTTAATATAAAAAAGTTAGCACTCTTGTCTTATGATCACCAAGCTGTGTAATATTCTGAAAAGCATATTCCAGGAGCTTGACATTGAGATTTCTCAAAAGGGTTTCCTGTTCCAAAAACTAAAGGCAAAAAAAAGGTTATAAAATAGATATAAAATGTTCTATCTTATGCTTTATTGAATTTCAGAAAGAGAGACAACTGCTCTTAACATACAAAAAGCTCTGAAGGATTTAACTTTCAAGGCAGATTTGTTCAATAGCGCTATAACTATTTGTAATTTTACATGCAGTGAAATTAGCATACCTAGAAAAAAATAAACGAGCCTTGCATGATATGATCTGCTGTTATTATCCAGGCAAGAATATCATGTGACCAAAGAATTGTTTATAAGGTCCAGGATCGACCAATATTATATAAAAAGTGCATTATGTCAATTCTCATATTGTGCACTTTGATAAGACTTGAGGGACTTGAAATGATTCAGAATTTACATTTATACTAA